>OW240912.1:417961730-417999915 GCA_933207985.1 Pelobates cultripes | reverse complement strand
GCTGGTGACTATAGTGGCACTTTAAATATCTTATGTGCTCTCCTGTTCTACCAACTAGGTGGATTTGGCTGTGGAGCCTGTACAGCGCCATCTTTTGGGTGTGAAGATCTTGCAACAGGCATGTGGTTGCATGTTGGTTGCATGTTGGTTGCAACTGTTATGCAAATCTACCTGAATATGCAATTCACAGAGTCTTGCAATTTAGGTAGTGCACATATGATTTCTGCAGGCAGGGGAGATAGTTCTCGTTATTGTCTTTCCCACCCCTGTATGAATATATTATTGTGTTATTATGAAATTAAATGATTTTTTTTGTTTCGCCATAACCTAAATGTAATGTAGATAAGGGCAAGTCCTGAGTGAAAATAAAACATTGTGTTAGTTGCACTGGGAACTAGTCCTGTCAAGTTTGTTCAAGGATTTGAGTAACAGGTTTTGGACCTGTTGACCGACTGCACATTTCCCTGAATTCTGGGGTAAGCTAAGAAAGGGCTGATCTGAGAGCCACAAGTGCCTATGTAACGACAGTAGCTGATCACAGTGTAGGGAGACGTGTTGATACATGCCAGGGAGGGGAACAGAAGAGCCAAAGGCAGAGGGGACACTGGAAGGAGAGAGTCGCAGCCTGGTCTGGTGGTAGAGATCCTCAGTGACCTCAGTCAAGCTTTGGCTACTGGGTCTGAAGGGATCCAAAGTCCCTGGTAGCAGAGAGGAAGCGGACATGGCAGAATTTACTCAGTTGGAGTACAGGAGCTCTGTCACATTGCACATACAGACTTCAGGCACCATGAACACTTCAAATCACTGAACTGGTTGTAGTGCTAGGATTAGCCCTTTAAATGGTGAAATATAACTGAATATGTACAGACATATTGTCAATCAAACTGCATTTCAATAAAATTGACTTTTTGCGTGTATTGTTTTTAATTTTCTTTTGGGTATTGTTCACAAATTTGTTCAATTTAATGCAAACAACTTAATTAAAAATTTGACACAGGGATGGCTGACACAGCCAAGACCGTACCTTGGTGATGGATGTCACCCAGTCTCTGGCATCCTTGGCAGTTTCTGCAGCAAAAAGATACAGCCTCTCGGACTTTGTGTAAATTTCAAAACACCTTTCAAATCTGTCAGCAGAAAGAAAAATACTAAATTCTGCAGGTATTGCATAGCCATGAGATATATCCGCTGTATATCGAGAGTTAATACACTGACTATACAATGTAGATAGATAGTACATACAATGATTATATGCTGTATATATAGAGTATATATATTGACTATACTCTGTATAAACAGTAAATAAGTATACGCAATCAGTACACACAGTACATGAAAATACAATGACTAGACGCAGTAAATAAAGAGTAAATACTGGTTCAAACTCTGTGTATACTGGGAATAGGAGCTGGTTCTCACTTTGTGTATACTGGGAATAGGAGCTGGTTCTCACTCTGCGTATACTGGGAATAGAAGCTGGTTCTCACTCTGCGTATACTGGGAATAGGAGCTGGTTCTCACTCTGCGTATACTGGGAATAGAAGCTGGTTCTCACTCTGCGTATACTGGGAATAGAAGCTGGTTCTCACTCTGCGTATACTGGGAATAGAAGCTGGTTCTCACTCTGCGTATACTGGGAATAGGAGCTGGTTCTCACTCTGCGTATACTGGGAATAGAAGCTGGTTCTCACTCTGCGTATACTGGGAATAGGAGCTGGTTCTCACTCTGCGTATACTGGGAATAGAAGCTGGTTCTCACTCTGCGTATACTGGGAATAGAAGCTGGTTCTCACTCTGCGTATACTGGGAATAGAAGCTGGTTCTCACTCTGCGTATACTGGGAATAGAAGCTGGTTCTCACTCTGCGTATACTGGGAATAGAAGCTGGTTCTCACTCTGCGTATACTGGGAAGAGAAGCTGGTTCTCACTCTGCGTATACTGGGAAGAGAAGCTGGTTCTCACTCTGCGTATACTGGGAATAGAAGCTGGTTCTCACTCTGCGTATACTGGGAATAGAAGCTGGTTCTCACTCTGCGTATACTGGGAATAGAAGCTGGTTCTCACTCTGCGTATACTGGGAATAGAAGCTGGTTCTCACTCTGCGTATACTGGGAATAGAAACTGGTTCTCACTCTGCGTATACTGGGAAGAGAAGCTGGTTCTCACTCTGCGTATACTGGGAAGAGAAGCTGGTTCTCACTCTGCGTATACTGGGAATAGAAACTGGTTCTCACTCTGCGTATACTGGGAATAGGAGCTGGTTCTCACTCTGCGTATACTGGGAAGAGAAGCTGGTTCTCACTCTGCGTATACTGGGAATAGAAGCTGGTTCTCACTCTGCGTATACTGGGAATAGAAGCTGGTTCTCATTCTGCGTATACTGGGAATAGAAGCTGGTTCTCATTCTGCGCATACAGGGAATAGAAGCTGGTTCTCACTCCTGGTATACTGGGAGTAGAAGCTGGTTCTCACTCTGCGTATACTGGGAGTAGAAGCTGGTTCTCACTATGCGTATACTGGGAATAGGAGCTGGTTCTCACTCTGTGTATACTGGGAATAGAAGCTGGTTCTCACTCTGTGTATACTGGGAATAGGAGCTGGTTCTCACCCTGCGTATACTGGGAATAAAAGCTGGTTCTCACTCTGTGTATACTGGGAATAGAAGCTGGTTCTCGCTCTGTGTATACTGGGAATAGAAGCTGGTTCTCACTCTGTGTATACTGGGAATAAAAGCTGGTTCTCACCCTGTGTATACTGGGAATAAAAGCTGGTTCTCACCCTGCGTATACTGGGAATAAAAGCTGGTTCTCACCCATGTGTATCTGGAGGGATAATAGCCACACACACGATTTCCTCCATTTTAATTTCGCCATTTGGGCTGGAGCTGTGGTTATTCTCGTAGTAGCTGAGTTGGTTGTCATTAAGGATACACCAACGTTTACTAAAGTCTGCAGACAAACACACAGAAATCAAAGATTAAATCAGGCCTTCAATCGGAGTTGACATTAAATCATATCGGATTTATTATAATAAATGTAATGCCATGTGTGACCGCTTGGGTCAAATAACCGAAATAGATATCAATCTATGGAGCGGATTATCTAACGCTCACCTTGATCCAAACTGTGCACTTTTGTTATAATACACAATTTAGTATATTGATTAAATACGCTTATATTAACCTCCTATAAATTAGAGGCTGATATAATCCTCCTATAGAATAGAGGCTGATATCTTCCAATAGATTAACTACAGTAGCCCAAATAATGGAATTATACATTTAAAATCGATGTTTGTTTTTTATTTACTCTATCCTATGGGATGGCAGGGTAGCTGGAGAAACCTGCACCTACACAGATAAGTCGTGGGTATTATTGTCCTCTAGAACGGAGACATACTAATCTGGGCGATCACTGCATGAATATTGTGAAGATGCTCCGGCCTCACTGTAGGGTCGGATCCATGTCTCAGGTTTCAAATAAAGATAATTACGTCAAACTGTTATAAAAATGCTACAGGAGACTCCTAGATGACCACAACTTAATGTTCAATAACCTTACCTTCCCTGTTCTTCCTCTCTGTTACCGGCTTGGTCATGGATGAGGTCTTGTAGAGGAACCCATTGTGCGTTACTGATGGGCGCATCACGTAATGCTTGACTCCATCATTTCCTAGCTCCAGACGTGGAATTTCTGTCAGAATAAATTAGGAAAAGTAAGCACTTAAAATAATGAAGCAGATTTGGTGTTTTATTCTAAAATTTGTGTTGACTATTCACTATTAGCTCCCTGTCCCAGGAGAAAAATATTGACCAATTACATTCTTATTATCCCAAACTGCGAGTAGATGTCCTCTACATGCATAGGTTCACTTGATTCAAGCCAACATTTAGATCAGTCATCAAAACATTTTAATACATTTTGCAAATAGGTACAAGTCTAAATAAAGTTTTAGCTACATGTCCATTAATTCATTTTCTTCAGGGCAATATAGAACTGGAAAATGCTTCGCTTAGCAGCTGGTCTCTCTCCCCAGCGGCGGCCTGAGTTCCAGGAGGAGGTGATGGTCGATCCCTCCACCTTACAGCAACCAGCGTCCTGGGGAGTGGGGGCAACCAGCCTCCCCCTCCAACAGCAGCCAGAGATACCGGGAGAGGGGGAAGACAAACCTAACCACACTGGCGCAGATGGGTCTCTGTGCCAGTCTTACAGGGAGGCTGGACGGGCGGTCCAGATCCCCAACCAACCCCGCAGGGATGCCAGGAGGAGGAGGTAAGCGTAACTTCCCCTCCCCAGCTATATCCCAACCGGGTCCTGGGGGCAGTGGATGAGCCTGCGATACCCACTGACCCCCTCCCAGCAGAAGAGCTGGCATCTGGGCAGAGCTCTGTTAGCCTCTGCCCCCCCTTTTCCCCTGTATCAGAGCCTGACTTACCACGGGTTACCTCAGTGGAAGAGCTGGCAGCAGGGCAGAGCGCCGCTGGCCTCTGCCCCCCAAGCAACACCAGCAGTTTGCCTAGCTGCACCAGAGAGACCGAGAGTGCTGCGCTGTCCCACTACAAACTTGAACCTACAGGCTAGTACCATTTATTGTGGGGGGGTTACTCTGCGTATTTTTCTTTGTGGGTGGGCTGCCCGACTAATCTAGGTACTGACCGGCAGAAGGTCAGGTACCTGTTTAGTCTTCCCCCCCAAAGGGAAGATGTGTGACGAAGTGCTCTTCGCCACTTGTGCCTGGAGAGGACTGCTTGCCCGCCTCTTGCCCTGTGACTATGGACCCTGGGAGATTTGGCCCGTTCAATTCAGAATGATAGGAGTTATGTATTTTTGTATCCTTTTGTGTTTTACTGGGAACATGTGCTCAATGGAGTCTGCTTCTATCCCTGGATAATAGGATTACTTTCCCCATTGTCTCCAGGCTAGAGGGCTCTGTAAAACCAGTTTGGGCCAGATAGCCATGCTGAATGTGATGTATATTTTAGAAGTTATGAATACTATAAAACTGTATTATTTCTGGCCAGCAGATAATTGAGCTTTGTGTATTGTAGAAACTCAATTATCTAGCCTGGCCCAGAGGAGGAGTTTTGTGTTGCATAAATTGTGAGTTCTGTGTGCCAGTAAATCAGTCTTGTTCCAGCATTAAGCCTTGGCTCATGTTTGGGGGATTGGAGAAATACACTCTGGGGATTGCTATAATCACTATACTCCCCAGGGTATGATCACTAAGTTCTGCTAAGAGCTTGTTCCTGTTCCTGCTCTCTGGGGAAAGAGAGGTTCACCCACTGGAAGCTGGATCCTGGCCTTGGGTCCAGGGTGGGTGGAGACAGCAGAGACCCCGGCGCAGTTGCATCGCTGGAAGTGGGGTCTGCAGTGCTGATGGTGTCGGTTGGAGTGCTTGGAGTCCTCAGCGAGCACTAGGAGCATCGATTGGCGGAGGTACTCAGTCGGAGTGCCAGCGGTCCATCACAGAGACGACACTTTGTTTGAGGGTCAAGCAGAACTCCCACAATGCATTATACTCCCTCTTCTCTGTCCTGGAGATAATTGGGAAGTAATCCAATTATCTCCAAGGACAGAGGCAAAACTCCATTAGACACATGTTAGTAAAAAGACATAACAACAGTGTTACAATTACTATATAAAACATATACATTAAACCTATCCGCAGATAGCTTAGATCTGAGCGCACATTATTACCGAATGGCGCTCAGATCACATACACATAGTTCAATCGCCATGGAGCCAAAGTCTTTCACATAGTCTTTCGTTACACGAATGGGCTCCATGGCATAGCTATCTGGGGTAACACTGCTCACATAGGGAAAATAAAAGGTTTTTAACATGGGGCCCATAGTTCAGCGGCAGGAGGCGCGCGGCCAGGCTCCTCCAGTGGCCAGTGGCGAGGTTGGTTCCGCCACAACAGTGTTTACAGCAAAAAGCCTGAAGGTAATGATTCTATTCACCAGAACAAATTCAATAAGCTGTTGTTCTGGTGACTATAGTATCCCTTTAACATCATTGTTAATGAATAATTAATTTGATTCATAACTAGGATGTACGTCATTCCCTAAATTAGGAAAGTGGATAATAACATACTTTGGAAATACTTCTATAGACAACAACTTCTCCTGAGATAAAATTTTAAAGTTTTTGTTCTGACCAGAAACCGGAGCAGATGCATGTAAGCAAATCTCTGCACAGTTACAGGTCTTAGCAACCACAAAATAGTCTCCTATCCGAGATTTAGGTGTGATCTCTACAAATTGCAGTTTACTACAAGGATGGCCTGGGAAAGCACACAGGACATCCAATGGTTATAAATTAGCATCCCAGAGCCACAGCAAAGACACATGACCATTCCAATATGGTGCCAGCACTGCCTTCTTTATCGGACACTGCGTTCAAGCTCCCAGGGGAGCTTTCTGCTGTTGAAAAGCATGAACATGTTGCTCAACAGCATCTGAGAAACATATGCATGCAATGCTGCAGACCCTCTGGACGTCACTTCAGGGCCTTAACCTTGCAGTGCAGTTCAGTAGAAATCTTACTGCGGACAGGACAGATCGGCTGGAGGGCAATATGGCTCATACTGAGCCTTGGAGGAGGAACACCCAAAGATACACACAAAGCTAACAGACAGAGGATAGAGCCAAAAGGAACAACCTTAGGACAAGAGGAGTCGCAGGAGATATAGCGATGGATGAGCTATCTGGCTACACCTGAATCTGAGTGGCTATTGGATAGGGTACACAGACTCTCAAAGCCTGTGTCATCCCATAGAGATGTTATATTGAGATGAAATTATGACCATGCTAAAGAGGCCCTCCCCACTGCCACCAGGAAACTAGAGTAATTTCCAGAGCATTATTCCAACCTGGCAGTATACTCATTATCTGTCAGCCACAACAATGGCCATACGCCGAGAATTGGCCTCGGTCTCTGAGGGGGATTACAACATTACAACATCTCATACTGTTGGAATTTTCACCCTAAAATGCTGGGGTGGAGGAGGGAGAGCTTTGCAACTTCTACACTCCTCTCAAAGGGAATAAAATCATGAAAACCTGGAATTTATCCTCTGAACCACTCTCAACCCTTACTCTATAATCCAGTGGCGGCACGCTTTACATCACTCTATAATCCAGTGGCGGCATGCTTTACATCACTCTATAATCCAGTGGTGGCATGCTTTACATCACTCTATAATCCAGTGGTGGCATGCTTTACATCACTCCATAATCCAGTGGTGGCATGCTTTACATCACTCTATAATCCAGTGGTGGCATGCTTTACATCACTCTATAATCCAGTGGTGGCATGCTTTACATCACTCCATAATCCAGTGGTGGCATGCTTTACATCACTCTATAATCCAGTGGCGGCACGCTTTACATCACTCTATAATCCAGTGCTGGCATGCTTTACATCACTCTATAATCCAGTGGTGGCATGCTTTACATCACTCCATAATCCAGTGGTGGCATGCTTTACATCACTCTATAATCCAGTGGTGGCATGCTTTACATCACTCTATAATCCAGTGCTGGCATGCTTTACATCACTCTATAATCCAGTGGTGGCATGCTTTACATCACTCCATAATCCAGTGGTGGCATGCTTTACATCACTCTATAATCCAGTGGTGGCATGCTTTACATCACTCTAATCCAGTGGTGGCATCTTTACAGTGGTGGCATGCTTTACATCACTCTATAATCCAGTGGTGGCATGCTTTACATCACTCTATAATCCAGTGGTGGCATGCTTTACATCACTCTATAATCCAGTGGTGGCACGCTTTACATCACTCTATAATCCAGTGGTGGCACGCTTTACATCACTCTATAATCCAGTGGCGGCATGCTTTACATCACTCTATAGTCCAGTGGTGGCATGCTTTACATCACTCTATAGTCCAGTGGTGGCATGCTTTACATCACTCTATAATCCAGTGGTGGCATGCGTTACATCACTCTATAGTCCAGTGGTGGCATGCTTTACATCACTCTATAGTCCAGTGGTGGCATGCTTTACATCACTCCATAATCCAGTGGTGGCATGCTTTACATCACTCTATAATCCAGTGGTGGCATGCTTTACATCACTCTATAATCCAGTGAGGCATGATTTACCTAAACACTTCCACTCCACAATAATTGCACTTACAGTTAACTGTGGCAGATATTTCACAAACTGACTTGTGATAATTGTGGCATAAAGTCACTGCAACTCATTGTACTGCCAATGTTTGTCTATGAAGATTATACGACCACGTGCTGGATTTCACGGACTTGAACTCAGTACTTAGTGAAGGTGTCCACATACTTTTTGGTCATGTAGTATCTATAGCTGGAAAAGAACCACTGTAAGATCAAGTCAGTTAAACTGTATCCAACTTTTCTTAAACCCAGTGAGTGTTCTCCTGTTACTGATTATACTACAAGAATAGACATCGAAGGGGGGATTAGTCCAAGCACTATCAACACTTCAGTGGTTTGAAGTGGTCAAGTTCTCCCTTCAGCCCAGAATTCGAGGCGTTCCTTAGATACCCACCTTCTACGGCTCACAGCTGGTTTTCGTACATGGTATCTACTGATGTCAAATGAGGAATGGCGATCCTTAGTGCTATTATTTTTTTAATATAAACCCCTACAACAAGGATAGATAGCCTCCAATGAGGGAACATAGACCAACACACACCGATAATTTATATTATTACACAAAGCACCCGTTCGACCAGAATGTAAATATTGTACACACAGCCTTTGGCACTGCATTCCCTTTGTTGGACTTGCCGTTCAGAATGAAGGAGTGTCATATATTAATGAATCATAACCCGCAAAATACCTCCAATGCTACTTGGATATTTTATACAGTGCTACAGCTGCAATACCAAGAACCACCACATGGTTGCGCCATACGGTCATTAAACTATCACAAGTTACACAATGACTACATTGTAACACCAGTCACAAGGTCTCTGTCTCCTATCGCTGCTTGTTGCAGAGAGACTTTCTCCTTCTCCCCCCCATTACTAAACCTAGCCGTCTTTATTGTATGCGGTCATTAAATAGAAAATGAAAATATATATATTTATTATTGGTATTTATGTAGCGCAAGCTTATTCCACAGCGCTTTACAATAAAAGAGGAATTTACCAAATGAGACAATAACAAAATATAACAGGAACAATAGGTAGCTGAGGACCCTGCTAAACGAGCTTACAGTCTAGATGAGGTGGGGTATAAAAACACAATAGGAGGGGTATTGAGAGAGACAGCAAATAGACATGGTGGGAAAGTAGCAGAGCTGGAGGTGAGAGTGTGGCCCTATAGGAGAGAGCGAGAGGAAGGTTTGAGAGATCGAAGTTACTCTTGGAGGCCATAAGCATTCCGGAAAAGATGGGTTTTGAGGGACTTCTTGAAGGATTGAAGACTATGGGAGAGTCTGACAGGGGTAGGCAGGCTGTTCCAAAGGAAAGGAGCCACCCGTGAGAAGTCCTGCTGGCATGAATTTGCAGTAAGGGTGCGAGCAGCAGACAGGAGAAGGTCACCAGTAGAGCGGAGAGACCGAGAGGGGGCATACCTATGAATCCGTGAAGAAATGTAAGAGGGGCTAGAGTTGGTTAGAGCTTTATAGGCAAGGGTTAGTATTTTAAATTGACACCTGTAGGGTACAGGAGGCCAGTGTAAGGATCGACAGAGGGGTGAAGTGTGAGAGGAGAGACAGGAGAGAAAGATCAGCCTGGCAGCAGCATTCACCACAGATTGTAGGGGGGCAGTACGGCTTCTGGGGAGACCAATTAGGAGAGAATTACAGTAATCCATGCGAGAGATTACTAGAGCATGAACAAGTTCCTTGGCAGAAGTTTTATTGGGGTGTGGAGAAGGAGGCCTGCACCCCTTTATTTGGGGTCATGATGCAGAAAAAAAGATGCACTACAATCCTTTGGTGTTGCGACCAGGCCTCAGTTTTGGAATATGCAGTCTATGCACAGATGTCTCAAAGGAATCTAGCAGACAACTCACCTGTGCTAAAGCAGGAATAGCATGATAATCTGCATATTCTGCAGAGAAACATTTTATTTGTAACATTGCACATTAGCAGTAAATCGAAGAGTGGAACCACTCATTGGGTTTCTTTCACTGGTCCCTCGTAAGCAGAAACAGAAAACTGAGAATTGTTCCAGAAACGGACATACAATGTGCAATTTACTGGTCTATTCTGTACAATTCATGTATTAGTGAATAACCTCCAGAATGAGCCACTGGTATAAACACACTAGAATATCTGGGGGACAGACTTTCATGAGAAACCCTGCACCCCATAGAAAGCAGCCACCTACAGGTAAAAGCCTCTATCACTGGGGAGGCTATAAGAAAACTTATTGAAGCTACTAAATAAATGATTCAATAAAAGTCCTTAAAAATGTATCCGCTACCCGGTGTATTATAAGACATGTTTACATTCAGCATACCTTATTCTTAATTGATCCGTAAATTGTGTGGTACATTTCAAGACAATTGGAACCGCGGAGCTTGACCAAAGTCATTCTTGAATCCCTCCCCCCCAAGTCTACGTCTTGATTGTTAATGTAAATTGTGAAAAGAAGGGTCCGCTAATTGAACACACATGCTCTCAACACGGAATAGCTGTAAAATCGTACCAACTCGTGTTTGTTATGTTATACCATTGTCTAAATGCCAATTTAATATAATGTTACTGTACTGGATATAAAGAAATACAAATAAATATGTATCCACTGATATATTAAAAACCTCTTGTTGAAATTTAATGGATGGCTAAACTTACCCCTTTAATACACCTGATCCCCCTCAACCCCACACCCATGGTTTGGCGGACTAGATGTACACCTGAGAAAGAATGACTTTATCGTAATAGGAGAGATCTGCAGGTATACATCGGTCGTCTCATTTAGTATACAGAGATCCAGAATATGCAGATTTGTTTATTACTGGTAATAAAAGGAATATCAGTTAGTTTGTTTTACAGAGTTTCCATGTGCAAGAATCATTCTTTGTAAATATAATTCTAAAAGATATCCGGAGATGTATCTTCGGCAGCCACTGGAGAGATGTTCGAGTGATTGCAAAGTTGGCAAGAGACGCAGATTGATATTTATCAGAGACCGTGGCATCAATGTGAATTATTCTGCTATTTTCTAATTTGCCCATCTTGCTATTTAAAATATGCAAAAGAAAAAAAAAAACCTCTATCATGTGACCGCTACAACTACTCCGACTGCAAGGGTCTCAATGACTTAATGTCCACAAGATCTAGAAATACAGCGTAGTCATAGGACATCCGACAGGTTCGTGCAGACCAATGAGTCTGACTAAAGGAGCTGGAATCCTTCTGTAAGAAATATCCAAAGAGGAGATTACAGACACAAACTAACAGATTTACAATATGGCTACAAAATGACTTGCTTACAGGACGTTTCAGTGTACACTTCTGAATTTATTCTGTAGCCAGCTTTAACGCTGCAGTTTCCGGACATTTATCAAACTCAGGCACGTTTTTACATCACCGTAATTGCATTGACCAGAATACATTGCTTTATCTGTTACCGTTTCCAAGAACTGCTTCTCAGATCAGTTACAGGCCAAGTATTTTAACGCTTAGAGAGCCAGCAGATGCAGCTTTCCAACCTTTGGCTCTTAAACAGTTAACACAAAGCCGAGAGTTCGTGTTTACTAAGAGTGATTCATTCACTTCTCTCTTTTTTTACTAAAATGAATCACATTGTCCTTGACTAGCACAAAGGTGAAACAAAGATCCCCCTCCTCCAAACCCCGTAAAATGTAATTCTTAATTCTTCCAGTTCCAGTAATACTCTCAAATTCTTAAACTGATTCCTATTGGACGGAGCGCAGCAAATACATCTGTAACCAATAGGAATCGTTCAGCTCTGAGATAGAAATATTGACACTATCTGCTTCCCATAGCTGTAAAAATATAAAATATATTAACCTCTTCCGTCCCAATCGCTGTATTTCATTTTGGCGTTGTATAGTACAGATGCTTTGTGTTTGCCGGGTAACTGTAATTAATGTAAGTAGGCATTGCAGACAGCATTATTATTGTGTGCCCATTATTACGGGCATTGTGGGGCAATGACAGCATATCATTTTACAGAATCCTTTAACAGGGAAACCATGTAAAAACAGCACCTTTTCCTTCTTTCAAAATGAGGTAAGTGGAAACTTCTGGAAAACACCAGCATAGTTGGGCACAGCACCAGAAGGAGACACCAGGCCTCAAACGTGTATAGGGCCCTAGACAGAAAGATGTCTACATAAAATACAGTGCTTCAGGGGAGCGGAGCCTGACATCTGGGGGGATAGCTTCTATTAAGTAAATTAATTCTCGCACCCCCTGTTACGGCAGGAGGAAGTTTTCCAGTGCTTCTTGACACAGCTACAAATGCAAGAAAAGGCTGCTGGGAACATGATTCGGAAACCTGAAGGGATTGAGGTACTGAGCTTATGCACACACGTACTCAACCACTAGGCCAAAACTCATTGGAAGCCTTACCTCATCGGGACGCCCAGGAGCAATGAAGCCAGTCCCTGAGTCTGAGGAGCAATGAAGCCAGTCCCTGAGTCTGAGGAGCAATGAAGACAGTCCCTGTCACTTGGCAAATGCTCATAAGAACTCCCTTGACAACATCTCAACCTTACCACCTATGGGGGTCGGAATAAATCCTGAATCGCTTTCTCATCTGTTCAGGGCGGACGCCATGCTATCTTACAAACCTCTTCAGAACAACAAATAGTTATTATTTCAGTTGGAATTATTTGCTTTTACTTTCTGTAGTGCAGCAGCATACAGACCATTTACTTTCAGTGGTCTTTTACCTAATTATATCTGTAATCTCTAGCATGTTATACCATGACCTTCTTAGTTCTGTTCTCCATCCATTAATCAGACAATATCAAGCTCTATGTTTGTGGAATTAGTCTACTCATTACACTTATTGTGCCCACCAGTCAGACATGTCTGCATAGCCTGATATTTACCCTGAGAAGATGGACATTGTTCCAGATAGATGGATAGTACTCCAGAAAGATGACGAAAACCCCCAGCAAAATGGAAATTGTTCCAGCTAGATACTTCAGAAAAATGAATATGACCCCAAAAAGATGGGCATTGCTTATTGAGATGAGAAGATGCCACACACCAATAAACCAGAAAAAGGAACTAAAGAGCAGAATGCTGCAGAAGCATTTTGCCCATGTTGCCGTTTAGGTTACTTAGCTTTCTGTTTTCTGGTACCCAAATGGATGTTGAGGCCAAGCTCCTGGAGGCACCTCATGTATAATGAGACTGCAACCTGCACTGCCACATTAACTAGAGGCAGAGCAACCAGTGGAGATCAGATGGGCAACAGAACTTGGGAACTACATGGGAATTTAGGGAAAATTAAGTTTTGGGTGAAAAAATACATGAACTAAAAAAAGATTAAGTGGCTGGATCTCTTCAACCTCCCCCACTCTACTCAGCATAACGTACCATGAAATAACCCACTAAAGATGTCCTCCCAAATAGGGGTAAACTTTGTTTCAATGAACAGAACTGAGCTATGGGGTAGTCCATCACTTTTACAGCTCTAGGGTTACCCTATCGATGAATAAACTAGAAGCGTGATTTTCAGGAACTAAATATGGAAATTATAATATCTTTAAAGATGTTAAAAATATTAATATTTCATCGGCATTCCTTACATCTCAGACATTCTCTGAAAAGAGGCAGAAATGTAGAACCAGTACATTCACATTCCTTACAGGAAGTCATGCAGTAAAATCAGAGGGGTTTTAAGGGGACAGTGCAACAAAAAAATATTACTCTCTTGAGTTCCTGTTTCTCAATCTAGGGCCCATTTCTACCGTGACTAACTTTAACATTTGTTTAGACCAGTAAGTGTAGGTTGTAGCGTATGGCACTGAGCTGTCCTAGAAATTGCATATGTGTGAATGTATTCATGTAAAAATAGGTTGTATTCGTCTGATTGTTCGGTAGAATCATTCGAACAACTAAGGGAATGAAACTACCGAACAGTCAGACCTCCCCTGTGTGAAGTGTGCCTTCAATTACCCGTTGCAACAATGTTGTGAACGGGTAATTGACAAGCTGTGCAGTGGGTCCTTTGTTCTCGGGGGTGGCCGCCATTCGGGAAACGAACATGTGGCGGCGGCCATTTTAAAACTCCCGAACAGCGGTGTTTTGCCGTCGAGTGTCTGGAACCCAAATCGGACACTCGGCTAGGCAAACACCGCTGAGACCTCCATACGCATGATACATTCGCTCCAAACTACCGAACGGACCCTCATTCGGTAGAAAGAAACAACTGAACGAGGGGATTCATGCGAACCCTACCTGATCTCTAACCTTAGCCTTTCGTGCAGTTTGTTCCCTTATACTGTGACCGACCGCAGGGCCCCATCGCATGGAACCCTTTAGCAGAATTGCTGTAATTGATAGGCCCTCTCAAGAAAGCTAGTCCGTCAGGAAAAAAAAGGTACATTTTAACTGTAGTAGGTTATGCCACTAGATATCCAGAGGCGGTGGCTCTGACCAACATCCACGCAGAAACGGTCGCGGATGCCCTCATGCGGATCTTCTCCCGGATGGGGATACCCAGGGAGATTATCTCGGTTCAGGGTACCCAATTTACCGCAGAAGTCACCCAACACCTATGGAGGATCTGCGGCATTAAGCCTATTATCAGTGCCCCTTACCACCCCCAGACGAATGGGCTCTGCGAACGGTTCAATGGTACATTGAAACAAATGCTCCGAACCTTCGCAGAGACCCACAAGGACTGGGAGCGATTTCTGCCGCACCTCCTATTCGCTTACCGGGAGGTGCCACAGGAGTCAACGGGGTTTTCCCCGTTTGAACTGCTATTTGGGAGGAGAGTCAGAGGCCCCCTAGATCTTATTAGAGAGCATTGGGAGGGAGACCGGAGCGCAGACGGCACTCCCATCATACCATATGTGTTGGCATTCCGAGACCGCCTGGAAGCACTTACTAGGACGGTAAGGGAAAACCTTCAGGCGGCGCAGACCCGCCAGCGCACATGATATGATCGGGGCACCAGGGACCGTAGCTTTCAGGTCGCGCAGAAAGTGTTTATTTTAAAACCTGTCCGACATGATAAGTTACAGGCCGCCTGGCAGGGACCATATAGGGTGGTGGAACAGAGATGCGACACCACCTCAGGGCCGGTGCAAGGATTTTTGGGTACATAGGCGAAGATGTATCTTTCCACCCCCCCCAAATAACATCTTCACCTATGTGCCTCTTAACCAGCCCCTCTCCCCGTCCATTAGTGGTCCCCTCCCTTCCCTGTCCCTTAGTGTTCTTCTAAGCTCTCCCCTCTTTTTCCTGTCCCTTGGTGTTTCTCTCCCCTCCCCTCCCTGTCCCTTGGTGCACCCCCCACCCCCTTAGTGGTCGCACTCCCCTTCCTGGTGTGCCTCCTACCTCTCTTGTAGCATCAATTTTCTGTACCTGGTCGGACTGACAGGGAGTGCTCTCTCAGTGAGCACCTCCGGTCAGTGTGGCCGGGTACAGGAAACAGAAGCTCCTGTACTGCGCTCCGCCACGCTACACTCAGTGGTGTATACACACTGACAGTCACACACACTCAATGACAAACACACAGACTCACTGATCTGACACACACTCATTCATTGACAGACACACTGATACTCACACACAGACTCAATGACAAAGATACTCTCACTGATTTGACACTCACAAACACACACTGACAGACACACATACACTGCCACACTCATACACTCACATGCAACACTCATACAAGCACTCACAGACACACACATACACTCACAGACACACTCACTCTCAGACACACATACTCATTCACACACTCAGTCACTCACAGACACACAGTCACTCAGGCACACATACACTCACACACAGACACACACACATACACTCACACTCACACTCACACACACACACACACACACACACACACACAGTCACACACAGACACTCACACACAGACAGACACACTTAATCACAGACAGTCACTTACAGACAAACAGACACGCATACACACACTCACTAATTATTTAAATAAATAAACATTTTCCATCAAGCCTCCCTACCTGGAGAGCTGGTGTGGATGATGAATCATTCTCTGGGGTCCAGTGGGCTGCTGGGAGGCGTGCGGCAGTGCTGTGATCAGACGCGGTGAGGGAGCTCTAATCTCCACGCTCTGCTCCCTCGCGGGCTGCCTACTGATGACGTCATATTCCGGCTCCCGCGGCATCAGCAGACAGCACGCAAGGGAGCAGAGCAGAGAGGTTAGAGCTCCCTCGCCGCGTCTGATCACAGCACTGCCGCACGCCGCACCGGGGATCCAGAAGGTGGCTTGGCAGGAGGGAGAGCTTCCCTCCTGCCGGTCACTGAAATATTGCGCCCCCGAAACCGGTGCGCCCTAAGGCGGCCGCCTGTGCCGCCTTATGGACGCGCCGGCCCTGCACCACCTATATAATCGGCCCCTGCACAGGGACTGGAGGGCAATGCATGCTCCATGTGAACATGATGAAGCCATACCAGGAGCGCTCCGAGGAGCTAACCGCCATATGTGCGCCCAACTCTGACGAGTTTGACAGCTTACCTCTCCCAGATCTGCTGGGAGATGGGCAGTTGTCTGGAGATTTAGGGGAGGTTGCACTGGGAGACCGACTGAGCCCACAGAAGCGTATCAAGGTACAACAGCTATTGGAAGAGAAACGAGACACGTTCTCTAATGTACCTGGATACACCCCTCTGGCCACTCATCGGGTAGAGACCCCAGGGCAACTACCCATGCGCCTGACCCCCTACCGCATCCCTGAAGCGGTGAGGGAGAATATGCGCAAGGAGATCGATGAGATGCTCCAACTGGGGGTAATTGAGCCCTCAAATAGTCCCTGGGCTTCTCCTGTAGTGCTTGTACCAAAGCGAGACGGTACGACTCGCTTCTGCGTGGACTACAGGAGATTGAACGAGAAAACCGTGTCTGATGCCTATCCCATGCCCCGGATAGATGAACTAATAGACAGGATGGCTAGGGGCCAATACCTCACTACTATTGACTTATGTAAGGGGTATTGGCAAATTCCCCTGGCCCCAGATGCCATCCCTAAGTCGGCCTTTGTCACCCGATTTGGCTTGTACCAGTTTAAGGTCATGCAATTTGGGATGAAAAACGCCCCAGCTACTTTCCAGAGGATGGTGGACTGACTCCTGGATGGGTTCCAGGACTATACCTGTGCCTACCTGAACGATATTGCCATTTTTAGCAATACGTGGCAGGAGCACTTGGCCCATATAGGAGCGGTCCTAGACAGGATTAGGGAGGCTGGTTTGACATTGAAACCGGCCAAGTGCGGTATAGGGATGGCCGAGGGACATAGTGGGGTGTGGCAAGCAGGAGCCCGAACCAGCCAAAGTAGAGGCCGTGGCACAATGGCCCACCCCTAGGACTAAGACCCAAGTTTTAGCGTTTCTAGGGACAGCCGGGTATTATAGAAAGTTTGTCCCCAATTATAGTGCCCTGGCCAAACCCCTCGCCGACCTGACCCAGAAAAATCTGCCCCGCCAGGTGACCTGGACTCCGGAGTGTGAACAAGCATTCCAACATCTGAAAAATGCACTGATAAATGCCCCTGTCTTGGCAGCTCCCAATCCAACTAAACGTTTTCTTGTTCACACAGACGCTTCTATGTTTGGATTGGGGCCAGTACTGAGCCAAGTCGGGGCCGATGGCAGAGAACATCCCATGGCTTACATCAGTCGCAAGTTACTAACCCACGAAGTAAGCTACGCCGCCATCGAGAAGGAATGACTGGCTGTGGTGTGTGCCCTAAAGAAACTGCAGCCGTATTTGTATGGACAGCCCTTTTCATTGCTCACGGATCACAACCTGTTGGTCTGGCTGAACCGGGTGGCTGGGGACAATGCCAGGCTGCTGCGCTGGAGCTTGGCGCTGCAGCCCTTTGACTTTAATATTCAGTACCGCCCGGGCAAACAAAATGGGAATGCTGACGGGTTGTCAAGACAAACTGACCTGGAGAAGTGATTCGGGAGCCCCCGGACATCCCCAAGCCGATCCGTGCTGGATCAGACTGTGTATGCCGGCTTGTGGGTATGTTGCTCACCCAGATCAGGGCTACCAGGGAATGTGCCATTTAAAGGGGTACCCCTAGGTTTAGGAGTATATCCAGAAACTGGGGGAATTTGTGAACAGTATAAGGGGATTATGAGTCAGGCTGAGGGGAGGAGATGTGTGGGAGGTTACCGGAACAGGATTGGGTACTGTAATAATTAATGGAAATCCCTCCCTTGCATGGGAGCATGCTTTAAAAGGCCACTGTGGAAATAAAAGTTTAGTTCTGCTCCTGATGCTGTGTGTCGTCCAGTTATTGGGATTGCTGTTGGGATATTGCTATATTGTTTTACCTGCTGGAAACCTTGCTTTATGGATTCATAACTACTTATTCCTGAGCCTCACTGGGATCTTAAGCGGAGATATCCTGTGGAATACTGGATCTCCGCTACATAGGTCTCATCAGCAGGAAATCTTAAAATTCAAAGAGGAAATGTATAAAGATCATTTCTGGGGCAAGGTTATAAAAGTTATAATTTGATAATATTTGGGTTTTTTAAAGATCATTTTTGAAAAATGTCACTGAATAGCAATTAAAGATAGTAATAAAAAATAACAAAATTACACTTTTACACAGTGTGGCATTCACGGCATTCATTACTCTCAATGGAATGTAAACTGGACGTCCTTTCTACGCAGTATCTGCTCACAATGAAAGGGTTGCTGCGCAGGTATCTGCACCCACCCAGCCTGGTAGCTGTACCTGAATGTGTCCCTGCAGCTACCAGCATCCCCGCTCTGGGCATTCATCTTCAGATCCTTAATTATTTGCCAGGAGATGCATCAGTGCTGTACTCTCATGCATGTGTGAAAGTACATCACGGAGGTCTAAGGAGGCACACATGGGAGCCTCCATAGATCAATGTCTGAATCCCATGGCCGTCAATTGTGAACATAAGTTAACGGCGGGACTCTACCTTTTGTCAAGCTCAGATTTACGATAAATAGTCCCTACTTTGTCTTATGGTAGCTGTGGATTGCGTTGGGATTTCAATTACATGTCTGTTAGTCCACCCATTGTACAGCGCTACGGAATCTGATGGCGCTAAATAAATAATAAAAATAAATATTGATTTTCCTATTTAATCGTAAAGAAACATGAATTCTTTCCTTTGAGTTCATTCGTAAATTCGTTGTGCTATTTTGTTCGACATACTGGATGTTTACATGAAATAAAATGTTTTGCCGGTGATATTTTATTAAATAGGAACGCTCAGGGTCTGTTCACCATGCTCGAGCTGCAGCCTTGCAATGCAGTAAATGCAGCAATGCAATAAAAAGCTCTCTGGGAGCAGCATACAACCGAAAATTACATTCATACCAAGTGTTGGCCCCAAAAGCTCTGCTAAACAATCAGGAAACCCGGTTTATGTCCTCTTTTCCTTCCTTGTGAAAAGTACACTACCACAAGTTAAGATACTCAACTAAACATTTTATTAATATTTAAATTATAGGACCAGAAAGATGGTTTCTAAAAAAATCTCTTGGGCAATATTTCCCAAATGAGCTATTCAAAAATGTAAGTCTTGATGTGTTTCTCAAACATTAGAGGAAGCAATTAAGGAACAGAACAGATCAAAGTAGAGATCTCATTAGCCCAACTAAAGGTCACACAGGAGGCAGGACTACCAGAGCACCGATAATCATCACACAAATAGACCTTCCACCCAAATCTTTGGGTTCTGAAGAATGCTGCTTTCAGGCATTTGGATTCTGAGACTAAAACCAGAAGGGGGACAGCAAGTCCCATTCATTAATATGATGAATGTTTAACGGTTGCCTCTCCTTTCTTTAGAAGCACTCATAGCTGTATACTGTGGTTGTATTTACCGGATGTCTTGTTTTGCTGAAGAAATTCCATCTGCAGTCTCTGTCCAGCTTGCTCGGCCAGATCGATGGGTTGTGGATATAAGAGGTCCCCAGAAGAACAGTTCACATCCGCACCGCAGAAAACCAACGCCTGTGTTTCTGATAAATCATTGGTTGTCACAGCAGCACAAAGCGCCTAAAAAGAATACCAAACAAACATTTAGGTAACTCACACAAATAATTCCTAAAAACAAGAAGAAGAAAATATAAAGTAAAAACCATTGGAACTGAATGTTAGCATTGCTTGGTAGTAGATTAATTCTCGATTCTGTGCCAACATGCCTGTTAGAAGCATGCCTGCTTAGCTACTAAAAACCACCATAATCCTGATCTTTCCTTGTAACGAAGCTCACTTTAACTAGTTTTTGACTTGTTTTAGTAGTACTAGCTATATCTGAAAACAAGCACTTATTTATTCATGTTGTTCGTATTGAGAAGACCATGCCAGTAATAAGGAGATTCTCCTAGGCCAGGCTTCTCCTTGTAGAAGGACAGGTTGCATGGCAGATGTTTCTAGTCCCCATGATGAAGAATGTCCACCAAACCTACATCCTCAGTATCCCAAACGCCTGGTGACCCATTCTACAATGACCATTCTGTTAAACTCTAATGTTCAAAAGTCCACCTCACATACAAGACATACAAAGCACAGTGAGATGTATAAAGTTTCCACCTGCAATTACAAACGTGGCTGCACTATGATTCTGAAAACAGCACTATGATGACTATGACCTCAGTATACAGTATAAGTGAACCTACCTACTTCCTCGATAGAAAAGCTTATTATCCAATGCAGAGCTCTGAATTTACAAAAGGGAAGCTCTGTATCTATGGCGGAGGTTGGGAGGGCATTGTCTTTAACGCATTGTAAAAAAACAAAAACAAAGAATGCTGGTCAATTTCCCAAATAGTGGACCAGGTCAAGGAGGCTTTTGACTGTGTGTTTCTTAAACGCTAGGTTAAGGCCCCACAAGTGTTCCTCGGGTTAATTTCAGTAGCTGGAATTGGGACAATCAAGCCCCAGATAACAGCACGTAAGAAATTCCACCAAACACTGGGAAGGACAAATGTATTAAATATATATATTATGATACAATGGCAGAATAGGTCACTGGGAAGGACTCAATGAAGGTGAATGTATCTGCATATATTTTATAATAAATTATCAGGGTCATATCAATAGTCGGGGTTTGCTTTATGTGACCATGAACACAGACTTCATAAAGAAATATCTATTTAATAACAATACTAGTGACTAGTTAAAGACGGACTTGGTGATCACAGACCGAGATGGGAAACAATCCGCAGGTTTCGGCCAGGTCTAGCCAGGTGGATCTGCAATTTCATCACATCCATCGGCTACTCACGCTGGCCACACTGAGTGTGAGCAAAGACTCACAGCTTGTCCACAAATCAAACCCGGAGACTGGACAAAATTCTGGACAAACGAAATTGCAGATTTTATGAGACAAAATGGTCGGACCTAAATAAATCGATTTTTTCTAATTTAGCTCTTTTGGTCTCTTGATCGTCTCCCCAGTTCTCAGTGTAGTGAAAGAAACCCCTCCGTCACGCTAAAGGTTATTCACTATAGTGAGGATTCACCGTGAATTTAAAATGTAAGGCCAGAGCAGCCAAACTGAAAGCATAGCTGACCTAGAGAATGTTTCCAGCTCGGCTACTTTGTCCTTAAATGTGAAATGTATACGTTGAATTCTCACTTTAGTGAAGAATCCTTTTATTGTTTCATAATACGATAATCAGGGAAACCTGAACTCAAGCAGGATTTGTAGCCGGCCATAAGAAGGTAATGTGTTAAATTTACGAACAGATAAAAAGAAACTTAGATTTAAAAAAAAAAAAAAACTCTCCCAGACGGAATCACATTTTCAATCAGGGGAGAAAGTTCCTTATAGTAACTAACATGTATTTTAATAAGATTTACCTTCTGACGCCTCACACCGCCATGCTCCCACTATAAACATTTCCTGCTAAAATCTTATAACTGACAGAATCTGAATCATTACTCATTCAGTCACGAGCACATTCCTGTTTTATATTATATATTATATAGCTGACCACTTCACTGCCAAATACGCAAAAAGAGGGATATTTACATGCTAGCATTTTACAGTCTATTAGCACGGCCCACCACTCCGTCTGGCATAGGACTGATTAAATCTGACATATATCAACATGTCACCTGGACACCACCATTTCATATAAATATGTTCTTAACCTGCAAAGTTTAGGTAAAAATATTCAGCTTGGCAGGCTTAAGATTATTTTGTCTTAAAGGATAAATAAAGCCCAGACCACTTCATGGGTGCAGTGGGCCTGTATGTTTAACCTAGCAAAGTAAATCATTGCTGGTTTTTACAATGAAGGGTTAAATCCACCTCTAGTGTCTTCCGGGCAGCCACTAGAGGCGCTTCCTACAGAACCCAGTGAAGCTGGCTGGAGGAGAATGTCGTTGGGCCACCTATGCCTAGTTCCAATGGGAGTGATGTCAGTTTGGATGGAGGGCTGTCAGAGGGGGGGAGAGGGCGTTCAGATTTCTTCACCTTTTGTTTTACTAAATTGTCCTCACCTGCTAGCCATGGTTTATTTTAAAGACCCCTATCTGATGACCAAAACGCCCCTAATTTTTTTAAAGACCCCATCCCTGGGATGACACTTTTCCAGCGACTGCAAAGCTTTAAACATTTAGCAGATACGCCCTCACCTGCTGCATCTGGAGTTTTTAAACCTCCCTTACAGTAATATGGGGGATACACTGACCCCACAGGGTATTTATAGATTTTTGTTTTTAATGTAGGGGCCATATAAAATAGTATCACTCTATAATCCCAATCTAATAACACACATTATCTGTATAAATACTGAGATATATAGTATCACTGTACAATCCAATCTAATAACACACATTATCTATATAAATACTGAGATATATAGTATCACTGTATAATCCCAATCTAATAACACACATTATCTGTATAAATATTGAGATATATAGTATCACTGTATAATCCCAATCTAATAACACACATTATCTGTATAAATACCGAGATATATAGTATCACTGTATAATCCCAATCTAATAACACACATTATCTGTATAAATACCGAGATATATAGTATCACTGTATAATCCAATCTAATAACACACATTATCTGTATAAATACTGAGATATATAGTATCACTGTATAATCCCAATCTAATAACACACACTATCTGTATAAATACTGAGATATATAGTATCACTGTATAATCCCAATCTAATAACACACATTATCTGTATAAATACTGAGATATATAGTATCACTGTATAATCCAATCTAATAACACACACTATCTGTATAAATACTGAGATATATAGTATCACTGTATAATCCCAATCTAATAACACACACTATCTGTATAAATACTGAGATATATAGTATCACTGTATAATCCCAATCTAATAACACACAGTATCTGTATAAATACTGAGATATATAGTATCACTGTATAATCCCAATCTAATAACACACATTATCTGTATAAATACTGAGATATATAGTATCACTGTATAATCCCAATCTAATAACACACATTATCTGTATAAATACTGAGATATATAGTATCACTGTATAATCCCAATCTAATAACACACAGTATCTGTATAAATACTGAGATATATAGTATCACTGTATAATCCCAATCTAATAACACACATTATCTATCTAAATACTGAGATATATAGTATCACTGTATAATCCCAATCTAATAACACACATTATCTAAATACTGAGATATATAGTATCACTGTATAATCCCAATCTAATAACACACATTATCTTTATAAATACTGAGCTATATAGTATCACTGTATAATCCCAATCTAATAACACACATTATCTATATAAATACTGAGCTATATAGTATCACTGTATAATCCCAATCTAATAACACACATTATCTATATAAATACTGAGCTATATAGTATCACTGTATAATCCCAATCTAATAACACACAGTATCTGTATAAATACGGAGATATATAGTATCAGTGTATAATCCCAATCTAATAACACACAGTATCTATATAAATACTGAGCTATATAGTATCACTGTATAATCCCAATCTAATAACACACATTATCTATATAAATACTGAGATATATAGTATCCATGTATAATCCAATCTAACAACACACATTATCTTTATAAATACTGAGATATATAGTATCACTGTATAATCCCAATTTATATAAATAATGAGATATTCAGTATCGCTGACAGTAAGATGGTCACGGAGTGATTCTATCTCATTGTGCTGATACAGTAACTGTTTACAAAGTAATTAATTATGATTTGCCAGATGCCGGCTGTAAACCGGAAATCTAATCACTATGGTTAGAGTAAGCCTTTATGGTTTTTAAAAATAAAATAATAGTCAAATATAGACAAGGTGCTATATGAAGGTACTCTTGTATAATGAGAGAATATCATATTACCGGTAAACAGATGCCTTCATCTCCTCCGTGTGATCCCAGCGCCACTGCTATCTGTAAATTATGATAGGGTGTGAGGGCTCTCTGTATAGTGCAAGCCTGTACTGTGTATCGTGAGGGCTCTCTGTATAGTACAAGCCTGTACTGTGTATAGTGAGGGTTCTCCGTATAGTACAAGCCTGTACTGTGTATAGTGAGGGCTCTCTGTATAGTACAAGCCTGTACTGTGTATAGTGAGGGCTCTCTGTATAGTACAAGCCTGTACTGTGTATAGTGAGGGTTCTCCGTATAGTACAAGCCTGTACTGTGTATAGTGAGGGCTCTCTGTATAGTACAAGCCTGTACTGTGTATAGTGAGGGCTCTCTGTATAGTACAAGCCTGTACTGTGTATAGTGAGGGTTCTCCGTATAGTACAAGCCTGTACTGTGTATAGTGAGGGTTCTCCGTATAGTACAAGCCTGTACTGTGTATAGTGAGGGTTCTCCGTTTAGTACAAGCCTGTACTGTGTATAGTGAGGGTTCTCCGTATAGTACAAGCCTGTACTGTGTATAGTGAGGGCTCTCTGTATAGTACAAGCCTGTACTGTGTAGTGAGGGTTCTCAGTATAGTACAGGCCTGTACTGTGTATAGTATAGTACAAGCCTGTACTGTGTATAGTGAGTGCTCTCTGTATAGTACAAGCCTGTACTGTGTATAGTGAGGGTTCTCAGTATAGTACAAGCCTGTACTGTGTATAGTGAGTGCTCTCAGTATAGTACAAGCCTGTTCTGTGTATAGTGAGGGCTCTCTGTATAGTACAAGCCTGTACTGTATATAGTGAGAGCTCTCTGTATAGTACGTGCTAGCTCTGTGTATAGTGTGTGCCTGCTATCTATATTGTGAGTTCTAGCTCTGCATACAGTATGGACTCTATGTATAGTGTGTGCTGCTCTCTGTATAATAAGGGCTCTCTGTATAGCACGTGCTGCTCTCTGTATAGTGCTCTCTGTATAATAAGGGCTCTCTGTATAGTGTGTGCCTGCGCTGTGTATTATAAGAGCTCTCTGTATAGTGCGTGCTGATCGGTATAGTGTGTGCTGCTCTCTGTATAGTGCGTGCCTGCTCTCTGTATAAAAAAGGCTTTCTGTAAAGTGTATGCCTGCTATCTGTATAAAAAAGGGCTCTCTCTATAGTGCGTGCTGCTCTCTGTATAATAAGGGCTCTCTGTATAGTGCGTGCTGCTCTCTGTATAGTGTGTGCTGCTCTCTGTATAATAAGGGCTCTCTGTATAGTGTGCTCCTGCTCTCTGTATAGTAAGGTCTCTCTGTATAGTGTGCTCCTGCTCGCTGTATAGTAACGGTTCTCCGTATAGTGTGAGCTGCTTTCTGTATAGTAAGGGTCTCTGTATAGTGTGTGCTGCTCTCTGTATAATAAGGGCTCTCTGTATAGTGTGTGCTGCTCTCTGTATAATAAGGGCTCTCTGTATAGTGTGTGCTGCTCTCTGTATAGTGTGTGCTGCTCTCTGTATAATAAGGGCTCTCTGTATAGTGTGTGCTGCTCTCTGTATAGTAAGGGCTCTCTATAGTGCGTGCTGCTCTTTGTATAGTGCGTGCTGCTCTCTGTATAGTAAGGGCTCTCTGTATAGTCTGTGCTGCTCTCTGTATAGTAAGGGCTCTCTGTATAGTCTGTGCTGCTCTCTGTATAGTGTGTGAGTGATCCAGCACAGGGCAGGGCTGCAGCGGATTCTCCTCCTGTTAATTCCCTGAGTGATGTAAGAGACTCACATCTGGATTCCCAGAGCCGGCCTCGCCTACGGGAAGGACCCTGGCTCCAACAAAACAAAGTCAGCATGGCCGGGACTGGAGAGAGAGAGAGAGAGAGAGAGAGAGACAGACAGACCTAGAGAGAGGGAGAGAGACACACAAAGGAAAGCAACAGATGAGACAGAGAGGGAGAGAGTCAGAGCAGAGAGAGAGAGAGAAGGGGGACTGTGGGGGAAAGAGGGATGATATATTTGTAAAGGGCTGTGAAATATGTTGGCGCTATATAAATTCTGATAATAATTAACCCTTAATAGGACACACATGGGTTGGGTGGCCGCACTGGAACTTTGCTAAATAACACAAAACACATCACAAAATCTTATATATTAGCGCTGCACTCACACCAACACGGTTTCTGTGTCAGCATGTAGTGCGTTCTATCCCAACCCTCGATGTATAAACAGAACATGTCGCACTCCCTATCCCAACCCTCGATGTAAAAACAGAACATGTCGCACTCCCTACCCCAACCCTCGATGTATAAACAGAACATGTCACACTCCCTATCCCAACCCTCGATGTATAAACAGAACATTTCACACTCCCTATCCCAACCCTCGATGTATAAACCAAACATGTCGCTCTCCCTATCCCAACCCTTGATGTATAAACAGAACATGTCGCTATCCCAACCCTCGATGTATAAACCGAACATGTCGCACTCCCTATCCCAACCCTCGATGTATAAACAGAACATGTCGCTCTCCCTATCCCAACCCTCGATGTATAAACAGAACATGTCGCTCTCCCTATCCCAACCCTCGATGTATAAACAGAACATGTCGCACTCCCTATCCCAACCCTCGATGTATAAACAGAACATGTCGCCCTCCCTATCCCAACCCTCGATGTATAAACAGAACATGTCGCCCTCCCTATCCCAACCCTCGATGTATAAACAGAACATGTCGCTCTCCCTATCCCAACCCTCGATGTATAAACAGAACATGTCGCACTCCCTATCCCAACCCTCGATGTGTAAACAGAACATGTCGCTCTCCCTATCCCAACCCTCGATGTGTAAACAGAACATGTCGCTCTCCCTATCCCAACCCTCGATGTGTAAACAGAACATGTCGCGCTCCCTATCCCAACCCTCGATGTATAACCAGAACATGTCGCACTCCCTATCCCAACCCTCGATGTATAAACAGAACATGTCGCACTCCCTATCCCAACCCTCGATGTATAAACAGAACATGTCGCTCTCCCTATCCCAACCCTCGATGTATAAACAGAACATGTCGCTCTCCCTATCCCAACACTCGATGTATAAACAGAACATGTCGCACTCCCTATCCCAACCCTCGATGTATAAACAGAACATGTCGCACTCCCTATCCCAACCCTCGATGTATAAACAGAACATGTCGCTCTCCCTATCCCAACCCTCGATGTATAAACAGAACATGTCACTCTCCCTATCTCAACCCTCAATATATAAACAGAACATGTCACGCTCCCTATCCCAACCCTCGATATATAAACCGAACATGTCGCACTCCCTATCCCAACCCTCAATGTATAAACAGAACATGTCGCGCTCCCTATCCCAACCCTCGATGTATAACCAGAACATGTCGCGCTCCCTATCCAAACCCTCGATGTATAAACCGAACATGTCGCTCTCCCTATCCCAATCCTCGATGTATAAACAGAACATGTCGCACTCCCTATCCCAACCCTCGATGTATAAACAGAACATGTCGTACTCCCTATCCCAACCCTCGATGTATAAACCGAACATGTCACGCTCCCTATCCCAACCCTCGATGTATAAACAGAACATGCCGTACTCCCTATCCCAACCCTCGATGTATAAACAGAACATGTCGCTGTCCCTATCCCAACCCTCGATGTATAAACAGAACATGTCGCTCTCCCTATCCCAACCCTCGATGTATAAACCGAACATGTCACGCTCCCTATCCCAACCCTCGATGTATAAACAGAACATGCCGTACTCCCTATCCCAACCCTCGATGTATAAACAGAACATGGCCGCTCCCTATCCCAACCCTGATGTATAAATGGAACATGTACGCTCCCTATCCCAACCCACGATGTATAAACAGAACATGTGGCTCTCCTATCCCAACCCTCGTGTATAAAACGGAACATGTAAGCGCTCCCTATCCCAACCCTCGATGTATAAAACCAGAACGTAATAGGCTCTCCCTATCCCAATTTTCGATGTATAAACAGAACATGTCATTCCTCCTATCCCAACCCTTTCGATGTGTATAAACTGGGAACATGGCTCTCCTATCCCAACCCTAGATGTATAACCAGAACATGTGGCACTCCCTATCCCAACCCTCGATGTGTAAACAGAACATGTCGCTCTCCCTATCCCAACCCTCGATGTGTAAACAGAACATGTCGCTCTCCCTATCCCAACCCTCGATGTGTAAACAGAACATGTCGCGCTCCCTATCCCAACCCTCGATGTATAACCAGAACATGTCGCACTCCCTATCCCAACCCTCGATGTATAAACAGAACATGTCGCACTCCCTATCCCAACCCTCGATGTATAAACTGAACATGTCGCTCTCCATATCCCAACCCTCGATGTATAAACAGAACATTTCACACTCCCTATCCCAACCCTCGATGTATAAACAGAACATGTCGCACTCCCTATCCCAACCCTCGATGTATAAACCGAACATGTCGCGCTCCCTATCCCAACCCTCGATGTATAAACAGAACATGTCGCACTCCCTATCCCAACCCTCGATGTATAAACAGAACATGTCGCACTCCCTATCCCAACCCTCGATGTATAAACAGAACATGTCGCTCTCCCTATCCCAACCCTCGATGTATAAACAGAACATGTCGCTCTCCCTATCCCAACCCTCGATGTATAAACAGAACATGTCGCTCTCCCTATCCCAACCCTCGATGTATAAACAGAACATGTCGCTCTCCCTATCCCAACCCTCGATGTATAAACAGAACATGTCGCACTCCCTATCCCAACCCTCGATGTATAAACAGAACATGTCGCACTCCCTATCCCAACCCTCGATGTATAAACAGAACATGTCGCTCTCCCTATCCCAACCCTCGATGTATAAACAGAACATGTCACGCTCCCTATCTCAACCCTCGATGTATAAACAGAACATGTAACCTAAAATCATATAACATATGATTAATTATACACCTACAGCATTGCAAAGTTATTGAACTAATATCGTCAGAAATTTCTTAAATTTGATAAAGGTACAACTGTATCAAAAAATATTCTTTAATTGAAATCACAAAATCTTGTTTTATGCCCCATGTATTTAGTTATAGCACTGAAGAATCTGTTGGCGCTTTATAAATAATAATAATTCAATGTATTTCTCAATCTTTAGTGGAAGGCAAGCTTCGACACGCCACACATAATGCTCCTACAGCCAGAAGGATGTCCAGTAGTCCATAGCATCTGGACTGCCTAAGCAGATGGTGTATAGTTCACAATCACAAATATAAAAAAGGACATATTGTGCATCATTTCATAACCGTTTTTGAAATATTTAGTAACTGATTAAGCCCTGAATTTAATATTTATTGGGAAAGCTTTTCAAAATGATTTCATATTTTTGGGATACATTTTGCAAAATATTTTGATAGATATAAAAAATATCAAACTAATTTTAAAATATTAAATCATTGAAAAGTGTATCCAAGAATGAGATCAAGGCTTGTATCCTCCCAGAGTTTCAATGTGTTTTGGAAAACAAATTAAAATTCCACTCCAAAACAGAACAAAAAACTAATGTCTGTTTTTTGCAAAGTATATCTTGTGGCCCTATTTTCGTGGCTAAGGCCACAAAACACCAATATTTTGGCTGCATGATGTTGGGATAAGGAAATCCCCCCTACCTTGCACTCTGCTACAGCAGTATGAAGTACAATCTGGGCTGAATGTGAACAAAACCCTGTTTATTTCTCTGGAGAAGTTGTGTGGGTGTAAGGAGAACGTCATAATGCTACTGTCTGACTGTACCAAAACGCGGATTTAACCTCATCGACTCCAGAAAGGTGTTAGAGAGACCCTGAACTCACATCGGTTACACGGAGGGCCAAACTGGCCCCAGACAGCAGTCGCTCGATACGACTGACATCCAAACAGGATTCGCTTTGAACGCAATATAAACCGGACATTATATTTACAAAGTGTCTCTTATATTCTATTTCTGGCACTCTAAAAAATAAATAAAAAATATGTAACTTCATAAATTCAATATTGCAAAAATAAACGTGTGCATTTTACTTGCTATACCTACCAATACGCAACATACTAGCACTTTGCCAGAAAGTGCAGACAAATGAAAGGTATAAATAAATGGTTTTATTGAACTCTGAGTAGTTATATACATCCCCCTCACCCCCCACCAGGACCATCATATACTTACCTGTAGGGAGAGAGTACGTCAGGACCCAGAATATATAGCAGTTACCCTGCACGCGGGGCTCAGACATGTATTTAACCCACTCTCCAAGTCCTCGTTGAAATAAACTTGTAACTTTTTTTCTGCCTTGCAGTTTAAGCCCCTAATACAGTTTAGACAATAGAACAGGCTGACTCTGCAGTCAACTCCAGCAAAACATCCGACCAAGCCTCGCACTGGATACACGGCTGGGCCTGCAAGCCATTCACGGGCAAGGCTGGATCGAGGTATTGCGGGCTTAATAAACCCGACGGGACTTGCCGAATTTAAACAAAAACAGCTGATTGGAAAAGGGGCCGAGTTGGCCTCAGTTTTTTATCTGGTGTCAATTCAGCACAAATCACGGTTGATTAGGGGAATACAGTCCGTGAATTTTTTACGTAAAGTATGTAAAATGGTTTTTCCATTTGCCATATTAAGGAATAAACTCACTGAGCAAGGAGTCAGAGACAGCATCCGGGGGGAGTTACTTATGGACAAAACTTAGACAAGTCACAAGTTGGTCATAAACTTCAATTTACTAGAAAAATTAAATAAAATCAGAAATGGTCTCGTACCAGCAGTATTACAGAGCAGCCGATGAGGGCGCAGGCAATGTACCATGTTTACATTCCTCCCCCTTATATGAAACATTTCTTACATACTGTAACGCCAAATCAGGGATTCACTCACTAAATGGGAACTATAGAGAATTGACAAGAAAAGCACACAATTTAGGCCAAAATAGTGGAGAACCAGCATAGCTGGATCATTTTTCCAGTTCGTCTACTCAGGTCTAAAACTTGCAGTTTCCTTTGTGTAATCCGTTTAGTTTGCCAAGACCACCTGTAATCGATTGTCTCCTCCATCCACAGTCTGAGCAGCACAGGATCCGTTCTCAGTCTGTATCACTGTTACACAACACAGTCAGCAGAGTCATTCGTACAACCAGCTGACAGTGCGGAATACATACAGAAAGAGGGAGTACTGTCAGCAGTTTCGGACAAACTGTTTACAGTACGTTCCCAAGGATCAGCTGTGGACTCCAACTCCCACTACGATCTGTTATTCTTAATAAGATGAAAGGCACATTTCAAACCCATCAATCAAGCGCCGTCACAATGTCATTCATAGAGATAATCTGGAACGTCAGCTGGTAAGTGGAGACACCTCGAACGTATCATTTAATTAGGTCCCGGTCCAGCAACCACAACGGATTAGACTGTTTATAGGAAACCATGAGCGTTTTCACTCCAATAAAATTAGCTCAGAACCATTAATAATAAATATGTTTTAGTCCCTTCTCAACCCCAATAAACAGTAACTAAGAAACCAAAGGAAATGGTAGCGCTGGGTTGACTTATTTTTATTGCTATTGCATATCACATTTCGGCACACCTATATCATACTATCAACATTAACTCATGGTATTCCCCACACTGCAAAGCATACGGCACTAATGATGGAATGCCCAAATATGCACACATATGTATGGCACTATTGAAGCAACTATGCACACGCATGCATGGCACTATTGAAGGAATTATGCACACGCATGCATGGCACTATTGAGGCAATTATGCACACGTGTGTATGGCACTATTGCCCTCTTAATTGGTGGTAAATCTAAAAACAGCTTGCAAACACTGCAGATCTCTTGTCAGCAGCCCTTGCAAGCCCTCCCCTTCTAACCCCGCCCAGACTTTCTATGACTGTCCAATCACAGACTTCCCAACGCAGCTCAATAAAAAGCCTTTGCAAGACTCTTGGCAATTGCTTCCTCTTGAGTTTAGTTTCAATGAGGGGGTGTAACAAGTTTCATTTATAATAGTGTCAATTTCAATTGAAACTTGAACTTTTTGTGAAACTAAAACAGAGGACACACTCTTCACACTTAAATAGTTTCAACAAACTAAAGTGTTTTAGGCATCTAGAGTGAAAGGGAAAAAAAAAAAGTGAGATTATTGAGTCTTTGTGATTTGAAATCTGTCAATAAACAGGTGATGGATGGTCCAGGGAACCCCAGGATTTTAATCTTGGCTCGCAGCTGGCTCAAACCATTCACTCCCTGGAGGGTTGGCCAGAGACATCTCCCTACCCCACTATTCCCTCATTGTTTCAGCATTTGATATGGGCTTCCCAGTAAAAAGAGAATGCTAATCTTTAACCCCTTAAGGACCAAACTTCTGGAATAAAAGGGGAATAATGACATGTCACACATATCATGTATCCTTAAGGGTTTAATAAATACACCTTCCACTAACGGTATCTATTTCTAGCCAAATATCCCCAATACCCCCTGCTTACACCGCCACGTACATTATCTTAAATGAAACCGGTTCTGTATCCCCCTAATCTGGGGAACTGCACCTTTTAACAAACAGTCCATGAAACTATACTAGCTGCCATTTGCAAACTGGACGCAGCCCATTATCGCGCAAGGAATCAGTGAGTGCAGCCCACGCAATAAGGTTCTTACCTTGTTCAACTCGGTTTGATTTCCAAAGAGCTGGTGATAGCGGCGGTATTTTCCTTCGCGGTATTTCGCCATGATAAACGTTTTCCTTTCCAGAGTTCCACTCGAGGCACTGATGGCTTCACTTGGGGGGACGTTGGCTGCCCAAAACCTGTTACTGGCGGCGTTCCCCAGCTCCAGGAACAGCTGTTTGGTGTGAACAAAGCAATTATGGAAAATATTAAACAGAAAATCCTTCAAAAATAACTCAAAAAGAATAACATTATTATTAGATTACAATGAAGCACACAAACTGCTATCTCTGAGCTCCAACGCTGAATTCATTATTATTGAGTTAAATGATCACAAATAAAGGGGTGCAATGATCCCAAATATTATATTTTATAATATTATAGTTATTTTATCAGCATTTCCTACTTTTTAAATCGTAAACATTTCGCACACAAGGTAACTTGTTTAACTATTGGTAATTTGCAGATGAACATATTGCGACTTGGAGCAGTGACTTACAATACTGGAAATTTTCACAAATCCTTTCCTTTTCACAACGGTCTACAAAGTCGATGTGATTGAGACTATGAGGTCATCAAACTCACCATTTGCACTATAGTTAATCAATATCTCACACATAGATAGGGGCGATGTACAGAGGAGCTTCTTTAATTGCCCTTAATAGTACTTTATCTCTGCACGGTTTTACCTTTTGCAGTAAGTGAAGAGAATGGCTATGTTACACAATCCGTAAATAGGAGCAGTGAATGATGGCCAATTCTAGTGCTGAAATGTAACAACTGAATTGTACATAACTCCGGGGAGCAGAGACTCCTGCAGAGAGTAGAATGGAAACACTACTAATAAAGTAGCGTAACAGAAATTTCACGCCCCAATTTAGCCACAAGTAGAGCAGCGAACCTTTATTTATGGTGCCAGTAATAAGCAGACTTGCAAAAAACGTTGCCAGGACACTACAGGGTTACTCACTAAAATGAGAATCATTCAAAGTGGACATCTATAGTACCCTCTGGTCTCCCCCCTCTCCCTCACGCCCATGTGGCATTTAAAGGGTTAAAAAAATGTATTCTCTAGTAACTTACCTGAATCCAGCGCCGACGCCGCAAGCACATTAGTCCCTCCCCATTGGAAAGCAGTGCTTCAATGCTTTCCAATGGGGATTTCACTGACGCTGGATGTCCTCGAGCAGAGTGTAAGAACATCCAACTTCATTTAGGAGACCAGGTGTCCGTTAACATCCAGGAAGTGCCATGAGTGACTGTCTGGATGCCAGCCACCAGAGGCATTCTTCGTCCTGCAAGATAATTATTGCAGTTTCTCACACACTGCAATCTTTTACCTTGCAGGACTAGGGGGGCAGGGACATAGCACCAAGACCACTTCAATGAGATCAAATGGTCTGGGCGACTACAGTGTCCCTTTAAGGCATAAATAGTTAAACTGGATAAACTCTCCAACTCCTCTATGTTTCCAGTTCAACAATTTCGGCCCAGAATAATAATCCAAAATGTACTTTGTTTAACCCCTTAAGGACCAAACTTCTGGAATAAAAGGGAATCCTGACATGTCACACATGTCATGTGTCCTTAAGGGGTTAAGGGACAGTGGATGGAGATATCCGTGAAGTCTATGGAAGAACAGTCCCATTAAATGCATGCCTACCTACCGCTGGTATTGCAGTGTCAACACATCTTACTGCAAGCAGCAAAACCCAAAGTAAATCCAGTGCATTTGGTAACCGGTCTGGCATTTGTTTTACCAAGAATTATGGCGGTTCTGGGTCACGGAAAACTGAATGTTCCTGTGGATTGTATCATTGTCTCCACGACAGTGACAGCAAACTATCTCAGACACTTCCAGGAAAACCCAGACAGCACATTGGGATTCATTTTCTAAACAGTCAATTGTAGTGAACTGGAAAAATAAATCTCAAATATCAGACCAAAATAGCCTACTTGGAACAATTCAACTCAGTTATGGCCACGGATTAGTGGTTTTAGTCAGATTGTGGAATTCAGTTTCCAGTTACCTACAATTCTCTGCTTAGTGAATACATCCTGGTGTGATTTATCGGATACACGTTAATCGTAGATTTCCTCGAACGTCTTGGATGAAAAGGTCTGTAAAAATACACAAAGCAACAAACCAACAAACAAAGTAAGCTACGACAGACCGTAAGAGAAGCGAGCTCGCCTTTCAGGTTAATCAGATTTTAACATGAAACCTCCACAAACACCAGCGGATTTCAAGAACTTGGGGAGATCGAACATTCCAAACTCAGACCGTTCTCTTAGAGCTTTAACCCTTCATAGTCCATGATTCTCGCTCCCTTTACTGTTAATTTAACCATTTATGAGATGGAGAGAAATAGTTCAGGTTTCTATTACGGACCAGATCTATCCCTTCACTGAGACGGTTAAAGAAACGCTCCATGCCAGCATTTCAAAGTAGATATATCATAATGAAAGAGCCTGCACCATGGGTGAGGCTCACTTGGCAGCTACTTCCAGACAGCCAGACAGCGCGTGCAGGTAATGTCTTGTCCTGATATAAACGCCAATAACCAGATAATATAAAACATCCACTCAGCATAGAGGGAGAGGGGGCAATGAAATACTGAACTGGGTGGGTTTTCAACAGTTTGCTAAATTTAGGGAAAGAACTGCTGAAATCCCCTTATTGTGACCTAAATTTTGGAATTGTAAACTCAGTCACTAAACGTCGAGTTTCCACACATAATGAGTTTCCCAGCTTAATGGGTGACAATAATTAGAGTTGTTTGAGCAGTACAGACATCTGGGAAACATTTATACAAAACCTGTGACAATAAGGCTGACACGCGGGGCGAGGGGAGCTGACAGTCAGTAATCACACAAAATAAAGTAAAATAAAGAGAATGTACTCGGGTTATATGGCATACAGCAACCGATGGGGTGGGAGATGGTGCAGACTATTATTGGACAAAGAACGTACTCGGTTTGTGTAAGAATTAGCAGTCGTAGAAAGTCATTAAGGACAACGTAAAGATGTTGCCGACCTACAGAAGGACTGTACGCTGAAGTTCAAGTTCAGGATTGAAACACAGGTAGCTGATGGTTCGGGATGGACATACTTGCTTATTATTGAAGAAGTGTATTTGGCATCTCAGTTATGGACGACTTTCTATGCAAGAACTGAGTTGTTTTTTTTTTTTAAATGGAGTACTAAAGTATATGAGATGCCAGATTAAGAATTGGCAAAAGGGCAAGTTATGAGAAGTAAAAAAGGAAGCGGTAATCTGCAAATACTTAAAGGGACACTGTGGGCACCCAGACCACTTCAGCTAATTGAAGCAGTCTGGGTGCTTTGACCCTTTTGCACTTAGTGCTGCAATGTTAAACATTATGGTTCCAGAGAACTGGGGGTGCTTACGGAATCCAATAGGACATTTGGTCGGCTATCTGATCCTCACGGACCTCCAGCGTCAGATTTTCCCCATAGGAAAGCGTTGAATAATCTGCTCCTATGGGAAGGTCTAATGCGCGCGCGCGGCCATTGTGGGCAGAGCCTGATCCAGCACTGGATTCCGGTAAGTGGCTGATGGGGTTTTAACCCCTTCAGCCCTGTGGGAGGGGGGACCTATTAACCCTATAGTGCCAGGAAAACAGCTTTGATTTCCTGGCACTAATGGATCCCTTTAGGATGAATAAAAAGTGGGTTGCAGTGTTCAGGAGATGAAGATGCAAACACTTGTTAGGAAGGGGCAAATAGGAGTTATGTTTTTAAGAAGAAAGATCCAAGATTTCAACATTGGTTGGATACGAGGAGTGAGAGAAGCGTTTCAATCAAAAAGCTCTGGTGATGGGGTTAGCGGGGAAGTGGAGGGTAGAGAAAGTGGCAAGGCTGAGGGTAAGGTTGGTACCAAGGCTTAGGGTAGGGTTGGTAGAGTGGCAGGGGGGTTGGTAGCTGCACCATTAACCTGAAAACAGACTCACAAAAGGGTGTTTGTAGTTTAAGACGGAAAAACATGAAGTTCAGTTTTGTTTTATAAAGACGCAGGTTGCCACCCAGTTAGAATTGGGTCCATAGTGGGGACCACCAAGCAGCTACCTTACCTCAATCATCTCCTCTGTCCACACTTTATCATCCATCTTCAGACTCCGCACTTTACTGATGCTGGGTCCCAGGCTTCGGTGCTCACCTGGGAAATCAAGCACAGACGTCACCAAACAACCAACTTGACAAATGTACACAGACATTGCAAAACCGGAAAAAGATTTTACAAAAGTGAAGATGTTTGTCCATGTTGGTCTGTTCTCAACGCACACTAAATCACAGTTAAGCAAATAACCCTCCTTTTATTAAAAAGCTAAAAAAAGATTAGATGTCATTAAGGAGCTAAAAATGAATTAATTATGAATGAAAGCATTGCCGCAATGGACCATTAAAATATAAATTGTCCAAAACATTAATAAAACAAAAAGGAAGGACAATTATAGATCTGCCTTGCAATCTCTTTAAAAGACTGTAGTGTAAACGGGAGATGCATTAAAATGGATCTGTAATGGAAGAAAGATAAAAACGAAGTAGAAAACTTTGTGTTCTCTCAAACTGCTAAAAAACTTTAGGAAACATTTTAACAGCTTTCTCTAAGCAAACACCACTAATAATCCCATCGTAGAAAGACGACAACATATTTATTGTTATACATTGCTATTATACCCGATCCACTGTCTCACAATCCTTCAAAAAGACTCGAACCTTTTTTACAATAAGGCAGATATTTCTATTAGGATATACAGTGTGGAACGGTATGTGATAATGATCTGTATCTACAGCTGTAATCAAAAGTATTCAACCCCCATTAAAAATCAGGATTCTTGTCAATATTGACAGACTTGCAGCTGTTT
>OW240912.1:417942715-417961630 GCA_933207985.1 Pelobates cultripes | reverse complement strand
GGGTGAGTGATACTCCCTGATGTAGTGCAGCGTGGGGTGGAGGGGTGAGTGATACTCACTGATGTAGTGCAGCATGGGGTGGGTGGGTGTGTGATACTCACTGATGTAGTGCAGCATGGCCTCCATATGCAAGTTCTTCTTCACTACCACATGGCTCTTACTTGTTTTTTCGGAGTGAAAGATTGGCAGGACGTTCTCTGAAAAATGCAGGGGCCGCTCTGTGAGGAGACCAGAGTTATGAATAAAACCAGGGCCTTCACTGACACTGTGTCACTACAACACCACACCCACTGTGTCACTACAACACCACACCCACTGACACTGTGCCACTATAACCAACACCACACCCACTGTGCCACTACAACCAACACCACACCCACTGTGTCACTACAACACCACACCTACTGACACTGTGCCACTGCAACTAACACCACACCCACTGACACTGTGTCACTACAACACCACACCCACTGACACTGTGCTACTACAACACCACACCCACTGACACTGTGTCACTACAACACCACACCCACTGACACTGTGTCATTACAACACCACACCCAGTGTGTCACTACAATACCACACCCACTGACACTGTGCCACTACAACACCACACCCACTGACACTGTGCTACTACAACCAACACCACACCCACTGACACTGTGCTACTACAACACCACACCCACTGACACTGTGTCATTACAACACCACACCCACTGTGCCACTACAATACCACACCCACTGACATTGTGCCACTACAACACCACACCCACTGACACTGTGCTACTACAACCAACACCACACCCACTGACATTGTGCCACTACAACCAACACCACACCCACTGACACTGTGCCACTACAACCAACACCACACATACTGACACAGTGTCACAACACCACCACACACAGACACTGTGCCACTACAACCAACACCACACCTACTGACATTGTGCCACTAAAACCAACTCCACACACACTGCCACTACGCCATTACAACCAACACCACACACACTGACACTGTGTCACTACAACACCATACCCACTGTCACTATGCCATTACAACCAACACCACACACACTGGGCCACTACTGCTGATACCACACCTGACGACACAGTGCCAATCCCATAAATATCACACCCGCTGACAAAGTTCCACTACGGCAGATCCCACACCTACCACCACAGACTTACTACCACAGATACAACACCCCCAGGCACAGTGTCAATACATTAAACACCCTACAGCTAACACAGCACTACTACTACAAACGCCACACCGCTGGCAGTGCCACTACTGCTTATACCACACCTGCTGACAGGGCTACTACCACAGATATCACAACCACTGGCATAGTGCCAGCATCGTCAATACTACACTCCCAGTTACACTGCCATTACTGCTGATACCATCCACAGTTACTATTCACACTACCACAGATATACATACAGCTTTCAAACAAGTTTATTAATACGAACCTAGCCCCTCACTCTCATCCACCTCAAAGCAGCTCCAGTACTCTCTGTCCTTTGCCCGGATATTTCGTCTCTCCAGAAGTGTCTCAGTAAGCTCCTGCGCAGTCATTGTGACCGGAATCTAATAGAGAAAAAGATTTAGGAGTTTAACTAAATCACAAGTAAAATACCAGGTGAAGCGGACATGTATAATGAAGTGGATCCTTAACCAATGCTGACCCTTCTGTGGTCTGTGTGAGTTCCCAGGAGGCACATGGAGGAACGTGGCATTTTACCTCCCTCTCTGCGATTATCACCTTTCAGTGCCACCTCCCCCAGATGGCAGGTGCAGTGACAGGCAGCCCTCTGCAGGAGTCAGCATTACGTACGTATCTATGGCATTGTGTTGGTGAGTCTGTGTGTATGATGTGCGTGAGAGCCCGCCAGTGACCACCTACAAATTAGGGAGATAATTAACTCACATGAACAATCTGCTGCATTTCTGGATTCTTCTCTCCCAGATAAACATGGCAGATAAAATCCTTTGTCTAGGGAAAAAGAAATGGTCAGAGAATAGGAATATTTGTATTTATTTATTTGTGAACTATTTTAGTACACGTGGAAGGACGGATACATTGAGGATGTCCTGGGCTGGTATTACCTTACATTATATCTGTCATGACAATAAAACGTAAGCTTAAATGAGTCACGTTACACCTATGCATTCTGCTGCATATCTCTACATTTCTCTAAAATCACAGGTTAAAAAACAGCCTGTGTCCCTCCTCTCAGTCAGTTCAGTCTGTGCAGATTGGCACGCTTCCCAAGGAGGGACAGTTCCTATTTTGGGCCCAAATCCCTTTGTCCCTCTTATCTATCCTAATGACCCTCTTACTCCCAGTAATGTGTCTGCGTGTATAACAGAGCTCCAAAGCAATAATACTCCCAGTAATGTGTCTGAGTGTCTAACAGAGCTCCAAAGCAATAATACTCCCAGTAATGTGTCTGCGTGTATAACAGAGCTCCACAGCAATAATACTCCCAGTAATGTGTCTGAGTGTCTAACAGAGCTCCAAAGCAATAATACTCCCAGTAATGTGTCTGCGTGTATAACAGAGCTCCACAGTAATAATACTCCCAGTAATGTGTCTGAGTCTATAACAGAGTTCCACAGCAATAATACTCCCAGTAATGTGTCTGAGTGTCTAACAGAGCTCCAAAGCAATAATACTCCCAGTAATGTGTCTGAGTGTATAGCAGAGCTCCACAGCAATAATACTCCCAGTAATGTGTCTGGGTGTATAACAGAGCTCCCCAGCAATAATACTCCTAGTAATGTGTCTGAGTGTATAACAGAGCTCCAAAGCAATAATACTCCCAGTAATGTGTCTGAGTGTATAACAGAGCTCCACAGCAATAATACTCCCAGTAATGTGTCTGAGTGTATAACAGAGCTCCTCAGCAATAATACTCCCAGTAATGTGTCTGAGTGTATAACAGAGCTCCACGGTAATAATACTCCCACTAATGTGTCTGAGTGTATAACAGAGCTCCACAGCAATAATACTCCCAGTAATGTGTCTGAGTGTATAACAGAGCTCCACGGCAATAATACTCCCAGTAATGTGTCTGAGTGTATAACAGAGCTCCTCAGCAATAATACTCCCAGTAATGTGTCTTTATTCTTCAGTAAATGTATTTAGAAATCAGTCTGTGTAAATAAGATACATTGTACTTGCTCGTAATTCTGTTTTAGTTCTATAAATTGTCATTAGTAAGTCACCTAATATATTTCCTATTACTCCTGCCCCTGGCCACACCGCCTCTTAAACCCTTAAATTAAAGTATCTCTCTCTGTTCCTTTAAAATGCTGTCAGGTATATGGGATATAAAAAGATGGCATTCAATGAACATCTAGCCATGCTCCTTTGCATTATGTAAACAGCTTGCCTGCATTTTCTCTTGAGATACCAACTGCTTAACAAGAATAAACCCTATGAGCAAAATTGAACGAATCTGTGAATTTCTGATCTACAACTCAAAGCCTGCAAGGAGAAGTAGCAAGAAGGGGTAGGCTCTGTGTGAGAGCAGCACCAGCAGCGCAGCAAGCACAGAGAGAAAGAGCCAGAATGAGAACAGAAGTTTTATTTACACAAAGCCAACATAAAGTGTTGGGGACTTAACGTGTTATAGGAAGTCTGGGCTTTCCAAACAGGGGTATGCAGTAGAGGTGTGTGTTTACAATAAGTGTAACACCCACAGAAACATGATTGATGGTCACAGTAGGAAACAGGAGTAACGCAAATAGCATTAAGGGTACAATCACTTTATTGTATGACATGGGTCTCATCAGACGGTAGGAAAACTGCAAATCTAGATTTGTCGTGACAGGTTCATTTTAACCTACATTGCTACAATCTCTTACAAATCATACCCACGGACGTATCTCAAACCCTACACATTCATGACAAACAGTTACACGTTATCCTCATCGGTGACCCCACAGTACCCCACTCACTGTGCCCGTGGAAGGTGGATATGAAATTTGTTGCATGTTCATCATGGCTGAGGTAATTTTCAGTCTCTTCTCCAATTCCTGTGGATCAACCTGCAGACACAGAAACAGACCTTTTATTAAAGGGGTAGCCCCCCTCCTGCTCTCTGCCCACAAATCAGTGGACTTGGATATGCAAGGATACTATGTTCTATACGAGTAACAGCTGATAATGGCACTCCAGATGTTTGTCAACTACATTTCCCATAATACTCAACCAACCATAACATTTATTTGCAAGTTTTGCAGTAGCCACCTGTGTGTAGGCCTCAGCCACTGCTGGGAAACTAGGACTGGTTATTGTCAGAACTATGTACCTAAAAAACGCTTTATAGAATAAAATCTGACCCCTAGACCAGAATGAGTTTGCCAGATGGAGGAGTTCCTTCCTGCAGAGCGAGGGATCTGCCTCAAGTCAGTTTACTTAAGAAGTGTAGTTTCTAGACCTTTAAATGTAATTTTGTAAAATGTATTTTTTTAAACTTATTTAATTTTTTTTAAAGAATACTTTTATATTACGTGAAAATAAGAGGCAATTTTTACTGAGCTACTCCTCTTCCAAGAGCGCCCCCTTGTGGAGACGCTGAGAATGCAAACGTCATTTTGGTAAGATGTTAATAAACAATAATCGTTCTTCTTTCTTAATAAAGCAAACCTATCAGTCTGATGCGGACAGAAGGGGGACATTTTGTGATAAATCCCCATAACTGCCCAGTATTTTTACTTCAAGACCTTGAAAGCGAGTTTGAGGAATACGTACATGGAATATAGCCAAGTAGTGATTGATGAGATCTTCTACCACACGACCAGGCTTGTAGTTTTGTCCGGTTGTCTGGAAGAGTGTGGGGCCAAACACGATGGCAAGATTGTGAACATTCATTTGATTCACTTCTGAAAAGTGCTGTATGCTGTCCACAGAGAAACAGAGACCGACCATTAGATGGCTCTCACCATTCGCTCAGCTTCCTATCTGATTAGATGGCTCTCACCATTCGCTCACCTACCTATCTCATTAGATGGCTCTCACCATTTGCTCACCTACCTATCTCATTAGATGGCTCTCACCATTCGCTCAGCTTCCTATCTCATTAGATGGCTCTCACCATTCGCTCAGCTTCCTATCTCATTAGATGGCTCTCACCATTCGCTCAGCTTCCTATCTCATTAGATGGCTCTCAGCATTCGCTCAGCTTCCTATCTCATTAGATGGCTCTCAGCATTCGCTCAGCTACCTATCTCATTAGATGGCTCTCACCATTCGCTCAGCTTCCTATCTGATTAGATGGCTCTCACCATTCGCTCAGCTTCCTATCTCATTAGATGGCTCTCACCATTCGCTCAGCTTCCTATCTCATTAGATGGCTCTCACCATTCGCTCAGCTTCCTATCTCATTAGATAGCTCTCAGCATTCGCTCAGCTTCCTATCTCATTAGATGGCTCTCAGCATTCGCTCAGCTACCTATCTCATTAGATGGCTCTCACCATTCGCTCAGCTTCCTATCTCATTAGATGGCTCTCACCATTCGCTCAGCTTCCTATCTCATTAGATGGCTCTCACCATTCGCTCAGCTTCCTATCTCATTAGATGGCTCTCACCATTCGCTCAGCTTCCTATCTCATTAGATGGCTCTCACCATTCGCTCAGCTTCCTATTGATTAGATGGCTCTCACCATTCGCTCAGCTTCCTATCTCATTAGATGGCTCTCACCATTTGCTCAGTTTCCTATCTCATTAGATGGCTCTCACCATTCGCTCAGCTTCCTATCTGATTAGATGGCTCTCACCACTCGCTCAGCTTCCTATCTCGTTAGATGGCTCTCACCATTCGCTCAGCTTCCTATCTGATTAGATGGCTCTCACTATTCGCTCAGCTTCCTATCTCATTAGATGGCTCTCACCATTCGCTCAGCTTCCTATCTAAACAGCAAATTCTCTGCATGCCCCATCAACACATATTTCTTGCTTTCTGAAGTCTGGTGCTACGAATGTGAACTTGTCACCCATAAAACCAAATATTTCACACAAGGGTGGCCAAAAGGAGATCCATGTGCGTTATGGAAATACAACTCCTAAAGCATCATGGGATTGTAGTTCTATAAAACCTAGGGATCTATGATTTGCCCACCCCTAGTTTAATATACACACCGGTGTCAGGATTGGACACGTATACAGCCACCCCATCTATAAATAACTCCAAGTTGTGGGATGCATGCTTAGCCAACTGATAGCGCCATATTTATATTCTGTGCCATTACGACGACAGCACAGTAGTAAGAAAATAATTCTAGGAATAAAACCAAATCCATGCATGCAAGCGCTGGAAATCCGTCTGTAAAACATAGAAAGTACTATATTCCCTATAAAGTGAGATCAACTCACGTGTGTCAGAACAGGCACACTGGGTGTTTGATTTTATTCATTTGTAGTAGCACAGAGTATAAAACCTGTTAATATAATAGAATGCAATATAGAATATAAGAACACAGATCTGAGTTTGTTATTTTTATTGTTTTATAAGGTATAATTGGCCACACAATGTAAGTGATCCATCTGTCCCTAGCGTAGGGGTCCCGCGTATCCCTTACCAGTGTAAGTGACCGATTAGTGCTTCTAAAGTAGCTCTGTTAACCTGGGGAAGGTTCTGCAGCAGAGTCTGGTATTGCTGGATTCTGGCCGACACGTCTTCAATTCCTAGAAACAAAGATTTTAGGCTAAGGCTTAAATTCTACTACAAGAGATACATCTAACTATGGGGACTGGACTAGTGACATCTATGGGACAATAGCCATTTAATTATTATCTTAATAAAATCTATTCCCAGATAGGGTAGAAGGATCTAGAATGTAAGCTTTGTGTACACATTACACTTTAGGTTAATACAGAATATATGGCACATGATAACAGCAGCTTTTTATTACAACTGTAACAGAGACAATGAATAACAATGAATAATAATCAACTATTAACTAAAAATAACGGAATCAAAACACAATGAAATATTAATGTTATTGACACGCACGGACTAATTATTACAGGACACCCCAGGTAATATCAGAAAAAGCACACATTTAATGATAAATTTAGTAATTCCGTAAGATCTCTTTATTTGTTTAAATAAATGTAAAATCCCAATATTGCATAATTTCACCCCGTTTATTTCATCTTTCAAGAGGCAAAGACAACTAGAATGTTAGGGACAGCTATCAGTGCATTCCCAGAATCCCCTTCTAAATGTGCGCAAACTAGGAGATTGTGATTTAGCTTCGGACTGCCATTCTGGGGTCAGGAATTATTGACTAGTTTGTGGCAAAATTGGAAAGAGACTGGATCAACAAAACAGATGTGAGAAAGGCTGAATTTGATGGACACAAATCCATACATTTTAACTATAGGGGTAAGTAAAACTAATAAACCAAAATTAAAACCATATTAGAGGACCAGCTTAATGAAGTGGTCTGGGTGCCTGGTCCAGCTAGGCTTAACCCTTTTTGCTGTAAACATAGCAGTTTCAGAGAACTTTAGGGTTAATCCAGCCCCTAGTGGCTGTCTCATTGACAGCTGCTAGAGGCGCTTTTCACAGTGAGAAGATGCCAGCGTCCATAGGAAAGCATAGAGAATGCTTTCCTAAGGACTGGCTGAATGCGCGCGCGGCTCGTGCCCAGCATGCACAGTCAGCCTGTGACGTCAGAGGGAGGAGAGTCCCAGCACGAAGGGAGCCCGATTAACCCCTTCCTCCCCCTTCAGCGCCATAGGAGTGGGACCCTGAGGGTGGGGGCACCCTCAGGGCACTATAGTGCCAGGAAAACAAATATGTTTTCCTGGCACTATAGTGGTCCTTTAAATATGTTTTTGTTTTATTTAAGGAAAAATTTAATTTGGTAATAATTGTATTTTAGAATCCCATCTTCTGATGACTCACCCGTTACGTTCAGCCAGTCCAAGCAATGTTCGGCAAAGATTCCCTCGCCAATATCTCGAAAGAACCTTTTAAGGGCATCGGAAACATTGTCCACGTGGTGGTCTTCCTGTTTGAGGACTACGCTACGTGCATCCTTCTTCAGGGCCTCTAGTAAACTTGTAGTCTTTGAGTTCTGACCACTTTTCCTGTAAATTCCTTCTGAGCCCACTCCTACATGAAAAAAAAAGCAGTTTCTTTTGAATCAGAGATCTACTCTTAAGAAGACGACAGTCCCCTCCACCAGCTCTGCATTCAGGTGTAGAGTCTATCTGATCAAAAATAAGCTTTAAACTGTGTTTGTATACCCCACTCCCCTTAGAATGTAAGCTGGTTTCTGTTCCTGTACATCCAACTTGTTTTGTTGCAACTACTTGTTTGTTAGTCCACCTATTTCACAGCGTTGTGGCTCAGAAATAATAATAAATAAAGGAAAAAAAAATGTTTCTAAACAAGACAATAATAAAAATATAAAACTTTCATCAGTTTCTTGTAAATAGTTCACATTAATCTCAGCAGCTCAGACAATAATTAACATGCGATAATATATACCCAAAATGCAACAAAATGAATGATCTCCCCGTGATTTTACTCTATTATTAAACATTACAAGGTGTAAATCGCATGACATGATTGGCTCCCGTGACGGTGGTTAGTATTTACAATGGATTTATTACCGAATCGTTCGATGTGAGTGATGCATTTCTCCACGATGAAGGGGATGTCCGAGTTGGTGAGTAGCTGTTCTGATAAAGTGTTTCCTGTTGTGCTGCTCGCCTTTTGAATGGCATTTACCCAACCCGAAAAATCCAGCTTCCGCTCGCTCTTAATGTATGTTATTCTGCGCCTTTAGATAAGATGGACATACAACTTATTATTATACGGCAACCTGCAGCGAGGTACGACACAGCTTCTAAGGTAGCCAATCAGAAACTTGCATTGTGAATCAGACCGCAGATGGATTAATATGACTGGTCTAAACGAACTAACATATGATTCATTACTCGTTTTACTTTCCTTATCAGATCAGCAAGATTACAGAGGCCATATACACATTCAACAATACTGCTGGCAATACAGCCACATATCAAGAGATCATTTCAATTAGAAATTATAACACCTGATACATATACTAATGTTCCTTTAGGAATACACCAAAACCCCAAGTTTAAATCTAGGCATATAATTGTTAAAATACATAAATTAGCATTTAATGCCTCCTAAAATAATGCATGTTTATTGTTAGCAACACAGACCAAACCTTTGGGACACTCAAATGGTTAATGATCCCTAACAAGGTCTAACAATTTATCCCCAGTTTCCATTATTACAATTACAGACACTCACCGCCCTTTACCATCCTGAACGAGAACCAGGATGTCCTTATCTTTATTGGCTGCAAATAAAATAAAGATTTCATTAAAAGCTTAGAATTCCCACCAGCTAGAGAGACAAACGGCGAGATGATAAATCAGATCTTCGTGGCAATAATAATCTAAAGAGCAGAGCAGCTTTGAAGAGTTAATGAATCGGTTTGTTATCTCGCAATGGGATATTTAATGGATAAGAATAGTCCGTCATTTTCGCTGGAAGCTGGAGTTACAAACCCTACTGAACAATAATGGCTTCTGTCTGCAGTAAAAGACTCTTGACCTCAGCTTCCTTGTTAGAACACTGTAGCGGACTAGCCCCGGTTTCCTGGAGGGGGCTGCTTGCTCGCCGCCTTCCCGGTGATTATGGTCCCTTTAAAAACAATGGATGGGCTTAATGGGATTTTGTATGGCACTACTGGCCCTTTAAGAACCAGCCAAGGACATATACTATAATATTGCAGAGACTTTGGACTATATAACTTATGCAGCAAAGGACATTGAGCTGTCTGCAAAACTGGGTGTTTTAAAATGCTTTTGGTACTTTGCTGCTACATATATCTTCAGTGTACGAAGCATTCGTTTGATTGTCCCCATAAAACTATATACGAACTAAATCTACCGAACACCAGACCACCCTGATACAAAGTGTGGCTTCAATCAACCTCCCAATTCATTTTATTACCTCTTAAGTGGAAGCTCACGAACGCTCTGTTAAGCTCCTGGGTGGCCGCCGTTTCGGGAGTTTTACACGTGGCGGCGGCCATCTTAATCTCCCGAACAGCGGTGTTTTGCCGTCGAGTGTCTGGAACTAAAATCGGACACTCGACTAGGCAAACACCGCTGAGACCTCCAGACTTCCATAAATTTGTGCCGAAACTACCGAATGAGCCGCCGTTCGGTAGAAAGACTAATGCAAACATGGTGATTCACACGAACACCAATATGGGCCATGGATGACAAACATTTCGTGACTTTTATTCCGCGAACGGAGACCGACCGCAAGGCCAAAACTTATAGAACTATTTTCGGCTACTGTTGCCTGTGTTGTCGGTCCAAACTTTAAACCCCCATAACTCCCGAACCACTGGCCCGATCTGGGTGATTTTTGAATATGTTATTCGCCCAGATCAGGGCTATCAGGGGATACCTTTAGGGGTGTACCCTATGTATTTGGGGTACATCTAGAACTTGGGGAAAAATATGTACATTTTAATTCTGTTAACAGATAAGCTGATGGGAGGAGATGTGGGGGTTGTACCTTGTACTTTATTGGTTAATGTACTAATTATTGTGGGTGGCTCCCTTGCACAGTAGCATTGCATAAAAGCAGGGGTTGTGTGATTAAAAGTCAGTTCGGTTCTGCTCCTGATACTGTGTGTCGTCCAGTTTTGGGAAAGGTGATGGGATATTATTGGATTGGATTGCGGATTGTGCTTGCTACGCTGTTGGATTATTCTATTACTGTGGATGTTTCTCCAGGGGTTACTACTTGTTCCTGAGCCACACCTGGACTACCAGCGGAAATAGCCTGTGAGAGACCAGCGTTCCGTTACAAACACTTTACACTTTTACACTATAATTCAATTAATACTGTAAGTACGGAGGTAAAGGCCAACAATGGGTTAATCTGTGCTAACCACTTAAATTACTTTATAATTAACTCCTGAGACTGGAAGACAGACACGCTATGCCTTAACCTGGGCTATCCAATTACATTCAGAAAGTTTGATTAAACTATAATTAACCCAAAGAAGACAGGTAGGCAGTGGATTAACCCATGCTAACCAGTCCCTTAAATGTAGTGTCCTTTTTGGATTACTCCAGGATTAACCCAGTGATTGCCAGTATTATGTGGATTTTATTTAGACTCACAGAGTTCAGAAAGCTTTTTCAGGTTGATAACTTCCACTTCCGTCTCGCTGTCCTCCAGGTACATATAGAGATTCGTCTTACAGAGTGAGAACCACCCGACCATAATGCACTCCAGACTGCGCCCACCTATATATTGCAACCTGCCAACGCGGTCAAAGTCATAGCTCAGCAGCTCCTCGGCCTTCACTGGAAGAAGACACTAAAATGGGGAGAAATTAGTGAAAGACAATTAATATCTGAGTACCGGCTCTTAGAATTTTACTAATCTCATCATCTATTGGATATTAAAGAGTTACTCCAAACATCGTACCCACTACAACCACTGGTGATGGGCTTCTGCAGAGCTGCCGAAGACGTGTTGTCAACATTTAGTGGCTGAGTGTGTCACCTGACTGTTTTCAGCCAATTGCTGACATTCTGTGGAACTCCAGTTCTCGCTGGATGATGACACTCCTATGATGTCACCAGAGGTGAAGTTACACCTCCGGCAGCTAAGAGGTTAATCTCTGTATGCACAGCGTTTCAAAGCAAAATGTTGCATGTGACAGTAGTTACCATCACCGGGAGCATAGGACAGGCACTTTATGTACCCCCCTGGTTGACTTACTCTTAAGTCACCTTGTGCCCATTATAGGTGCAGGATGTGTGAAATTATTGTAATGTTAAATTGTTAAAGGAACACTATAGGTTCAGGAATGCAAATATACAAACATGTATCCCTGACCCTATAGTGTTAACACGATTTAGCCCCCTTGCCCCCGTTAAATAGGATGAAAACTCACCTTATTTCCAGCACTGGCATTTGGCTTTGCCTCCTTGGCTGACATCAGAAGCGATTATCTCAGCCAATCACAATGCTTCCTATAGGAACATATTGGATTTGCGGGGCCAAACAGCATCTCCTCATAGAGATGGACTGAATTAATGTGGAATGTTTAGTGTCTCGATACAGAGGGTGAAGACTCTGAATGTCAGTCACACTATGCAGCACTGACCCAAGAAGCACATCTGAGGAGTGGCCAGTGGAGGTATCACTAGGCTGTAATGTAAACACTGCATTTTCTAGGAAAAGACAGTGTTTACAGCAAAAAGCCTGAAGGGAATGATTCTACTCACCAGAACAACTACATTAACCTGTAATTGTTCTGCTGATTATAGTAACAAAGTAGTCCAGGTACTCAAAGTCTTCATACATCAGCAGATTTATTGGGAATACAGAACAGATACAGCAACGTTTCGATCCCTTCAGGGATCTTTATCAAGCTAACACCACAGTGCACAATCCACTAATATATTATAGGGTATCTCATTAACAATCAATACAGAGTCAATTAACAACCAATCAATCAATCTACAACATGGTGTATTATTACAAATACAAGTGCAAAATAGCCCTACAAGGGATCATATTATATTGTGGATCACAATGCATGTACATAAGCCCAGTTGTTATCCCTTACTAAAAAATGTACACAGGAAAAAGGTTTTAGAGGTTAGATTCAAATGGGATCGACCACTTGTAATTAAAAAGTTAAACTTTATAATACCTAAGGGATCTGTGCACCAGTAAAGACACTCCAGCTGTGTCTGCAATGCTTAGCCCTATAATATATGAATAGAAGGAAACAAAAAATGAAGTCATTTAAACCACAACTAAGTGGGTGAGTGAAAGCTGGATAGTAGGTAGGTATCTTGTTTATATAACGGTTAAGATTAGCTGGACCAGCACTAAATGTACATATATACACACAGGTCTCAAAACCAGGCTTCTTCACTAACTCATAATAGGAGAATAATGCCATCCAGTAAATTAATAAAGCTACCATTAGTTTAAGCAGACTGCTTGTTTTAGCCCAGGACTTGCCCTGACCCCAATCTAGATTAACGTAAATATACCAAGGTGAGAGTAAATACCTCATTGGTGAGGGTGTCCGAGACCAATAAACAAGGAGTAATATACAGCCGTAACAAAGGTTGTGGCAAACTTAGCCACTTACAGAATGTCTTCATATATATATCTGTCCATCATTACCAGTGCTATGTATATATGGGAGGAAAACCCACCACTGTTAAGAGATCTGTATATAAAAATGTACATCTGGTTTCTCTACAGCACCCGAATGCCGTTAACATTACATTGCCAGTTTCACGAACAGTGGATTCCTACACTGTTTGTGAAACGAACTAAGGACCTAACGGGAGACCACCCCAGTAGGTCGTGTGCTGCTCATTAGTGAGGTTGCAATATTGTGTCCAGCCGTTAATGGGCTTTCTGTATGTGGCCGCCGTTCGTATACCGAACACGTGACAGCGGCCATCTTTGCTTTGTTAGGGTTCAGCGGTGTTTGGTCGTCGAGTGCCTAGAACTGAAATCGGCCACTTGAGTTCCAAACACTGCTGGACTTCCATAGCGTTCGGGAGACTCGCTCTTTTGGGGAAATAAAGGTATTCGTGAGTTTTCTCTTCTAAACCCCAGTTCATGCAAATGTATATTACGATTGGCGTTCGGTTAATTCTGCAGGGATCAGAACGGTACTTCGGTATATTGTACCTGCCGATCGCTACATTCAGTTAATAGGTCATTCACCCAAATCAGTGGGAAATTGTGAGAATTATAGATTTTAATGTAAAAGCTTGCATATTTCTGTAACCACTGGTAATTTAATTATATGTACTTGCTGATGTCATCTTGGTGCCTGTACCGCAGGGGCTGCTGGGAAACAACCTTGCATGTCAGCTTCCCACACAGTCCACCTGCTGGAAACCCTGTACAGTAAAATCACATAAATTGGGGATTGTTTCATTAAAGCTCGCAGTTGACCTCCAAGCTATGTGTCGTCTAGTTCTTGGGAGGAAGGGATTATAGCTACGCTACCTGCATTTTGCCTACTTTTTACCTGCTTCACTGTCTACCAGCGGAGATACCGTGGATAATACTACTACTCCGCTACAATTGGTGGCAAGTGACGGGATTTAAATCGCACAGCAAAGCTGCGTTCGGCAGAAATTCATACGAATAGAGGAAAAGAAACAGCAATTCGTGAAATAACCATTCGGATGAAACCGGAGTTCGGGAGTAATTGGAATTACACGAACAGCCGGTGAATGGAAACTAATTATGCACTTTTGAAACGGAGTACATTGAAGGAATTACTAGAGGCAAGGGGAACAAAAGCCAGCAACAAGACAAAGGCTACCCTTATTGCAGAGCTCATGGAAGGAGACAGAGCAGCTGGTGCTGCAGCACCTCCAATGGAAGAAGAACAAACAGAATTTCAAAAAGAATTCAGGAGCCGGTTGGCACTGTACCCAACCACACCATCTCAAGAGACTTTTAACAGGATCATGGCAGATGTGCAAGAATACATCATGGCAAGAGGGGTCCAACCAAACCAGCAATTGATGCGGCGCAAGCAACTAGCAGGGAAGGTCTCATTCAACTACTTTTGTTGGAACAATTCTACAGGAGACTAACTACAGATATGCAGAACTGGGTAAGAGACCTGTGACGGTAGTATAAGGTATCACCGTCAAGCATTCCCTTCTTCCCATAAAAGAAAGTCACCCAATATTCCACAAGTAGAAATATCCCTGGAATCGCCGAATAATCCACACATGAGCCAAAGCTTAATGCTGGAACAAGACTTTACTGGAAGTAACAACAACAGGTATTTGTGACAGAACCATCTGTCTGTTTATTGCTGGTGGATTTGTCTGTTTTACCCCGTTCGTGTAAATGGCTGGTTCCTATAGCCCAGCCATACGAATGACCTTTTTTCCCGAACAAAACTACGGAACGGATGGCCACCCAGGAGAGAAGTGTGCTGCTGGTTAACCTATTGATCCCAATTAGAACGTTGTGGTTAACCGCAGACACTTCTCAATTAAACCGAATTCAGGGTGGTCGTCGTTCGTATGTCGACCACGAGGCAGCGACCATTTTAAAACACGCGAAAGCCCAGCGGTGTTCGGCTCTATTTTCATGGAACTAAAAACAGACACTTTTTCTGCCGAACACTGCTGAAACAACGGAACGCCCGGCTGCCTCCACGAAAGCATACAAATACTGGCCGTTCAGGAGTTTTGAAGCATACGAAAGGACTTAGCCTTCCCATGGAGTCATTCGTATACCGAAAGACTGTAAGAACTTTGACTCCATGGTGATTTAACTATGTGTGTGGGATCTGAGCGCTATTCGTTAATAATATGCACTCAGATCCAGGCTATCTGGGGATATGTGATACGAATGGGAAATGTTCGGTTTTTGTGAAGTTATGTATTTTTATGTCTTTTCTGATTTTATATTTAAAATGGCGACTGGCTTTGTCCTGGAGATAATTGAGTTACATATTAATTATCTCCAAGGCAGAGGGGAGGAAACCATATTGCATTGTGGGTAAAAGCTGTGACTGTGTGTCTGGAATGTCCCCATATCTGTCTGTCATTTCAGTCTCCCATTTGGTCCCCTAGGGGAGTGTCCACCAAGTGGGAGACCTGCATAAATACGGGCAGGTAGCCCACAGTAAAGCCAGATCCTGTTTGACCCTCAATGCGGAGCTTCTGTCTCGTTATTGGGGGGATTTATTATTTGCGTTTAGAGACTGCTGGATGGAACCGAAAGCCGCTTGGTGGATGTTATTGTTCGGCAGCTAGCATCAGTTCGTGGAGTTCCGTTGGGGAGGTTGGAGCTGTTCATGGATCCCGGTCGGGAGATTGCCGCTTCCCCTGAGTTTGGTTCGTACACTACAGTTTATGCGAACGGAGATTATTGGTATTGCAGAAGGGGAAGGTAGACTAAACGGCGGTTTCGTTTAAAGACACCAGGGGTGTCTTAACAGTATTCAAGCTACAGTTTCTTTTATGCCCTGCTCCCATGCAGGGGAGGGACACACACGTTATCTACAGTAGCCAATAAAACAGAGGTTACAGCCCACACAAAATCCTCCCCTCTGCCTGTGATTCAATTATCTTATACAATAGAAGATGCAGGAAGATGCAGGTAGGAAAAATACAGTTTTTACAGCATATTCATAACTTCTAAAATATACATCACATTCACATAAAAATTATATATTTACAATCAATCCATTCAGGGAAACAACATATAAAAAAATGGCATGAATCAGACCAGGGGTTCAGAAGTTAGTAAAGTATCTTTTGGGGCCTGGCTGGCAGCATGGCTATCTGTCCCAAACCGGTTTTACAGAGCCCTCTATCCTGGAGACAATGGGGAAAATAATCCAATTATCCAGGGATAGAGGCAGACTCCATTGAGCACATGTTCCCAGTAAAACACAAAAGGATACAAAAATACATAACTCCTATCATACTGAATTGAACGGGCCAAATCTCCCAGGGTCCATAGTCACAGGGCAAGAGGCGGGCAAGCAGTCCTCTCCAGGCACAAGTGGCGAAGGGCACTTTGTCACAGTAATAAATCCATGAATAAAGTACAGGGAGGGAAAGTATCGAATGAATGGAGGGGGATTCTTCACAATTGCCCCCCTTTTACTCCCTGTTCCGGCAGACATGACTGGACCTTTCCGGGTCCAATGGGGCTGACGGGGCTGACAGTCATTAGTCGCAGAATAAGTCTGTTTGGCGGGCCAGCCCACATACAGCATTCAAAGGGCCAGACCCCCCCCCGGGTCCATAATCCCAAGGCAAGAGGAGGGCAAGCAGTCCTCTCCAGGCACAAGTGGCAAAGGGCACTTCGTCACAGTAATAAATCCATGAATAAAGTAGCAGGGAGGGAAAGTATCGAATGAATGGAGGGGGATTCTTCACAAGACCGTAAACCATGTACCGTACAAGACGCGGCTAAATTGACGGACGGACATCAAGACACCAGACGAGAGCAGCATCCACCACCCAGGATATTTATGGGTGTATGTATGGGTCTGTGTGTTTGTGTGTGTATGTATGGGTCTGTTTGTGTGTATGTATTAGTCTGTGTGTGTGTGTATGTGTGGATATATGGGTATGTCTGTTTGTGTGTCTGTGTGGATATATGGGTATGTGTGTTTGTGTGGATGTGTGGGTCTGTGTGGATGTATGGGTCTGACTGCGTATGTGTGTGTGGATGTATGGGCCTGTGTGTGTGTATGTATGAGTCAGTGTGTGTGTGTATCTGTCTGTGTATGTATTGGTCTGCATGTGTCAGTATTGGTCTGTTTGTGTGTGGGGTGGGTCAGTGTGTGTCTGCTTGGGTCAGTTTGAGCGTGTGTATGTGTGTGGTCAGTGTGTGTGTATGTGTGTGTGTCTATATGGGTCAGCGTGTGTGCGTATTGGTCAGTTTAGGTAAGTCTGCATGAGTGGGTGGAACGAATGAGGCGGCTAAATTGGCGGACGAACATCAAGACACCAGACGAGAGCAGCGTCCACCACCCAGGATATTTCCCCAGCCGACCAACCCCAGGCCCGCCCTGGCCGAACCAGCTCACCCACGATCCGGGGGAGCTAACAACCAATATCTACCTAGGTATCCCACCCGGGCACACATCAGATGCCACACCTGCAACCAACTAGGGCATGTACAAAGAGAATGCCCCCGAAACAGGGCACGACCAGCATAGCCCAACCAAGGCCAACCTCCTGGTCCTAGGGCTGCGGTACACTGCTACCAGAATGGAGCATTTATCCAGCCCTCCACAGCCACCCAGGTGGAGGAACCTCTAGGCACTCTCCACGAAGTTAACCCCGTCCAAGCGGCGTCCGACAACCGCTAAAGCCACCGACAAGTTGTCCACGTAGAAGGGAAACGTATGGAGGGACTGAGATTCCGGGGCCACCATCACCTTGGTCCAAAATCACCTTGTCCCAAAAGACCAGCTTACAGGGGATTGTATAGCAGTACGGATGGCAGGGGGAGCAATCTACAAGGTTCCCACTGCCAAGATACATTTGAATTGGGGAGCGGGGTCAGGGAACGTGGAGGTGGGGATGATGCAAGACTTGCCAGCGGATGTTATTCTGGGAAATGATTTGGGGGAGCTCACCTCCGCTTTTGTTCCTCAAACCACCGTACAGGAGGCATACCCAGTCATCACCAGGCAGCAGGCTCGCACCACGGCACAATCCAGTGACTCTGAGGCTCAGGTAAGCGATGAACCCCATAACCACACTGCCCTTCCCTGGGGTACTCCCCTAGAATTTGGTAGCGAGGTGGCTCTAGATCCTTCCCTGCAGGTTTACAAAGACCGAATAGACAAGAACCAGGCAGGCTTAGGAGAAAAATATGCTTGGGATAAAGGGTTAATATACCGGTATGCAGAGAAGGTAGTAGCCGGGTCCATTCCCATCCCCATAAAGCAGTTAATTGTGCCTCGACATACCCTTATTGGGTCATTTAGGGATCAGCCGAACTAAACATCGGCTGACACAGAACTTCTTTTGGCCAGGTATCTCCAAGGATATTAGGCAATACTGTAATACCTGCGATACCTGCCAGAGGGTAGGAAAAACGGGAGACCACTATAAAGCCAATCTCCATTCCTTACCCATAAAAGAAGAGCCTTTTAATAGAGTAGCGGTAGACATAATGGGACCCCTGAAAAAGCCCAGTCACTCCGGCAAGAAGTACATCTTGACCATAGTGGACTACGCCACCAGATACCCTGAGGCGGTGGCCCTAATGAATGTACATGCCGAGACCGTAGCGGATGCCCTTATGCGAATATTCTCCCACATGGGATTTCCACGGGAGAT
>OW240912.1:417932222-417942615 GCA_933207985.1 Pelobates cultripes | reverse complement strand
AAGGGCGAGAACCCAGTGGATTCTTGGGGAACTTCCCTATAGGCGAACAGCAAGTGGGGTAAAAACCTCTCCCAGTCCTTCTGCGTGTCTATGAACGTCCGGATCACCTGTTTTAAGTGTTCTGTTGAACCGTTCACAGAGACCGTTGGACTGAGGGTGGTAGGGTGAGTTAAGGATAGATTTTACCCCACCTACTTTTCAGAGCTGGTGGGTGACTTCTACAGTGACTTGGGTACCACTATCCGAAATAATCTCCCGTGGAAATCCCATGTGGGAGAATATTCTCATAAGGGCATCCGCTACGGTCTCGGCATGTACATTCATTAGGGCCACCGCCTCGGGGCATCTGGTGGCGTAGTCCACTATGGTCAAGATGTACTTCTTGCCGGAGTGACTGGGCTTTTTCAGGGGTCCCATTATGTCTACCGCTACTCTATTAAAAGGCTCTTCTTTTATGGGTAAGGAATGGAGATTGGCTTTAAAGTGGTCTCCCGTTTTTCCTACCCTCTGGCAGGTATCGCAGGTATTACAGTATTGCCTAATATCCTTGGAGATACCTGGCCAAAAGAAGTTCTGTGTCAGCCGATGTTTAGTTCGGCTGATCCCTAAATGACCCGATAAGGGTATGTCGAGGCACAATTAACTGCTTTATGGGGATGGGAATGGACCCGGCTACTACCTTCTCTGCATACCGGTATACTAACCCTTTATCCCAAGCATATTTTTCTCCTAAGCCTGCCTGGTTCTTGTCTATTCGGTCTTTGTAAACCTGCAGGGAAGGATCTAGAGCCACCTCGCTACCAAATTCTAGGGGAGTACCCCAGGGAAGGGCAGTGTGGTTATGGGGTTCATCGCTTACCTGAGCCTCAGAGTCACTGGATTGTGCCGTGGTGCGAGCCTGCTGCCTGGTGATGACTGGGTATGCCTCCTGTACGGTGGTTTGAGGAACAAAAGCGGAGGTGAGCTCCCCCAAATCATTTCCCAGAATAACATCCGCTGGCAAGTCTTGCATCATCCCCACCTCCACGTTCCCTGACCCCGCTCCCCAATTCAAATGTATCTTGGCAGTGGGAACCTTGTAGATTGATCCCCCTGCCACCCGTACTGCTATACAATCCCCTGTAAGCTGGTCTTTTGGGACAAGGTGATTTTGGACCAAGGTGATGGTGGCCCCGGAATCTCAGTCCCTCCATACGTTTCCCTTCTACGTGGACAACTTGTCGGTGGCTTTGGCGGTTGTCGGACGCCGCTTGGACGGGGTTAACTTCGTGGAGAGTGCCTAGAGGTTCCTCCACCTGGGTGGCTGTGGAGGGCTGGATAAATGCTCCATTCTGGTAGCAGTGTACCGCAGCCCTAGGACCAGGAGGTTGGCCTTGGTTGGGCTATGCTGGTCGTGCCCTGTTTCGGGGGCATTCTCTTTGTACATGCCCTAGTTGGTTGCAGGTGTGGCATCTGATGTGTGCCCGGGTGGGATACCTAGGTAGATATTGGTTGTTAGCTCCCCCGGATCGTGGGTGAGCTGGTTCGGCCAGGGCAGGCCTGGGGTTGGTCGGCTGGGGAAATATCCTGGGTGGTGGACGCTGCTCTCGTCTGGTGTCTTGATGTTCGTCTGCCAATTTAGCCGCCTCATTCGTTCCACCCACTCATGCAGACTTACCTAAACTGACCAATATGCACACACGCTGACCCATATAGAGACACACACACACATACACACGCTCAAACTGACCCAAGCAGACACGCACTGACCCACCCCACACACAAACAGACCAATACTGACACATGCAGACCAATACATACACAGACCGATACACACACACACTGACTCATACATACACACACACAGGCCCATACATCCACACACACATACGCAGTCAGACCCATACATCCACACAGACCCACACAAACACACATACCCATATATCCACACAGACACACAAACAGACATACCCATATATCCACACATACACACACACACAGACTAATACATACACACAAACAGACCCATACATACACACACAAACACACAGACCCATACATACACCCATAAATATCCTGGGTGGTGGATGCTGCTCTCGTCTGGTGTCTTGATGTTCGTCCGTCAATTTAGCCGCGTCTTGTACGGTACATGGTTTACGGTCTTGTGAAGAATCCCCCTCCATTCATTCGATACTTTCCCTCCCTGCTACTTTATTCATGGATTTATTACTGTGACGAAGTGCCCTTTGCCACTTGTGCCTGGAGAGGACTGCTTGCCCTCCTCTTGCCTTGGGTTTATGGACCTGGGGGGGGGTCTGGCCCTTTGAATGCTGTATGTGGGCTGGCCCGCCAAACAGACTTATTCTGCGACTAATGACTGTCAGCCCCGTCAGCCCCATTGGACCCGGAAAGGTCCAGTCATGTCTGCCGGAACATTGATTAAAAGGGGGGCAATTGTGAAGAATCCCCCTCCATTCATTCGATACTTTCCCTCCCTGTACTTTATTCATGGATTTATTACTGTGACAAAGTGCCCTTCGCCACTTGTGCCTGGAGAGGACTGCTTGCCCGCCTCTTGCCCTGTGACTATGGACCCTGGGAGATTTGGCCCGTTCAATTCAGTATGATAGGAGTTATGTATTTTTGTATCCTTTTGTGTTTTAAAGGGAACATGTGCTCAATGGAGTCTGCCTCTATCCCTGGATAATTGGATTATTTTCCCCATTGTCTCCAGGATAGAGGGCTCTATAAAACCGGTTTGGGACAGATAGCCATGCTGCCAGCCAGGCCCCAAAAGATACTTTACTAACTTCTGAACCCCTGGTCTGATTCATGCCATTTTTTATATGTTGTTTCCCTGAATGGATTGATTGTAAATATACAATTTTTATGTGAATGTGATTTATATTTTAGAAGTTATGAATATGCTGTAAAAACTGTATTTTTCCTACCTGCATCTTCCTGCATCTTCTATTGTATAAGATAATTGAATCACAGGCAGAGGGGAGGATTTTGTGTGGGCTGTAACCTCTGTTTTATTGGCTACTGTAGATAACGTGTGTGTCCCTCCCCTGCATGGGAGCAGGGCATAAAAGAAACTGTAGCTTGAATACTGTTAAGACACCCCTGGTGTCTTTAAACGAAACCGCCGTTTAGTCTACCTTCCCCTTCTGCAATACCAATAATCTCCGTTCGCATAAACTGTAGTGTACGAACCAAACTCAGGGGAAGCGGCAATCTCCCGACCGGGATCCATGAACAGCTCCAACCTCCCCAACGGAACTCCACGAACTGATGCTAGCTGCCGAACAATAACATCCACCAAGCGGCTTTCGGTTCCATCCAGCAGTCTCTAAACGCAAATAATAAATCTCCCCAATAACGAGACAGAAGCTCCGCATTGAGGGTCAAACAGGATCTGGCTTTACTGTGGGCTACCTGCCCGTATTTATGCAGGTCTCCCACTTGGTGGACACTCCCCTAGGGGACCAAATGGGAGACTGAAATGACAGACAGATATGGGGACATTCCAGACACACAGTCACAGCTTTTACCCACAATGCAATATGGTTTCCTCCCCTCTGCCCTGGAGATAATTAATATGTAACTCAATTATCTCCAGGACAAAGCCAGTCGCCATTTTAAATATAAAATCAGAAAAGACATGAAAATACATAACTTCACAAAAACCGAACATTTCCCATTCGTATCACATATCCCCAGATAGCCTGGATCTGAGTGCATATTATTAACGAATAGCGCTCAGATCCCACACACATAGTTCAATCACCATGGAGTCAAAGTTCTTACAGTCTTTCGGTATACGAATGACTCCATGGGAAGGCTAAGTCCTTTCGTATGCTTCAAAACTCCTGAACGGCCAGTATTCGTATGCTTTCGTGGAGGCAGCCAGGCGTTCCGTTGTTTCAGCAGTGTTCGGCAGAAAAAGTGTCAGTTTTTAGTTCCATGAAAATAGAGCCGAACACCGCTGGGCTTTCGCGTGTTTTAAAATGGCCGCTGCCTCGTGGTCGACATACGAACGACGACCACCCTGAATTCGGTTTAATTGAGAAGTGTCTGCGGTTAACCACAACGTTCTAATTGGGATCAATAGGTTAACCAGCAGCACACTTCTCTCCTGGGTGGCCATCCGTTCCGTAGTTTTGTTCGGGAAAAAAGGTCATTCGTATGGCTGGGCTATAGGAACCAGCCATTTACACGAATGGGGTAAAACAGACAAATCCACCAGCAATAAACAGACAGATGGTTCTGTCACAAATACCTGTTGTTGTTACTTCCAGTAAAGTCTTGTTCCAGCATTAAGCTTTGGCTCATGTGTGGATTATTTGGCGATTCCAGGGATATTTCTACTTGTGGAATATTGGGTGACTTTCTTTTATGGGAAGAAGGGAATGCTTGATGGTGATACCTTATACTACCGTCACAGGTCTCTTACCCAGTTCTGCATATCTGTATTTAGTCTCCTGTAGAATTGTTCCAACAAAAGTAGTTGAATGAGACCTTCCCTGCTAGTTGCTTGCGCCGCATCAATCCACCCCGTGGCTGCTCGGTGTATGCGGTGCGCAAACTCTGCGTAGGAGTCCTTCTCTTGGTTTTTCAGATCCCGGAATTGGAGTCGGTATGCCTCGGGGGTAATAGCATACCGGACTAGGATGGCCTGCTTTACCTTCTGGTAGTCTCTGCTGTCCTCATCAGGTACTGCCCGGTATGCTTCTGCTGCGCGGCCAGACAATTTCCCGGCCAGCAGTGGTACCTGATCTTGGGGCCCAATATCATGCAACTGGCACAGTCTTTCAAAGTCCTGCAAATTACCATCGATATCGCCCTCTGTGTCTGTGAAATTTTTAAAGGCTTGGTAGGGAATTTTTCGTTTACCCTGTTTAATGCTGGGTGTAGCCGGTGATCTCCCTCCGAATTGCTGGTTTGGTTGGACCCCTCTTGCCATGATGTATTCTTGCACATCTGCCATGATCCTGTTAAAAGTCTCTTGAGATGGTGTGGTTGGGTACAGTGCCAACCGGGTCCTGAATTCTTTTTGAAATTCAGTTTGTTCTTCTTCCATTGGAGGTGCTGCAGCACCAGCTGCTCTGTCTCCTTCCATGAGCTCTGCAATAAAGGTAGCCTTTGTCTTGTTGCTGGCTTTTGTTCCCCTTGCCTCTAGTAATTCCTTCAATGTACTCCGTTTCAAAAGTGCATAATTAGTTTCCATTCACCAGCTGTTCGTGTAATTCCAATTACTCCCGAACTCCGGTTTCATCCGAATGGTTATTTCACGAATTGCTGTTTCTTTTCCTCTATTCGTATGAATTTCTGCCGAACGCTGCTTTGCTGTGCGGTTTAAATCCTGTCACTTGCCACCAATTGTAGCGGAGTAGTAGTATTATCCACGGTATCTCCACTGGTAGACAGTGAAGCAGGTAAAAAGTAGGCAAAATGCAGGTAGCGTAGCTATAATCCCTTCCTCCCAAGAACTAGACGACACATAGCTTGGAGGTCAACTGCGAGCTTTAATGAAACAATCCCCAATTTATGTGATTTTACTGTACAGGGTTTCCAGCAGGTGGACTGTGTGGGAAGCTGACATGCAAGGTTGTTTCCCAGCAGCCCCTGCGGTACAGGCACCAAGATGACATCAGCAAGTACATATAATTAAATTACCAGTGGTTACAGAAATATGCAAGCTTTTACATAAAAATCTATAATTCTCACAATTTCCCACTGATTTGGGTGAATGACCTATTAACTGAATGTAGCGATCGGCAGGTACAATATACCGAAGTACCGTTCTGATCCCTGCAGAATTAACCGAACGCCAATCGTAATATACATTTGCATGAACTGGGGTTTAGAAGAGAAAACTCACGAATACCTTTATTTCCCCAAAAGAGCGAGTCTCCCGAACGCTATGGAAGTCCAGCAGTGTTTGGAACTCAAGTGGCCGATTTCAGTTCTAGGCACTCGACGACCAAACACCGCTGAACCCTAACAAAGCAAAGATGGCCGCTGTCACGTGTTCGGTATACGAACGGCGGCCACATACAGAAAGCCCATTAACGGCTGGACACAATATTGCAACCTCACTAATGAGCAGCACACGACCTACTGGGGTGGTCTCCCGTTAGGTCCTTAGTTCGTTTCACAAACAGTGTAGGAATCCACTGTTCGTGAAACTGGCAATGTAATGTTAACGGCATTCGGGTGCTGTAGAGAAACCAGATGTACATTTTTATATACAGATCTCTTAACAGTGGTGGGTTTTCCTCCCATATATACATAGCACTGGTAATGATGGACAGATATTTATATGAAGACATTCTGTAAGTGGCTAAGTTTGCCACAACCTTTGTTACGGCTGTATATTACTCCTTAGATATTGTTTATTGGTCTCGGACACCCTCACCAATGAGGTATTTACTCTCACCTTGGTATATTTACGTTAATCTAGATTGGGGTCAGGGCAAGTCCTGGGCTAAAACAAGCAGTCTGCTTAAACTAATGGTAGCTTTATTAATTTACTGGATGGCATTATTCTCCTATTATGAGTTAGTGAAGAAGCCTGGTTTTGAGACCTGTGTGTATATATGTACATTTAGTGCTGGTCCAGCTAATCTTAACCGTTATATAAACAAGATACCTACCTACTATCCAGCTTTCACTCACCCACTTAGTTGTGGTTTAAATGACTTCATTTTTTGTTTCCTTCTATTCATATATTATAGGGCTAAGCCCTGCAGACACAGCTGGAGTGTCTTTACTGGTGCACAGATCCCAAGTGCAGTCCCTTAGGTATTATAAAGTTTAACTTTTTAATTACAAGTGGTCGATCCCATTTGAATCTAACCTCTAAAACCTTTTTCCTGTGTACATTTTTTAGTAAGGGATAACAACTGGGCTTATGTACATGCATTGTGATCCACAATATAATATGATCCCTTGTAGGGCTATTTTGCACTTTTATTTGTAATAATACACCATGTTGTAGATTGATTGGTTGTTAATTGACTCTGTATTGATTGTTAACGAGATACCCTATAATATATTAGTGGATTGTGCACTGTGGTGTTAGCTTGATAAAGATCCCTGAAGGGATCGAAACGTTGCTGTATCTGTTCTGTTTTCCCAATAAATCTGCTGATGTATGAAGACTTTGAGTACCTGGACTACTTTGTTACTATAATCAGCAGAACAATTACAGGTTAATGTAGTTATTCTGGTGAGTAGAATCATTACCTTCCAGCTTTTTGCAGTAAACACTGTCTTTTCCTAGAAAATGCAGTGTTTACATTACAGCCTAGTGATACCTCCACTGGCCACTCCTCAGATGTGCTTCTTGGGTCAGTGCTGCATAGTGTGACTGACATTCTATCAGGATCGTGACAGGGATCCAACACGCAGAATACAAACAGGAGATAGGTACGTATACCGGACCTTAGAATGGCCGGACTAACGTAAGGAGAAAGCAAAAGAATGGTCAGAGACAAGCCGAGGTCGAGGGAACGAGAGATCAGGTAAGCGAGAGACAAGCCGAGTCAAAAGGACAAGAGAGGAAAGCAGGGTCAAAATACAAGCCGAGTCAGGAACCAAAAGACAATAGAGGTAATTGCACTGAGTGACCAGACTAGCTAGAACCACGACAGGGCAATGAATCATTCCACAGAACCCTTTTTTATACCTTGGCTCTTTAACTGTTGGCTCCGCCCCCAACGAGTCCTGATTCGTTGTTCGGCACTTGGTTGCCGTGATTGACGGGTCGGAACGTGATTGCCGTCATGACGTCGGCTACTGAGCGCCGCGTCATAAAAGGAGGCGGAGCTATCGCGGCCGGCGTGTAAACGGCCGGGAGGACTGCGAGGATCGGGTGAGTCAGCCCCCCTAGGAGGATGGACGTCTAGGTGTCTAACCTCCTCCGAGGTAGACACCAGAGGTAACCTGACAGTACCCCCCCCTCTCAGAAACGCCCACCGGGCGGAAGGAACCGGGGCGAGACGGAAAACGAGCATGAAATGCCCGGAGGAGACGAGGGGCATGCACATTTTCATGGCCCACCCAAGACCTTTCTTCAGGCCCATACCCCTTCCAGTCAACAAGATATTGCAACTTCCCCCGAGAAATACGAGAATCGAGAATGGATTTGATTTCATATTCCTCCTGACCCTCAACCTGGACAGAGAGAGGGGAGGACTCAGCGGAGGAAAATCTGTTACAAACCAAAGGCTTCAACAAAGAAACATGAAAAGAGTTAGGGATGCGCAGGGCAGGCGGAAGGGCAAGACGATACACAACCGGGTTAATCCGACACAGAACCTTGTAAGGGCCTATGTAACGAGGGGCAAATTTCATGGAAGGAACCTTCAAGCGGATGTTTCTGGTACTCAACCACACCCTATCACCCGGGGCAAAAACCGGAGCCACCCGTCTCCGTTTGTCAGCGTGTCGTTTGAACACCATGGAATTCTGAAGAAGAATTCGTCGAGTCTGATCCCACAACTTTCTCAGATTGGCGACATGAACATCAACCGACGGAACCCCTTGGGAAGGGGAAACCGACGGAAGAATGGAAGGATGAAAGCCATAATTCAAGAAAAAGGGGCTAGAACGAGTAGAATCACAAACGAGATTGTTGTGTGCAAACTCTGCCCAAGGAATCAGACCAACCCAATCGTCCTGGTGTTCAGAAACAAAACAACGCAAATATTGTTCAATCTTTTGGTTGGTGCGTTCGGCAGCTCCGTTGGACTGGGGATGATAGGCAGATGAGAAATTCAACTTGATGCCTAAGTGAGAACAGAAAGACTTCCAAAAGCGGGAAACAAATTGGGAACCTCTATCAGAAACAATTTCAGAGGGAATACCATGTAAACGAAAAATCTCCCTCGCGAATATCTCAGCTAATTCGGGAGACGAGGGCAGTTTAGGCAAGGGCACGAAATGAGCCATTTTAGTAAACCTGTCAATCACCGTGAGAATAACAGTATGTTTTTTAGAAACAGGCAAATCGACAATGAAGTCCATAGCCAAACATGACCATGGTCTCTCGGGAATTTCTAAGGGGTGCAAAAGCCCACATGGGAGCGCATGAGGTTGCTTAGTCTTCATACAGACAGCACATGCCCCGACGAAATCCCTTATATCCTTACGAAAGGAAGGCCACCAGAAATCTTTAGAAATCAGGGAACACGTTTTGCGTATGCCGGGGTGCCCAGCAATTTTACTGTCATGAAAGCAATGCAGCAGTTCCACTTGGAGCTCAGGAGGAACGAAGTATCGAGCCCCAGGAACAGGTTTGGGAGCTAGATGTTGTACTTTCTTGATTTCAGCAAGCAACGGCGAGTGTATCCTAACACACGTGTTGGCAATAATATTACACTTGGGAACGATAGAAGACAAAGCTGCTTCAGACACCGTAGAAGGTTCATGTTGGCGGGACAATGCATCTGCCTTAGAGTTCTTAGAACCAGGTCTATAAGTGAGCACGTAATTGAAATGTGTCAGAAACAAGGACCAACGAGCTTGCCTGGCGGACAAGCGCTTGGCCTCCCCTATATAGGACAAATTCTTGTGATCCGTCAAAATAGTAACCGGTTATAATGTCCCCTCCAACAAATGTCTCCATTCCTTTAAAGCCATAATGACCGCTAACAGTTCCCTATCACCAATGTCATATCTACTTTCAGGCCCAGATAATTTCTTGGAAAAAAAACCACATGGATGTAACGGTTTATCCAAACCTAGCCTTTGGGACAAGATAGCGCCTATACCTGTCTCCGAGGCATCTACCTCGAGTAGAAAAGGCAAAGATGTGTCAGGATGAACTAATATCGGTGCTGAGGCAAAATGTTCTTTGAGTGTTTTGAAAGCAGAGAGAGCCTCTGTAGACCAAGTCTTGGTATCAGCACCCTGTCTAGTCATATTGGTAATAGGAGCAATAATAGAAGAGTAACCTTTAATGAAGCGCCTATAATAATTGGAGAATCCGATAAATCTCTGAATGGCCTTGAGTCCCCTGGGCAATGGCCAATCTAAAATCGATTGGAGTTTAATGGGGTCCATCTTAAATCCGTCTCCATAAATAACGTAGCCAAGAAAGTTTATCTGAGATTGGTCGAAGCTACACTTTTCCAATTTGCAGTACAATCCATGTTGTAACAGTTTGCGCAGTACCCTTCTGACTTGTCTGTGGTGAGTCTCAATCTCTCTAGAGTGTATTAGTATATCATCCAAATATACTATAACGCATTCATGCTGAAATTCTCTAAGAACCTCATTAATAAGGTCCTGGAATACTGCAGGTGCATTGCAAAGCCCGAAGGGCATTACCGTGTATTCATAGTGGCCATAACGGGTATTGAAAGCTGTTTTCCATTCGTCTCCCTGCTGAATTCTCACCAAGTTA
>OW240912.1:417913898-417924627 GCA_933207985.1 Pelobates cultripes | reverse complement strand
AGGACATCCCCTACACACTCCACCCCCTGTGAACAAACTCATCGGTGGAACATGAAGGTGGACCCTGGGACCCAGACCTTGAGCTGTGTAAGGACCCCCACCTTGAGCTGTGTAAAGGACCCCCAAAAAATGGAGCTGCTTCCAGTTCTCCCAGAACATTTTTGTGACCACAGTTACAAACCGCCTCCAGAGAGCCTGTTCTGCACCAGACCAGTGGAGCCAGACTGCAGCTAGAGCCCATCATCATCCTCATCTGGTTGTAAGTAGGCAATCTAGTATAATATTCGTGGCACTAAGCTCTAATTTACCTCACCTTAAAGAAACACTATAGTCCCCAGAACCACTTCAGCTTAATGTAGTGGTTCTGGTGTCTATAGCCTGTCCCTGCAGGCCTTTTAATGTAAACACGGCAGCACTGCAGCACTGGCGTTAGTTAACATGGCAAATCATATGGCTGGGGCATTGTGATGTCACATGGGGGGCGGCAAACTTTACTTTTGCCTTGGGCGGCAAAAATCCTTGTACCGGCCCTGGCTGGAGGGGGCTGTGTGAGCTGTGGCGCACAGTGTCCCATGGTAGTTAGGATGCCGTGCGGCCAGTGCAGCTCACTCAAGCAAACAGCTGATAAACTGGCCGCACGGAGGAAATGTGTATGTGTGACTGTCTGCCTGTGACTGTGTGTGACTGTCTGCCTGTAACTGAGTGTGTGACTGTCTGTCTGTAACTGAGTGTGTAACTGTGTCTGTAACTGAGTGTGTGACTGTCTGCCTGTAAATGTGTGTGTGGGGCTGCAGGGATTTTGTAGAAGGGGGTGGGGGTTTTGTATTGGGACAGGAGTCTTTATAAGGGGGGATAAGCAGGGGATTTGTGGAAGGGGGTTGCGGGGGTTTTGTAGATGGGGCAGTACAGGATTTGTAGAAGGGGCAGGACAGAGGTTTTGTAGGAGGGGCAGGGCAGGACAAGGGTTTTGTAGGAGGGGCTGACAGCGGTTTTGCAAAGTTTACAAATTATAAAAATAAAAGAAATAAAACCTTTAACATTTTTTACAGGTTTTTTTTTTTTGGGGGGAGGGGGTGGTGCCAAGCACAGGATCCGCCCGGGTGCCAAATGCTCTAGGTACGCCCCTGATTCCAGGGTCAGATGGCTCCAACTTAAAAGAGAAAGTGTTTGAAAATCTGAACACAGCATGTGTCATATGTATAATTAATAAACCGAGTTAATACAGGCGCTGAGACAATGCATAAAAATGATCTTACCGTAGACTACCTTCGCAGTGAGTAACTGGCGTAGAAATTATTAAAGTAATTCCACCATCCACAAGTTGTGTCCACAATCAGGAAGATATAAATGACACATTGGAGAAACCACCTGTAAGTGTATGAACTGAAACATAATTCCCAAAGGATCACTCCCAGCGGATTCCGACCTAACACAGGACGGCGTCCAACCATTCCGCAACCACTAAAACTAAATAGAAATTTGCCGCTAAAATTAACACTGCACAGAGGGGCTGTGGAAGGGGCAAAAGAGACAGACCGGAGCTTGGGAAAGAAACAGATCAGGGCTTGGGAGAGAGACACATAAAGGGTCTCGAAGGCACAGAGAGGCTGGAGAAAGGGGCAAAATAGATAGATAGAGGCTTTAAACACATTAGATGTTAGTCGTGTTGACTAAAATCTACTGGAGATTTAGTTGACTAAAACTAGACTAAAACTAAAACGGCATTTTTGTCAAAAGACTATGATTAAAACTTAATTTAAATTTGCCGCCAAAATGAACACTGATGTTTTGTGAGGAGGGTTGCTCACGGCACCCTTTGATGACGTCTTTGCTGCTCTGATAATGGCACGTAACGTACTGAAGCTCAGAAGGTATAAAATAATACAATTCTAAATAATATTCATCCAAACATCTACAGGCGATTTGGTTTCACAATGTTTAGACGAAATGTTATATTAGGCATGATCAGTATATAAATCCCTGTTAATGTTTATTGCTTTCTGGTGGGACAGCTGCTATGTTGGTGTAAGCAGAACCCTGGGGGAATATTTCCAAGAAGTCATAGCGCATGCACATCATTAGACGTGTTTCTGCTATGCTCCGGCACTAGGAACATGAAGAGAGCACTGAGATAGCACTCTCTTCATGGCTGGCTGGCCTGCTTGATGCCTGCATTCACATCAGGTTGAGCTGCCACTTCACCCCAGCGTCACTGAATAACCCCCTTTTTACCCTCCCCATCAGTGTCACGCTTCAAATAACACCAACGTTGGGGGGGATATGTTACCACTCATACTATTTGATTGTTACCACTGGAAGGCTAGTCCAGGTATCTACTACTCTTTCTGTTATGTACAATGCACAATTTGCCAGGTCTCTGCATCATATACACACTCTGCATTACACACACACACACACACACACTGCATTCATACACACACACTGCACTCATACACACACTGCACTCATACACACACACTGCATTCATACACACACTGCACTCATACACACACACTGCATTCATACACACGCACACACTGCATTCATACACACACACTGCATTCATACACACACACCGCATTCATACACACTGCATTCATACACACACACACACTGCATTCATACAAACATACTGCATTATATACACACACACTGTAAATAAATATTCAATTAATATAATTTTTGGGGGATCTAATTTTATTTAGAAATTTACCAGTAGCTGCTGCATTTCCCACCCTAGTCTTATACCCCAGTTTTTTGGGGTAAAATTAGGGGCCTCAACTTTTATTCGGGTCAACTTATACTCAAGTATATACGGTATATTGTACACACTGCATTCATACACACGCACACACTGCATTCATACACACACACACACACCACATTCATACACACACACACCACATTCATACAAACACACACCACATTCATACACACTGCATTCATACACACACACACACACACACTGCATTCATACAAACACACTGCATTATATACACACACACACACACACACACACACACTGCATTATATACACACACACACACACTGCATTCATTATATACACACACTGTAAATAAATATTCAATTAATATAATTTTTTGGGGATATAATTTTATTTAGAAATATGGCTCACACGGTTCTCCCAGCGTCTCTTGCCCTGTTCAGAACACTCTGCAAAATCCTTTGCTAGAATCGCCATCAGCTGCCTCGTCGTATTTACCTGAATCTCACCGACAGTCTGAAATCTTCCCTTTCTAAGGTGATTTTAGTTTTGGAAAACGCCGTTAGTAGCAGGACGCCAAATCTTTCAACAGATTCTCCACCACCTTTGAGGTGTTTGTGCCACACTTTGCATCGTCCCCAAAAGCCTTCTGAAACATCCGAATAGTTTCCGCAGAGAAATATTTCCGCTCAATGCAGAATTTGATTTGTTGCTCTACTCGCTCAGTCAATTTGCCCACGCATTACACATGCTCACTCAACGGCATCTAGCGCTCTCACTGACTAGTACAGTGAAGTTGTCATAGTTCACATGCGCATTCCAGTCCACTCTCCTTGGCTGCCAGGTTGGCTGGACTTTTTACAGAGAATATAATTTTATCACACAGAGTTTTTGTGATATAAACAGACATATAAATACTAAATATCCTATTATATGGGTATTCGTTAGGTGCTGGGACACGTTTCCAACGCAGGTTAAAATAACCTACTTAACGTTATATCACTCCGGTAACGCCGTTTGAGGTATGCAGGAGCCCTCCCTCCCTTCTTTCCTGACTGAGTTCCAGAATGCATACAACACATTTTGAGCCACGTGAGCACTCGTACAGTAAGTGGGAATGTTTGTACCAACACACGGATTCACTGACTTTGAGGTGAATTTCTGTGGCGGGGAAAGTGAGAATTCAGGGTAAATCCAGAGTGAATTCCAAATTTAAGGTAACAATGGCAGAAATCGATACATTCTCTAAATCAGCTATGTTTTTTTTTCTGAATTTGAAAGATTGGCCCTATATGGGTCCTAAATATGTATAGTGGTGAACAGATAAGGGGGTAACCCTAAAATAATGAATGAAAACAGAAGGAAAAAATAATCTGTCACAAAATAATGTAAAAGAAGGAATATAGACAAAATACTTTATTGATAAAACTAAAAACAATCACAGACACCTGCTCAATCACTGATCACTGCTATCTCAATAATGGATAATCGAGGTAGCAAGTGTGATCAAGTAAGGGATATATAAACGAACAGGAATGGGAGTAGCATAAAATGCAGTGAATGTGCAGTCTAATGACAACCAAAGCTACTTAACACTGTCGTAATAAACAATAATATATATACAAAGTAGCTAAAATAAATGCCAAATAGATAAGCTGAGTGGCTACAAATCTAAGGAGAGAAGTTGCCAAATAAATGGCAACATAAAGGTCAACGTGCGGAGAACAGCACCTGAACAGTAGTTGCCATATACTACTATGATCAGCGAAATGGCAAATTAAGCTCACTAGGGAGTTAAATAAATAAACCCCAAGGTGATAGTAATAGGTTGCTGTGCAGTGCACGCAGTATATAAGTGTGGGTAGCTACTTAACAGACATGCAAAAGTACACAAATATGCCAAGTTGTATAACTGCTAAAAATGACTAATGGGTTAATAACCCGCTGGAACCCAGAAAAAATATAGATCCTCGATTAGCAATAGTATAAGACAAAGTCCTAATCTGTGCCTTCATGGGCACCTATCTGCTAAGGGTAGAGAGGGCTAACTGACTATACTGCTAAAAAAAGCCGGTCATTGAAATAAAGTATAGTGACAGAAATAGTCCTGATCTGTGCCTTCATGGGCACCTATCTGCGTGAAGTATGAAAGACTAGCTAACTATACTTAAAAATGCAGGGCTGATCCTGAAAGTAAACGATATACACAGAACGGCGTCCCTATAGCCCTAGTCTGTGCCTTCATGGGCACCTGTATATAAGCAGGTCAAAAAGCTAAACTGAATATTAAAACTGGTTCCATTACAGGAGGGTCCTCGGTGTATCAATCTTTACAAAAATATAACGACGCGCGTTTCGCCGAACACACAGGCTCATCAGGGGGAACTGACTCCACGAACTGAGTAAGTTTAAATAACCCGCCCAGCATCCGTATTGGAGCAACCGCTAAGATGACATTGAATCACCTCCCGAACTACGGTGGCTCGTCGGGTTCAGGTTTATAGGAAAAGCGTTTTGTTAAAGGTCCTCAACCATGAAGGGTAATATCACAGTCTAAGGTAGATAAACAGCTAGAATAAAGATGTATTCTAATTCTAGTAAAGATGGTAAACAATGTATAACATAACTATGTGAATATATTGTATCTCAGAACAATCTAAGTAACTAATATTAGCGATAATGAAATCGCCCACTTAGACCATTTATACAAAAATTGTATTAACAATGGTGGTCCATGTTACTTAAAGGTGATAGATGTGTGTAGAGAGTCTTTAACATTAAAGAGATATTATAGCGGTTGAAAGGTCCAATCAGACTAAGAGTAATTAAAGGAGATAGTGAAAGGGAGTTTGAAGAGAATTTCCAATAAATCAATTAAATACCAAATATAATGAGAAGAAGTATCAATACAATCAACATTAATAACTTGAAGTGCTTGTAGTTAATGGATAAATGCTGTATAGTATGGGGTTTATTTATTTAACTCCCTAGTGAGCTTAATTTGCCATTTCGCTGATCATAGTAGTATATGGCAACTACTGTTCGGGTGCTGTTCTCCGCACGTTGACCTTTATGTTGCCATTTATTTGGCAACTTCTCTCCTTAGATTTGTGGCCACTCAGCTTATCTATTTGGCATTTACTTTAGCTACTTTGTATATATATTATTGTTTATTACGACAGTGTTAAGTAGCTTTGGTTGTCATTAGACTGCACATTCACTGCATTTTATGCTACACCTATTCCTGTTCGTTTATATATCCCTTACTTAAGGCATATCACTTGATCACACTTGCTACCTCGATTATCCATTATTGAGATAGCAGTGATCAGTGATTGAGCAGGTGTCTGTGATTGTTTTTAGTTTTATCAATAAAGTATTTTGTCTATATTCCTTCTTTTACATTATTTTGTGACAGATTATTTTTTCCTTCTGTTTTCGTGTTTTTTTTCTGGATTTTTTTTTCGTTATTTTGGCCTGAATTGTTAAATTCCCTTTGAATTCTCACTTTAATAAATAATGGTGTACCGGTGACTGAAATTCTTTTTAATACGCGTTAATACACAGGGACAGAGTGGAAAATCATGGTGCTGCTATTATATGAGCTTTGTACATTAGCAGAGACACAGCATGTCAAACATAATCCTACTGATACATTATAAGAGAGGAAAACAGGTAAAAAAAAACAAAGAACAACAGATAAAATAGGAAAATCAGAACCCGGAGCTGCCTCGTTATTTCGTTACCCGGGGAATAAAACGTCTGCTCCCCACCCTGCCCACTGCAAGACTGCAGCCAGAATAACAGAACGAGATTAATGCAAGCCGCACAGAACTATTTATTTTATTTAATCGTGAATTTCTTTATTTTTTTCCACCAGAGAGATCAGATGAGAAGCGGCCGCGTGCTGCTACACACTCCAAGACATCCATCAAACAAATGAGACACTTTAGCACACATTATTTCACAGCCAGGGAATCAATTCCTTTCTCCGAGCAGCGTTCGGCTGTAAATAAGAGAAAACGTCACGGAGCTGCATGGAATAACGCGCAGGACTGGGTGACAGAAGGGATAGCTAGAATAAGGTTTACACACCCTTATATAGCAACACACCTTCCAAGTGTCAGACTTCACAAGTGTGCTTCACAGAAATAACACTCACAGTAATACATCGTGTATAACTATCACAGAGCTCCACAGGAATAACACTCACAGTAATACATAGTGTATAACTATCACAGAGCTTCACAGGAATAACACTCACAGTAATACATAGTGTATAACTATCACAGAGCTCCACAGAATAACACTCACAGTAATACATAGTGTATAGCTATCACAGAGCTTCACAGGAATAACACTCACAGTAATACATAGTGTATAACTATCACAGAGCTTCACAGGAATAACACTCACAGTAATACATAGTGTATAACTATCACAGAGCTTCACAGAAATAACACTCACAGTAATACATAGTGTATAACTATCACAGAGCTCCACAGGAATAACACTCACAGTAATACATAGAGTATAACTATCACAGAGCTTTACAGGAATAACACTCACAGTAATACATAGTGTATAACTATCACAGAGCTCCACAGGAATAACACTCACAGTAATACATAGTGTATAACTATCACAGAGCTCCACAGGAATAACACTCACAGTAATACATAGTGTATAACTATCACAGAGCTCCACAGGAATAACACTCACAGTAATACATAGTGTATAGCTATCACAGAGCTTCACAGGAATAACACTCACAGTAATACATAGTGTATAACTATCACAGAGCTTCACAGAAATAACACTCACAGTAATACATAGTGTATAACTATCACAGAGCTTCACAGGAATAACACTCACAGTAATACATAGTGTATAACTATCACAGAGCTCCACAGGAATAACACTCACAGTAATACATAGTGTATAGCTATCACAGAGCTTCACAGGAATAACACTCACAGTAATACATAGTGTATAACTATCACAGAGCTTCACAGGAATAACACTCACAGTAATACATAGTGTATAACTATCACAGAGCTTCACAGAAATAACACTCACAGTAATACATAGTGTATAACTATCACAGAGCTTCACAGGAATAACACTCACAGTAATACATAGTGTATAACTATCACAGAGCTTCACAGGAATAACACTCACAGTAATACATCGTGTATAACTATCACAGAGCTTCACAGAAATAACACTCACAGTAATACATCGTGTATAACTATCACAGAGCTTCACAGAAATAACACTCACAGTAATACATAGTGTATAACTATCACAGTGCTCCACAGAAATAACACTCACAGTAATACATCGTGTATAACTATCACAGAGCTCCACAGGAATAACACTCACAGTAATACATCGTGTATAACTATCACAGAGCTCCACGGGAATAACACTCACAGTAATACATCGTGTATAACTATCACAGAGCTCCACGGGAATAACACACACAGTAATACATAGTGTATAACTATCACAGAGCTCCACAGGAATAAAACTCACAGTAATACATAGTGTATAACTATCACAGAGCTTCACAGAAATAACACAGTAATACATAGTGTATGACTGTATCACAGAGCTTCACAGAAATAACACTCACAGTAATACATAGTGTATGACTGTATCACAGAGCTTCACAGAAATAACACTCACAGTAATACATAGTGAAGAACTATCACAGAGCTCCACATGATTAACTCTCACAGTAATACATAGTGTAGAACTATCACAGAGCTCCACAGGATTAACACTGACAGTAATACATAGTGTAGAACTATCACAGAGCTCCACAGGATTAACACTCACAGTAATACATAGTGTAGAACTATCAAAGAGCTCCACAGGAATAACACTCACAGTAATACATAGTGTATGACTGGATCACAGAGCTCCACATGAATAACACTCACAGTAATATATGGTATGTGAGTATCACAGAGCTCCACAGAGATAACACTCACAGTAATGTATGGTATGTGAGTATCACAGAGATCCACAGGTATAACACTTACAGTAATGTGCAGTGTATGAGTGTGTCACAGAGCTCCATAGCAATAAATCTCAGTATGTGCAGTGTATGAGTTTCACAGAGCTCCACAGCAATTCACAGTAATGCGCAGTGTGTCTAAATGTACAATAATGTTTACATTTGTTTTAACAAATAACAGTGTGTGCCTGTGTGTTCAATAAAATAACTCCCAGCATTTCAAATAGACATAGAAGGACACTTTCATTTTAGAGGTCTGAGTGTGAGTGTGGCCAAGGCTGTTCTGGGTGTGAATAGGCATGTGGTAAGGGGCGGGACTTTGAGACATTTCATTTAACTTCCTAAGAATAATTTACCCAACTAAAATGTAATTTATAACAAAAACAATGTGTCTTATTTACAGACACTGATTTCTAAACACATTTATTGTAGTTTAAAGTCACATTACTGGGAGTATTATTGCTGTGGAGCTCTGTTATACACTCAGACACATTACTGGGAGTATTATTGCTGTGGAGCTCTGTTATACACTCAGACACATTACTGGGAGTATTATTGCTGTGGAGCTCTGTTATACACTCAGACACATTACTGGGAGTATTATTGCTGTGGAGCTCTGTTATACACTCAGACACATTACTGGGAGTATTATTTCTGTGGAGCTCTGTTATACACCCAGACACATTACTGGGAGTATTATTGCTGTGGAGCTCTGTTATACACAGTCACATTACTGGGAGTATTATTGCTGTGTGGAGCTCTGTTATACACTCAGACACATTACTGGGAGTATTATTGCTGTGGGGCTCTGTTATACACTCAGACACATTACTGGGAGTATTATTGCTGTGGAGCTCTGTTATACACTCACATTACTGGGAGTATTATTGCTGTGGAGCTCTGTTATACACGCAGACACATTACTGGTAGTATTATTGCTGTGGAGCTCTGTTATACACTCATACATATTACTGGGAGTATTATTGCTGGGGAGCTCTGTTATACACTCAGACACATTACTGGGAGTTTTATGGCTGTGGAGCACTGTTATAAACTCAGACACATTATTGGGAGTATTATGGCCGAGGAGCTCTGTTATACACTCAGACACATTGCTGGGAGTATTACTGCTGTAGAGCTCTGTTATACACTCAGACACATTGCTGGGAGTATTATTGCTGGGGAGCTCTGTTATACACTCAGCTACATTACTGGGAGTATTATTGCTGTGGAGCTCTGTTATACACTCAGCCACATTACTGGGAGTATTATTGCTGTGGAGCTCTGTTATACACTCAGACACATTACTGGGAGTATTATTGCTGTGGGCTCTGTTATACACTCAGACACATTACTGGTAGTATTATTGCTGTGGAGCTCTGTTATACAGTCAGAAACATTGCTGGGAGTATTATTGCTGTGAGCTCTGTTTATACACTCAGACACATTACTGGGAGTATTATTGCTGTGGAGCTCTGTTATATACTCAGACACATTACTGGGAGTATTATTGCTGTGGAGCTCTGTTATACACTCAGACACATTACTGGAATTATTATTGCTGTGGAGCTCTGTTATACACTCAGACACATTACTGGGAGTATTATAGCTGTGTAGCTCTGGTATACACTCAGACACATTACTGAGAGTATTATTGATGTGGAGTTCTCTTTTAACACATTACTGGGAGTATTATTGTTGTGGAGCTCTGTTATACACTCAGACACATTACTGGAATTATTATTGCTGTGGAGCTCTGTTATACACTCAGACACATTACTGGGAGTATTATTGCTGTGGAGCTCTGTTATACACTCAGACACACATTACTGGGAATATTATTGCTGTGGAGCTCGGACACATTACTCGGAGTATTATTGCTGTGTAGCTCTGGTATACACTCAGACACATTACTGGGAGTATTATTGCTGTGGAGCTCTGTTACACACTCAGACACACATTACTGGGAATATTATTGC
>OW240912.1:417855862-417913798 GCA_933207985.1 Pelobates cultripes | reverse complement strand
GGGAGCAGACGTTTTATTCCCCGGGTAACGAAATAACGAGGCAGCTCCGGGTTCTGATTTTCCTATTTTATCTGTTGTTCTTTGTTTTTTTTTACCTGTTTTCCTCTCTTATAATGTATCAGTAGGATTATGTTTGACATGCTGTGTCTCTGCTAATGTACAAAGCTCATATAATAGCAGCACCATGATTTTCCACTCTGTCCCTGTGTATTAACGCGTATTAAAAAGAATTTCAGTCACCGGTACACCATTATTTATTAAAGTGAGAATTCAAAGGGAATTTAACAATTCAGGCCAAAATAACGAAAAAAAAATCCAGAAAAAAAACACGAAAACAGAAGGAAAAAATAATCTGTCACAAAATAATGTAAAAGAAGGAATATAGACAAAATACTTTATTGATAAAACTAAAAACAATCACAGACACCTGCTCAATCACTGATCACTGCTATCTCAATAATGGATAATCGAGGTAGCAAGTGTGATCAAGTGATATGCCTTAAGTAAGGGATATATAAACGAACAGGAATAGGTGTAGCATAAAATGCAGTGAATGTGCAGTCTAATGACAACCAAAGCTACTTAACACTGTCGTAATAAACAATAATATATATACAAAGTAGCTAAAGTAAATGCCAAATAGATAAGCTGAGTGGCCACAAATCTAAGGAGAGAAGTTGCCAAATAAATGGCAACATAAAGGTCAACGTGCGGAGAACAGCACCCGAACAGTAGTTGCCATATACTACTATGATCAGCGAAATGGCAAATTAAGCTCACTAGGGAGTTAAATAAATAAACCCCATACTATACAGCATTTATCCATTAACTACAAGCACTTCAAGTTATTAATGTTGATTGTATTGATACTTCTTCTCATTATATTTGGTATTTAATTGATTTATTGGAAATTCTCTTCAAACTCCCTTTCACTATCTCCTTTAATTACTCTTAGTCTGATTGGACCTTTCAACCGCTATAATATCTCTTTAATGTTAAAGACTCTCTACACACATCTATCACCTTTAAGTAACATGGACCACCATTGTTAATACAATTTTTGTATAAATGGTCTAAGTGGGCGATTTCATTATCGCTAATATTAGTTACTTAGATTGTTCTGAGATACAATATATTCACATAGTTATGTTATACATTGTTTACCATCTTTACTAGAATTAGAATACATCTTTATTCTAGCTGTTTATCTACCTTAGACTGTGATATTACCCTTCATGGTTGAGGACCTTTAACAAAACGCTTTTCCTATAAACCTGAACCCGACGAGCCACCGTAGTTCGGGAGGTGATTCAATGTCATCTTAGCGGTTGCTCCAATACGGATGCTGGGCGGGTTATTTAAACTTACCCAGTTCGTGGAGTCAGTTCCCCCTGATGAGCCTGTGTGTTCGGCGAAACGCGCGTCGTTATATTTTTGTAAAGATTGATACACCGAGGACCCTCCTGTATTGGAACCAGTTTTAATATTCAGTTTAGCTTTTTGACCTGCTTATATACAGGTGCCCATGAAGGCACAGACTAGGGCTATAGGGACGCCGTTCTGTGTATATCGTTTACTTTCAGGATCAGCCCTGCATTTTTAAGTATAGTTAGCTAGTCTTTCATACTTCACGCAGATAGGTGCCCATGAAGGCACAGATCAGGACTATTTCTGTCACTATACTTTATTTCAATGACCGGCTTTTTTTAGCAGTATAGTCAGTTAGCCCTCTCTACCCTTAGCAGATAGGTGCCCATGAAGGCACAGATTAGGACTTTGTCTTATACTATTGCTAATCGAGGATCTATATTTTTTCTGGGTTCCAGCGGGTTATTAACCCATTAGTCATTTTTAGCAGTTATACAACTTGGCATATTTGTGTACTTTTGCATGTCTGTTAAGTAGCTACCCACACTTATATACTGCGTGCACTGCACAGCAACCTATTACTATCACCTTGGGGTTTATTTATTTAACTCCCTAGTGAGCTTAATTTGCCATTTCGCTGATCATAGTAGTATATGGCAACTACTGTTCAGGTGCTGTTCTCCGCACGTTGACCTTTATGTTGCCATTTATTTGGCAACTTCTCTCCTTAGATTTGTAGCCACTCAGCTTATCTATTTGGCATTTATTTTAGCTACTTTGTATATATATTATTGTTTATTACGACAGTGTTAAGTAGCTTTGGTTGCCATTAGACTGCACATTCACTGCATTTTATGCTACTCCCATTCCTGTTCGTTTATATATCCCTTACTTAAGGCATATCACTTGATCACACTTGCTACCTCGATTATCCATTATTGAGATAGCAGTGATCAGTGATTGAGCAGGTGTCTGTGATTGTTTTTAGTTTTATCAATAAAGTATTTTGTCTATATTCCTTCTTTTACATTATTTTGTGACAGATTATTTTTTCCTTCTGTTTTCATTCATTATTTTAGGGTTACCCCCTTATCTGTTCACCACTATACATATTTAGGACCCATATAGGGCCAATCTTTCAAATTCAGAAAAAAAAACATAGCTGATTTAGAGAATGTATCGATTTCTGCCATTGTTACCTTAAATTTGGAATTCACTCTGGATTTACCCTGAATTCTCACTTTCCCCGCCACAGAAATTCACCTCAAAGTCAGTGAATCCGTGTGTTGGTACAAACATTCCCACTTACTGTACGAGTGCTCACGTGGCTCAAAATGTGTTGTATGCATTCTGGAACTCAGTCAGGAAAGAAGGGAGGGAGGGCTCCTGCATACCTCAAACGGCGTTACCGGAGTGATATACCGTTAAGTAGGTTATTTTAACCTGCGTTGGAAACGTGTCCCAGCACCTAACGAATACCCATATAATAGGATATTTAGTATTTATATGTCTGTTTATATCACAAAAACTCTGTGTGATAAAATTATATTCTCTGTAAAAAGTCCAGCCAACCTGGCAGCCAAGGAGAGTGGACTGGAATGCGCATGTGAACTATGACAACTTCACTGTACTAGTCAGTGAGAGCGCTAGATGCCGTTGAGTGAGCATGTGTAATGCGTGGGCAAATTGACTGAGCGAGTAGAGCAACAAATCAAATTCTGCATTGAGCGGAAATATTTCTCTGCGGAAACTATTCGGATGTTTCAGAAGGCTTTTGGGGACGATGCAAAGTGTGGCACAAACACCTCAAAGGTGGTGGAGAATCTGTTGAAAGATTTGGCGTCCTGCTACTAACGGCGTTTTCCAAAACTAAAATCACCTTAGAAAGGGAAGATTTCAGACTGTCGGTGAGATTCAGGTAAATACGACGAGGCAGCTGATGGCGATTCTAGCAAAGAATTTTGCAGAGTGTTCTGAACAGGGCAAGAGACGCTGGGAGAACCGTGTGAGCCATATTTCTAAATAAAATTATATCCCCAAAAAATTATATTAATTGAATATTTATTTACAGTGTGTGTATATAATGAATGCAGTGTGTGTGTGTGTGTATATAATGCAGTGTGTGTGTGTGTGTGTGTATATAATGCAGTGTGTTTGTATGAATGCAGTGTGTGTGTGTGTGTGTATGAATGCAGTGTGTATGAATGTGGTGTGTGTTTGTATGAATGTGGTGTGTGTGTGTATGAATGTGGTGTGTGTGTGTATGAATGCAGTGTGTGCGTGTGTATGAATGCAGTGTGTACAATATACCGTATATACTTGAGTATAAGTTGACCCGAATAAAAGTTGAGGCCCCTAATTTTACCCCAAAAAACTGGGGTATAAGACTAGGGTGGGAAATGCAGCAGCTACTGGTAAATTTCTAAATAAAATTAGATCCCCCAAAAATTATATTAATTGAATATTTATTTACAGTGTGTGTGTATATAATGCAGTGTGTTTGTATGAATGCAGTGTGTGTGTGTATGAATGCGATGTGTGTGTATGAATGCGGTGTGTGTGTATGAATGCAGTGTGTGTGTATGAATGCAGTGTGTGCGTGTGTATGAATGCAGTGTGTGTGTATGAGTGCAGTGTGTGTATGAATGCAGTGTGTGTGTATGAGTGCAGTGTGTGTATGAGTGCAGTGTGTGTGTATGAATGCAGTGTGTGTGTGTGTGTGTGTGTAATGCAGAGTGTGTATATGATGCAGAGACCTGGCAAATTGTGCATTGTACATAACAGAAAGAGTAGTAGATACCTGGACTAGCCTTCCAGTGGTAACAATCAAATAGTATGAGTGGTAACATATCCCCCCCAACGTTGGTGTTATTTGAAGCGTGACACTGATGGGGAGGGTAAAAAGGGGGTTATTCAGTGACGCTGGGGTGAAGTGGCAGCTCAACCTGATGTGAATGCAGGCATCAAGCAGGCCAGCCAGCCATGAAGAGAGTGCTATCTCAGTGCTCTCTTCATGTTCCTAGTGCCGGAGCATAGCAGAAACACGTCTAATGATGTGCATGCGCTATGACTTCTTGGAAATATTCCCCCAGGGTTCTGCTTACACCAACATAGCAGCTGTCCCACCAGAAAGCAATAAACATTAACAGTGATTTATATACTGATCATGCCTAATATAACATTTCGTCTAAACATTGTGAAACCAAATCGCCTGTAGATGTTTGGATGAATATTATTTAGAATTGTATTATTTTATACCTTCTGAGCTTCAGTACGTTACGTGCCATTATCAGAGCAGCAAAGACGTCATCAAAGGGTGCCGTGAGCAACCCTCCTCACAAAACATCAGTGTTCATTTTGGCGGCAAATTTAAATTAAGTTTTAATCATAGTCTTTTGACTAAAATGCCGTTTTAGTTTTAGTCTAGTTTTAGTCAACTAAATCTCCAGTAGATTTTAGTCAACACGACTAACATCTAATGTGTTTAAAGCCTCTATCTATCTATTTTGCCCCTTTCTCCAGCCTCTCTGTGCCTTCGAGACCCTTTATGTGTCTCTCTCCCAAGCCCTGATCTGTTTCTTTCCCAAGCTCCGGTCTGTCTCTTTTGCCCCTTCCACAGCCCCTCTGTGCAGTGTTAATTTTAGCGGCAAATTTCTATTTAGTTTTAGTGGTTGCGGAATGGTTGGACGCCGTCCTGTGTTAGGTCGGAATCCGCTGGGAGTGATCCTTTGGGAATTATGTTTCAGTTCATAGACTTACAGGTGGTTTCTCCAATGTGTCATTTATATCTTCCTGATTGTGGACACAACTTGTGGATGGTGGAATTACTTTAATAATTTCTACGCCAGTTACTCACTGCGAAGGTAGTCTACGGTAAGATCATTTTTATGCATTGTCTCAGCGCCTGTATTAACTCGGTTTATTAATTATACATATGACACATGCTGTGTTCAGATTTTCAAACACTTTCTCTTTTAAGTTGGAGCCATCTGACCCTGGAATAAGAGGAATGTATTAAACTGCTAGGGAGTGTGTGACCCTCGTGTAGATCAATCTTTAAAACATTCACTTAGTGTAGACATCACTAGCGGCAGTCCCTTCGTGTTATGGCCATTCTCCAGACTGTTAACCCAGGATTCTCAATAAACAAACAGCCTGGAGGTGCTGACTGATACATTGCAAAGGCTCATAATGCTCAGTGATCCAAACGCCATTTATATAGAAATCGACATCTCGCAGCCACGAATAGAAGTGGAATCCCCACTGGTACTAAGGCTTCGAAATGCTAGACTACGCTAACCTTGGCACTCCAGATCTTTCGAAACTACATTTCCCATGATGCTAAACTTGAGTTGTGGTTTGAATGATGTAGCGTTTAGGAAATCAGAGTTCCCTGTTTTTAACCCTTCATTCCACAAAACATTGGCAAATAGAGAGGCTGGGACGTGCCAGTGAGGCAGGTGGGGTGGACACGTCAGCCCTGACCCTGCGCGAGCTGAGTGTAGGTGGCTCTCTGTAAGACCACAAAAATGCAGGATGGGGGTGGGAAGGGAGGTATCTTACTAATACTGTAATTTTAGTCCTTACTAATACTTTATCTTTTGGAGATTAGCCCTGAAAGTGTTGCCCAGAGCACCTGGCCTTGGAAAGACTTCTCATTGAGCTGCAATGGGAAGTCTGTGATTGGACAGTTACAGTAGTCTGGGCGGGGTTTGAGGGGGAGGGCTTGCAAAGGCTACTGACAAGAGATCTGCAGCTATTGCAAGCTATTTTCAGATACTCCCTCATTGAGAAAAAAATATTATATTCATAGATGTTTTCATTGGGGGTATATCTACTAAACAGTAATTTATTGATTTTTTTGAGCGAGCCATGGAGTGTTCACTTAACTGAGGGCAGCAGGCCTGAACACCCACACCATTTACAGCAGTATAGATATCTGATGATAATCTGTGTGTACACTTTATATATGATGTTATAGTTGAAATGATTCCCCCACATCAGTTGGGACCACCTTCTCTGTAACAAGCTAAATACCTGCACATGTAATTCTCCATCTACAACCCCTTGTTGTCATTTTCCATAATTTGAGATTTGTCCTCCTGAAATGGAGTTACTGTAAATACAACGTAGACAAATTGGTGTAATGTGAAGTACAACGGGCCGGGACTGAGATAATGTAAAATACCTATTGTGACGAGACCAATCTCGCCACATTGCTTTGGAGGAGCCTGGTTGCCCGCCTGCTGCCTTTGGATTATGGACCAGCAGTTAAACGGTTAATTTTACTGTGCAGAAAGATTTATTCCTTCCTTTCTGCACAGCCGTTCGGTAGATTCTATCTACCGAACAAACAGACTTCTACCAGCCACCCCAGAGCCGTGGGAAGTCGAGCGTGTGCCGGCAATTGACCACCCATTGACACAATGGCGATGTTCTGGAGCTCCCCGGGCAGCCAGCGCTTTTCTGCCCGGCTTTCCTATGCCAAATCTGGACACTGTGTCAGCTAAGCATCACTGAGCCCCCAGCCCCTGGTTCTAATTCGTACCAATTTAACGAATGTTGTTGGGGGAATGTTTTAACCCAGATAGCTATGCCATGGAGCCTATTCTTGTAATTAAAGACTTTGGCTCCATGGCAATTAAACTGTATTCGTGTGGTCTGAGTGCCATTCACCTAATAATGTGAACTCAGACCTGAGCTATCTGGGGATATGTTACATGTCTGTGTTTTATGTAATAAATGTTACTTTATGTATTTTAAAGTATAATACTGGTTTTGTGTCCCCATATGTGTAATGGAGTTTTGCCTTTGTCTTGGGAGATAATTGAATTACTTCCCAATTATCTCCCAGGGCAGAGGGGAGGAAGCCAGGATGCATTGTGGGAATATATTGTGACTGTGTGTCCTATTTGTCCACTTGTCTGTCTTTTGTCACAGTCTCCCATTTGGTTCCCTAGGGGAGTGTCCACCAGGTGGGAGACCTGCATAAATACTGGGCAGGTAGCCCTCATTAAACAGACCACTGCTTGACCCTCAACACGGAGCCTTGTTTTGTCTTTGGGGAGATTTACTGTATGCTGTTAGAGACTGATTGCTAGGAGTGTAAGCTGCTTGGGTGCTTTTCCTGTTCGTCTGCCAGCAGCTATTCGTGAGGTTCCAGTTCGGGTGTTTGGAGCATTCCCTTGTATGCAGTTCGAGTGTTTGGAGCATTCCCTTGTATGCAGTTCGGGTGTTTGGAGCATTCCCTTGTATGCAGTTCGGGTGTTTGGAGCATTCCCTTGTATGCAGTTCGGGTGTTTGGAGCATTCCCTTGTATGCAGTTCGAGTGTTTGGAGCATTCCCTTGTATGCAGTTCGAGTGTTTAGAGCATTCCCTTGTATGCAGTTCGAGTGTTTAGAGCATTCCCTTGTATGCAGTTCGGGTGTTTGGAGCATTCACTTATTGGCGGTTCGTGTGTTTGGTGTTCTGCAGTAGCTGTGCCTGCATCTCTGGAAAAGGGGCCGATCGCCTAAACGTTTTTTCCCCTTTTGTGCAAAACGGTCCGTTACACCTATTAATGACTTCCTAAACAAGACTCATTGTGAAACAGCAAAGGCCGAGGAAGAGGCCTAAGCTGGGCGCAGCGATTGTATGTGATAATGCACATGATGCACTGCTTGATAGACATGATCTTACTCTTTATTTTCATCTTCCTAAAATACCTTAAATGTGGCATAATTGGCGCTGTCACTTTTAAATTAGTGGCTTATAGAATGACTAATTGTTTTTTTTTTTGTATTGGTCATCCGGTGCTAACATAGGCCTGCACATGATATGTTTGGCAAAACTTTTTAAATCATTTTATATTTTTGGATAAACTTGTAAAATTGTTTAATCTTCTGAAAACTTTTACTATTGCAATGTTTTGGTTGGTTTTATTATTTACTGATATATATGATACATTTCTTGATATAGTAATAACATAAAAAAAAAAAAAAAATTTTTTTTAAAGGCTTAAAAAATAAATAAAAAATTGAGACCATAGTCTGAATAGTCTGAAGAATTGATTCAGGGCTCTAACGAGAAAATGAGGACCAGACATAGTGGTCTATATTTTGAATCTACAGACCTTTAATGTATGTATTTGTTAATAGTGTCACTAATTAATCCTGTCACCCTGTTTCATTGTACAGCTGACAGATCGTCAAGCTTACATTAGACCAATGGCCTGGCTTTCCATTATAAGATGTGTAATTAATGACGCTGTTTTTTTTTCCCCCATACAGGGACGCTGTCCTGCTACAGAAACGGATAGAATGCAGTGGGCTGACGCCATCAGAGCTGCTTGGACAGCAAATGAGCAGTCTGGCAGCTCCGTTACCGCCCGATAAACAAGGTAAGGGGCAGAATGGCAGGAATGGGTAGTACAAGCAGTTGGCACTGCACGGCACTCCTAGTTATACAAGAAAAGTTTGGATTGTGCAATAAGCTCTACCCAGATCAGGCTTTCAATGCAATGAGTAAAATCAAGGTGAGCTCATGCTACACGTCCTGGATTATTATTATATTATTTTATTACTTATATAGTGCCAGCAAATTCCGTTGCACTGTACAATGGGTGGACTAACAGACACGTAATTGTATCCAGACAAATGGACGCACAGGAACTAAAGGATTGAGGGGCTTGCTCAATGAGCTTACGATGAACTTGTAAACTAGCAACAAATGACTCCTACAGGTTGAGGACCGTGATATTATTATGGAATAAATTTTAGCAAGAAGTGCAAACATTGTTGCAGCTATTTACCGCACATGCTGAGAACCCCCGTTGGAAAACATGATTTGGGCCACAATTGGCTGAGGATACTCAGACAATTCCTGGTTTCCGTTGTGATATACAGGAACAGACAGTGTCTGCTATGCTGACTGTGGCAAAGATGTCTCTGCCATGAACTCCTGGAGGAGTCCGCTGGGTAGCCTCCTGCCCAAGGACTATGGGCCCTGTAAAAGACATGCTAAAAGACTTTATTTGTGGGATTTCCCTGTATGGTTCGGGAACCGAACAAACCCACGAAGGACCACCCGGATGCTTGTTAAGCCCTATTTACACCTTTTAAACAGTGTTCTATGTGTTCGTCTGGGTGGCCACCGTCTGTATGCACGAACACGTGGTGGCGGCCATCTTGTTCGCACAAACACAGGCAGCAGTGTTTGGTCATCGAGTGCATGAAACTAAAATCGGACACTCAACCTTGCAAACACTGCTGAACTTCCATCATTGCCTGTGTTCGGTTCTTTACATCTTGGAAAGACACTGGTAGAATCGTTTGCATGGATTAAATGAACAAGCTCCACTTTACAACTATGGACTACGTTTGATAGTTTGTTTGTTTATACACTCCCGTAATTGACCGACCACTTTTCTTATGGAACTATATTAGGCAGGAGCCACGTGTGTGGTCGGTCAAAATTTGACTACCGTGGAAAATCCGACCACTGAACCGATCTGAGTGATTTTTGGACATGTTGGTCACTCAGATCGGGGCTATCCGAGGATATGACTCTTGTTGGGTTTCCATGGATTTTGGGGATACTTTTGGGGTGTTTGAAAATTGTATGTTTTTCTGTACCTGGAGATAATTGAGTTAGTACAGTTCCTGACTCATTTATCTCTCAGACACAGAGGAGGAGTTTGTACTTGTATAAATTATGTGACTGTGCTTCCATTAAACAGACTAATACCCAAAATTCAGTCTCGATTAATGTCTGTGGGGCAAAGCTATACCTGCTCTAGATTTATACTTCTTGGGAAAATTGTTTCATACTTACCGTAATTTTATTTTCCTGATCATTATTTATGGCAGCATTTGCTCATGGGTTAGCTCCTCCCCTCACGGCAGAAAGGACAGGAAACAGAACTCTGAAACTGGTATAAATAGATCCTCCCCCTTCCCATCAGGCAGTCTTTGTAACTAGCTTCACAACTCCTATAGTATATGGGTGGGAACGTAATGCTGCCATGAATAATTATCAGGAAAAGAAAATTACGGTAAATATGAAACAATTTTCCATATTCCTGACCATTATTCATGGCAGCATTTACTCATGGGGAATACCCAAGCAGTATATATAGAGGGATGGACAGAGTTCAAAAACAGCTAATAGCTATAAAACCATTGTTGAGCTGTATAAGACTTTACAAAGCCAAACAAGAATCAATAGGATATTGTCATAAAATCTGCTCAGGCAAGTTAATTTACCCTAGAGGCTGCTAGGTCAGCAACCTCCTGGCATTCAAATGTCTAAAATATCCTGGAGAAATATTACATAGTTACATAGTTACATAGCTGAAAAGAGACTTGCGTCCATCAAGTTCAGCCTACCTCACATTTGTTTTTTGCTGTTGATCCAAAAGAAGGCAAAAAAACCCAGTTTGAAGCACAATTTTGCAACAAGCTAGGAAAAAAATTCCTTCTTGACCCCAGAATGGCAGTCAGATTTATCCTTGGATCAAGCAGTTATTACCCTACATTGAAAGATTATATCCTTGAATATTCTGTTCTTGCAAGTATGCATCTAGTAGCCGTTTGAACATCTGTATGGACTCTGATAAAACCACTTCTTCAGGCAGAGAATTCCACATCCGGATTGTTCTTACAGTAAAAAAAACCTTTCCTTTGCCTTAGACGATATATAGCCAGATAGGAATTAAGGCCATGATAGCCAAACCTAGAGAAGGAACAAGGCTAGACCAACTTTAGTAAGAGACATGGTCTAGAAATTATAGATCTATTAAGTCAACAATAAAAGATCATGTGCTTCTCTGATATAAATTTTAAACCAAATGGATGGCTTCATCAAATCAGAACCTTGACAAAGGCTTAACTTCCAGAGATCATATTGGAACAAGCAGATAATGTTGGATGAGAACGGACACACCATGCTATTAAACACAGGGAGAATTACACTGAGAACATGGGCGTCCGCAGGGGGGGCAAGAGGGGGGCACTTGCCCCCCCCTGGATTTTTCAGCTTGTTCTGATATTTTTCGTGTGAAATTTAAAATGAACTGCAATACCTGTGTATGGAGAGAGACAGGGATAGGAAGCTGCATCTTATCCCTGCTTCTCTCTGCTGATTGAAACCGCAGGGGAACAGCACATGCAGCCAGAGACAGCCTACAGATCAGGTAAGTGAGGGATGGGGGGCAGAGACAGCCTACAGATCAGGGGAGTGAGGGATGGGGGGGCAGAGACAGCCTACAGATCAGGGGAGTGAGGGATGGGGGAGAGGGACAGATCAGGGGAGGAGGCAGAGACAGCCTACAGATCAGGAGTGGGGATGGGGGCAGACAGCCCACAGATCAGGGGAGGAGGGAGGGCAGAGACAGCCTACAGATCAGGGGAGTGGGGATGGGGACAGCCTACAGATCAGGGGAGTGGGGATGGGAGGCAGAGACAGCCTACAGATCAGGGGAGTGAGGATGGGGTCAGAGACAGCCCACAGATCAGGGGTGAGGGATGGGGCCGAGACAGCCTACAGATCAGGTGGAAGTGAGGGATGGGGGCAGAGACAGCTACAGATCAGGTAAGTGAGGATGGGGGCAGAGACAGCCTACAGATCAGGGGAGTGAGGGATGGGGGGCAGAGCAGCCTACAGATCAGGGGAGTGAGGGATGGGGGGCAGCCTACAGATCAGGGGAGTGGGGGGAGGGTTTGAGATAGCCTATAGATTGGGGGGGGGCAGCAGGTGATGTATGTGTGTAGGTGCTGTGTGTGTGTGTGGGTGCTGTTTGTGTGCTGTGTGTGCTGTATGTGTGTGTGCTGTATGTTTGGGTGGAGGTGGGGGCAGACTAGTTAATATCCCAGTCCTGCTGCCTTCCCTGGTGGTTCAGTGGAGAGTGAACTCTAGCCCGGGTTCTCTGCTGCCTCCCTCCATGCTGCTGTGGACCGGTGAGGTAGAACTTTGATCTCCCCTCCGGCCCATGGAGGCTTAGACCAGAGCCGCCGCTCGGATAGCGTCGGCTCTGCATGAGCCGACCGGGGAGATCCAGAGATCTCCCCTGCCGGTCTCAATCCATTGGCGTGCCGCAGGGATTAGGGTGTGCCCAGGCACACCCGACACACCCCGTACGCACACCTATAGAAGTGAGGGATGGGGGAGACAGCCTACATGAAGAGTCAGCAAGGAGCAGGAAGGTAAGGTAAGAAAAGGAGAAGGAACAGAAATGAGCAGGAAGGGACATCAAGGAGCTGAAAGGGGCAGCAAGGAGCTGGAAGGGACAGCAAGGAACACAAAAGGTAAAGTAGGAGGGGGGCGTGGCCTGGCTACTCACGAGAATGGACGCGTGAGAGATCAGCTCCGACGGGGGTAGCACAAAATAGCAGCGATTATCCTAGCATACCCGACAAAAAAACCTACACACACCAGCACAGGTGAGACCTGCACCGACTATGTCCATACGCACAGCGAAAAAAGCGAAACTCCGACCAGCGGAGCTGCAAATAGCGGCACTTACACCGCCGCGAGGGAAACCTCAAAATGGCGCCGAAGGCCCTAACTCACCCACTGCCTACTCCGAACGGAGTGACAGCACTTCAATATCCATAGAGCCCACCATACCGGCCTCAGAGACGGCAATGCAGAGAATGATGCAAGAACTGCAAAATAACTTGCAGGCTGAATTTTCCAAACTTGCCTGAGACGTCCGCACGGATATTAAAGCGATATGTGAGCGCACTGCACAACTGGAAGAAAAGACGGACGAAATAATAGCAGCACACAATAATCTTGCTTCAGGATATGATTCATTCGACGCAAGACTGAATGCACTTGCAGCAAAAGTGGCGGATCATGAGGACCGCGACAGGCGAAATAATATCCGCCTGCGCGGTATTCCTGAGGACGTTAAACCCGCTGAGCTTCAAGATTATACCACGGAACTATTCAAAGCTTTATGTCCTGAGCTAAAGGCTGAAGAACTACATCTAGATAGAATACATCGACTACCGCGCCCTAAATTTCTTGCTCCCACAGCCCCACGAGATGTGTTGACACGGGTTCACTATTTTGCAGCCAAGGAAAAAATTATGAGAACAGCTAGAAACCCAAGCAAAATGCCGGAAAAATTCACAGGTATCCAGCTCTTCACAGATCTATCAGCGGCTACATTAGCGAAGCGCAAGGAATTCACGTCTTTCACAACAGCTCTACGAAACGCAGAGCTCCAATATAAATGGGGTTACCCCACTCGCCTCATAATAAGGAGAAATGGAGTGGAACATCAAGTACACACAGAACTTGAGGGTCTACGTCTTCTTAAAGAATGGAATCTCCCTATACCCACACAAGGCGGACGTGCTGAAGATGGGACCCACCGACAATCTTCAAAGATGGTGACCAAAGATTGGCTTACGGCATCCAACTACAAGTGAAGAACATTTCCCTGTCCATTTAAGCATAGCAGAACTATACTCGTGCACACATCGCCTGACGACACGTGAGCATTTCTCACTGCTTGAAGGCAGTCCATATGCATGAGAATCGTGTTACTTTATTTAGTTGTCTCATTTATGTATGTTTTGGTTACGTATATGTTGTTGATGCTATAATGTTTATTAGGACAGTTGCTCCAGATTTAGGAACAAGGCGGGACAGAATCAGAAGGGTAAAATACACACGCACATGACTACCCTCCCCCCATTCTGGCTCTAAAGGGCCACGAAATTCTACCAGACGGCAGATACCTCAAATCTGCAAGTCACATTGTACATAGTTGCCCTCGGGCACTTAATTACCCTGTACCCTTCTTTTCCTTCCCCAATTCCCTCGAGGTATCTCACAGTAACTTTGGATGTTCAAGTTTGTAGACTAATCGCACAAGCAGAACACAATAACCGAATATATCGAACACATAAGATTTATGCACGACATATTCATATTCACATTACGGTGCCACAGGGAAAAACTCACATAGAATCTAATCTTGAGAATCTCTACGATTTAATAAGACATGAAAGAACTACGATTGCCTGGGCACCGCTTAAACAAGCCACCATCAGGTTATTGCCCCACATTCTCCAACAATGTTCCAAAGTGTATCTAGCACCCTGTGAGACACACCAAAGATGACTCTTAAAATATTATCACTAAATGTTAAAGGTCTTAACTCCCCTCACAAAAGGAGACTCGCACTAACTGAAGCTACTAAACTTAAAGCCCAAATTGCTTTTTTCCAAGAAACCCACTTCCTTAACACTAATATGCCCAAATTCACTTCGAAACAATTTCCCTTAGGGTTCCATGCAGGATATACCAAAAAAAAAAAGAGGCGTATCTATCTTAATACATAAGGATGTTAACTTTAAACTCTGCAAGAAAGTTAGAGACAAAGAAGGCAGGTTCCTTCTACTTCATTGCACTATAAATGAGGACCCATTCACACTATTGAATGTATATGGCCCACATGAAAACCAAAAAGACTTTGTATCCAAAATTATATCCTTGGCCCACAAATTCCCTTGTAACAACTTGATCATTGGGGGTGACACCAATTTTATACTTGATAGCGCAGTCGACACAACTTCCACACATACAGTAAATCGCTCAACCTCACGAAAACGCACCCATATTACACAACAAATAAGGCAGACGATACAGGAAGCAGGCCTTCTAGATATATGGAGGATATTCCACCCATCTGAAAAAGATTTCACCTTTCACTCACAGGTCTACAACTCATACTCCAGAATAGACAGGTTCCTATTACCCATTGCCATGACCCGTAAGGTCTGCAGTGCCCAGATAGGGACGATGACATGGTCCGACCATGCACCTATACTACTCACGCTACAGGAACATCTCCCACATAAAGGCCAGGGTACATGGAGACTCAACGAAACATTACTACATGACCCACACATAGTTAAAAGCATCGAAGAAGACATTTTCACCTTCTTTGACCTCAACAACACGGGGGAGACTTCTATCGATACAAACTGGCAAGCACATAAGGCAGTGATCCGAGGAAGCCTGATTAAACATGCTAGTTATAAAAACAAACAAAGGAATGCTAAATTTACTGACCTCATAAAACAAATAACGGAATTGACCCACGCGAACAAACTAAACCCTTCTCAAATGCATTACAAAACCCTTACAACTTTACAAATGCAATTAAGGGACATAGAGACAGAGAAAACTAACTACATTTTACACAAGCATCGACATAAATGTTTTGCACATGGTAACAAATCTGGCGCTGTGCTTGCAGCTAAGCTTAGAGAGCGCCTACCGAACTCCAAAATAGCCTACCTACTGACAGCTGACAAACAAAAAATCCTACACCCGCAACATATTGTAGACGAATTTGCAAAGTACTACAGTACTTTGTACAATCTCAAAGAGGCAGTGGGTACACACGTCCCCACTCCCGCCCAGATTCAGGATTTTCTATCCAAAGTCAACCTACCTACTCTCACAGACGAGGAAATAACACAGATCACAAGCACATTCACAGACTCAGAGGTGGCTGCAGTGATAACTAAATTGCCTACACATAAATCTCCGGGTCCCGACGGTTTTACGAACCTGTACTACCAAACATTTACAAAGGCACTACTCCCACATATGACACAGCTGATAAATCATTGCTATACCAATGGTTGTATGCCGAAAGAGATGCTTCAGGCGCATATTTCCACATTACCAAAGCCAGGCAAACCTGCCAATATATGCCCAAATTTCAGACCCATATCCCTCTTGAACTGTGATACCAAGATTTATGCAAAACTGATAGCAGAGAGACTGAAAGAAATACTGACGCGTATTGTCCATAATGACCAATCAGGTTTTGTTAAGCAGAGACAAGGGTCTGACAACACTAGAAAAATACTAAATATTTTAGCTCATATGGAAACCCATCATATGGAAGGTCTTCTCCTCGCGCTGGACGCGGAGAAGGCCTTCGACAGACTAAATTGGCTTTACATGGAACAAGTGTTGCTTAAATATGGTTTCCCGCCATCCTTTATCAATGGAGTCATGGCGTTGTATAAACAACCCTCAGCTAGAGTTACAAACGCAGGCTTTATCTCGAGCCCATTTAATATCACGAATGGGACAAGGCAGGGATGCCCACTCTCACCCCTTTTGTTTGTGCTCTCCCTTGAACCCCTAGCACACATAATCAGAAATCACGATCATATTAGGGGTGTCCGGGTGGGAACCGATGAATTTAAATTGGCTATGTTCGCTGATGACATTTTCATAACCCTGGCAGATCCGGACGACTCCCTGTCCTGGCTCCTGGGCGTTCTCGAGGAATACAGTAGGGTCTCGTATTATAAACTTAATCAGTTAAAGACCCAAGCCCTACCTATTAGGTTACAAACGGTGATGGTACATTCATTGAAACACAAGCACCAATTTGACTGGAGAACTACCCACATAACATATCTAGGAGTGAAAATAGCACCCACACTTAGAGGAATTAGCACACTCAACTTTTCCTCGCTCCCACAACTATGCCAACAATCTTTGCACAAATGGAAAGATGTGTGGTTATCCTGGCTTGGAAAAATTAATGCTGTAAAAATGGTGATTCTTCCCAAGCTTTTATATATATTTAGGATGCTTCCTCTCCCCTTGTCCGCCACAATAGGCAAACAACTACAGCGGCTAATAAACAATTATATTTGGGAATATAAGAGACCACGCCTCCCGAATATACTGCTACAAATTCCGGTGAACAGAGGAGGGACAGGTCTCCCTAATATTGTACCTTACCACAAGGCCGCACTACTAGAAGCAGCAATTAAACTACATGCCCCCTCACATACATTCCAATGGGTGGACATGGAGAATAATTATTCTCCTTGTTCATCAGTGGTAGACGTAATGTGGACGCCCAGACACCTCAGGGATAAGAACACCCCAATGCTCCCTACCTCTAGACTCACACTCCAAATGTGGGATTACCTCCATAAACGACATACGAACACTAAAAAATTTTCTTCATGGGCTCCGATAACAACGCTACATGCCATCTCTCCGTGGTTATCTTTACACAAATGGAAAGACAAGGGCATCACTCACATCACAGATATATGTCACCAAGGGATCATTTTACCCTTCCCTGATATCCAACTCAAGTACACTCTACCGCCCAACTACATATTCCCATACCTTCAACTCAAAAGCATAATTAAAGAAAAGGTACAAACCCCGACCCAACATGCTACGGCCCCAAACCTTGATCTTATCGCTATATATAATAGGTGCCAAAAAACACCAATAAAAGCTAAAGCTTTATCCCTTGGGTACGCCGCCTTAGGACAACATTCCCCACTGACGAATTTTGCTTTTGCACTCCAATGGCATAAAGAAGGACTTCCACAGCTCACTAATGTTCAGTGGCTAAGATCACTTGGGGCACTCAAAGGCGTTACCTCATGCTACACCCATATAGAGGCACATAAGAAACTTATGTATCGGTGGTACCTCACACCTCACAAGTTACAAAAAATTTACCCAGCCACCACAAACACATGTTGGCGATGCACTAACGACATAGGGACGATGAGGCATATCTCGTGGGACTGCCCAAATATCTCCCCACTGTGGACCGAAGTCCAACGACTGGGCAATTCTTTAGGAATAATGAAGGGAATTCTAACACCTACTATTGGTCTGTTCCTATTGTTGCCTGCTCAAATTTCTGCAAAGGACAAACAACTACTGATTATACTAATAATGGCAGCGCGCAATCTCATTGCATGCCACTGGAAACAACAGCTTTGCCCGACTCCACAGCAACTACTCCACAAAACACAACAGTATCTGAGACATGAGATACTGATTACATCGACACCTAGTCGTAGAAATATCACACATAATAACTGGCAACGTTGGATCAACTACACAACCGACAGTCAGATCCCAGGGTAACTTATCATAAACACATAGGCCATTATACATGCCGAGACGGCCTTAAACACAAACATGATGTACGAAGCACGACCTACAACAGAATGGATACATACTTGTAGATGTTAACGAATGCTCAAGGTGCTAGTTCTGCAGCTAATTATTTGTAATTACTACATTGTAACTATCTAATACTTGTGGACACCCCCCCCCCTTCTTCCTTTCTGTACCCCACATGGTTGCTTTGAAAACGCAATAAAATACGAATTTGAAAAAAAAAAAAAGGTAAAGTAGGAGAAGGAGCAGAAAGGGTCAGAAATGAACTGGAAGGGTCAGAATGAGCACAAAGGTAAAGTAGGAGAATGATCAGGAAGGGGCAGCAAGGAGCAGAAAGGGACAGCAAGGAGCAGAAAGGGACAGCAAGGAGCAGAAAGGTAAAGGAGCAGAAAGAATCAGAAGGAGCACAAAGGTAAAGTAGGAGAAAGAGCAGAAAGGTAAACGAGCAGAAGGGGCCAAGGATAGAAAACAGTGTCAGAAGAAAAAAAAAGACTGTCAAATGAAGGAGAGGAAAAGGAGATTGGAGCAGGAAGGATAAATGAAGTGAACCCTCCACTTTATTCTGGACACCACATCATAAGGCTTTGGTACCTGGGCCAGGCAGGGAAACGCTGGACCTTCTCATCTCCAAAGGTAAAAAAATATCAGTATTAATGTGTTCACTTTTATTTACTGAGTGTCAGGAAGCACAGAGTGCCGTTGGGTAGGGGTGTTGCTGATTGGCTAGAGCGGTCAGCTGGCACTCTAAGCCAATCAGTAGCTCCCCATTCATAAAAAAGTAAAAATATTTTATGAACCGGGAACTAGCGATTGGCTTAGAGCGTCAACTGTCCACTCTAGCCAATCAGCGGCACCCATGCCTGACGTCAATCTGCACTTCCTGACACTCTGTTTCAGAAGCCAAATACCACTGAGCGACCTGGAGCTGGAGGAAGCCTTTGGGGTTAAACCATTTGAGAGCGATTTAACCCCTTAAAGGAAAGCGAGCACCCAGGGGCTTCCTGGCATCATAGCATTTTCATTTAGGTGAAGTTGTTATGGTGACCAGAATGGTCCTTTAATTTGCTTAAAGGAACACTATAGTGTCAGGAATACAAACCTATATTCCTGACACCATAGTTGTGAAAACGCTATTCACCCTGGCTTTATGTGATAATGGCTATGCCCCTTCCCTTTCATGACACTGTCAAAAAGGTACCAAGCATGGATGTTATTACAATTGTGCCCACCCCTGGAAAAATTCCTGCGGACGCCCGTGACTGAGAACCCTACTACTTTCTGGATATATTTATTAAATACGATTCACTCCGCTTCCTCTTGCCTTGTGAACTACTTACCTGAAGATAACAAATCAATATCTGCCTGTCAGAAAGAGGCAGAGCCGATTAGAGAAATAAGAGAGAATGTTATTAAAACACTGCAACATTGACCCGATGTTGCAAAATTCAGATTCACAACAATACCTCACACAGTGGATGAATTGATACAGCAACGATCAGTCACAGGAGAGGAATAAACTAATCACATTACTAGGCAAAGGCAAGAAGAATCATATACAGATTAGTTGAGGAAAAAAAGAAATCTCGGTATGAACCATAGAATTTGTGGCAACTGTTAAATTATAAGGAGGCCAACCACGTCAGTACCTACATTCAAACATAAACATATTGTAAATAGTACAGATTGTGCCAAACAGTATAATCAAATTTATTAGAGACCGTTGTGTAACATAAGTAGGAGATATATAATAGGTAAGATACCGATGGGAAGGTGGTAACCAGAGGCACATTATACATTGTGACAACAGACACATAATACCCAGGATAGTAGAAGATATTCAGTTATCCTTATGAGACTGCCTGATGGGAAGGGGGAGGATCTATTTATACCAGTTTCAGAGTTCTGTTTCCCGTCCTTTCTGCTGTGAGGGGATGAGCTAACCCTATGAGTAAATGCTGCTATGATTGATCAGGAAATACTCTTTATTGTTACCACTATTGGATTTGCTGCAACAGAGTTCCTGAGAGAAGGAACAAGACATCCTCGGTGGCGAAACCCGTGTTCCTATCCGGGTGGCCGCCACACTGACAATGCCCAGCGTTATGACTTGAATTAAATAATATACAGTGATCATGATTTAAGTCAGGGCTTGACAAATTTGTTTAGAATCTAGGAGCCAGCTAAAAAAGTTAGGAGACAGTTTTTTAAAAACTTATTTTAAGTTTAATTTTCAACGAGAAAAATGCAATTCTTAAGGGACACTATAGACATCAGAACCATTACTGCTTAATGTAGTTATTCTGGTGTCTATAGCCTGTACCTGCAGAACTTTCAAAGAAAAGGCAGTGTTTACATTGCTGCCTAATAACAATCACTCAGACGGTCCTTGGTTCAGCATCTCCATGGTCTATATGGAGGCGCTAAATGTACCTCAAGGAGATGCTGATTGACACATTATTTTGCTGCGCATGCACAATATCCTCACTTAGCTGAGATCAGTATGACTAACCAGCCATGGCAAAACAGGCACAGCGTGAGAAAAAAGTTGAGTAAAAACAACTTTCTTTTGTGATTTGATCAGGGCAGGTACCCAAACAGACACAGACACACACACCCTCTGACAGACACACACAGACACAAACACAGACAGACATACACCCTCTGACAGACAGACACAAACACAGACAGACACACACAGACAGACACACACACAGACAGACACACCCTCTGACAGACACACACAGACAGACTAACACACAAACACAGAATCTAAATAAAATACATATACACATTTTTACTTTTGGGACAGAACAGCATTTAGTGAATATGTCCCCGTCATCACCATCACAATTGTGAACTAGGGTATATATACCCACCATTATCCCAATAGACATTAGTCTTGGGAAAGTCTTTTTATAAGACGAAACAAGTTGACTATTTGTCGTTTTATCTTCATTTTTTCAACACTCCGGCATGAACTTGACGACCCGGTAGCGATTCCCGGTTAGAGGAGCTACCGTAGTGAAGTATCCACACACTCTTCTTGGCAGGCAGTTTGGCGTGCTCCCCCGGCCTCACTCTTAGTACAACGGACAGGGTAAGCTGCTCTGGCTCACCCCCAGAGTTTTTTCAGACTTGGGGCCTGTTCCATTGCAGCACCCTCAGTTGATATCTAAATGTTTGGTGGGTTTAAGAGCTCCCTGCCCCCCAGATTATTTTTCTGATTATTATTTCAGTTTTTGTGTACAGATTTTATTTTTTCATCTAATTGTTAACTACTGCGGACGGTTTTTACATTTCGTTCGACTGTTACCAGTTTTTTTTTTATAATCTTTATTTTATTGCGCAAAGAAAAAGGTGTTACAAGACAGATAAAACAGTAGCCACATCGGCTTAACAAATATCGTTGCAAAATTCACAGGCTTTAGTATTTGCGCATTTTTTCCCTTTGTCCCATTTGTAACATTGTGTAACTTGACAGGATAGTATTCTAGTGAATCCAGGTAAAGAGCATATTACCAACATTGGTCGGGGGGTATGGGTTCGGCTCGTAGGGTTGTACCTTTCGGTGTTGTAGAGCCAGGACGTAGAGGAGGGGGGGTGGGATGAAGGTCGTGCAGGTAATAGATGGGTCGGGTGAGGGTGGCATTTAGGTATCTCTAACGCTCTAGGTAGGTCAACCATGGCTGCCAAGTTAGAATGTATGTGTTGTAGTGGTTCGAGTATGAGGCGTTTAATTCTTCCATGGTCCGTATGAATTCCACCTTCTGTATCCACTCACGTACTGATGGGACCCCAGTGCTTTTCCACTTAAGTGGTATCAGCATGTTCGCTGCTGTCAGCATATGGTTTATGAGTTTGCGTAGGTGGCTTGGCATGTGGGTGGTGTGCATGAGGAATAAGAGGGTTTCGGGGGAGTGTGATACTTGGTAACCTGTGATAGATGTTATTAGGCTTCTTAGTCTCTGCCAATAGGTTTGAATAGGCGGGCATAGCCACCAAATGTGTGCCGTGGTTCCTTTAGTTTGCCCGCATCTCCAACATATATCAGGTACTGTTGGGAAGAGTGCATGGATCTTGGTAGGTGAGTAATGCCACCTGGATATCCTTTTGTACGTGCTTTCCCTTACTGCTGTGCTGACAGATGATTTATGTGTGTGCGTGAAGATCCTGTGCCATGTTTCCTGAGGAATAGTGATATTTAGCTCACCTTCCCATGCTGACGTGAACGTCGCCAATAGGGTGTGACTTGAAGTGCTTAGGAGTCTGTAGAAAATGGACAGGTGTTTGGTCTGAAGGCTGTGTGTGGTGCAGTAGGTCTCAAAGGTGGTGTGTGCCCTTGTTCCCCAAATGAAGTGTGGATCCCCCTTCAAGAAGTGGGACAACTGGGCGTATCGGAAGTGTTGTTTGGTAGTAGGGTGGTCTGTTGTGGCCAGTATAGACAGCGGAGCCACTCCCGTTGGGGTCATAACTGTACTAACCATCGGGTATCTCGTCTTTTGGACCAATGGAAATTGGGAGAAGAAGTGCGGGCATGTGCCCGGTAGGAACTTTGGATTGTGTGCCAAGGGATATAGCGGTGAGGGGTGTGGTGAGACGTCTTTCTGGGGTCTAATGCGCGACCATTGGCGTAGTGTGGGTATGATCGTTGGGTGTTGTGAGTGTTGAGGCAGGAGGAGTGTGTGTCCCTTGTCATGCCATGGGATTGTGCATAGAGGGGATTGGAAAATTGAGCTTTCTATATATACCCATTGCTTCAGCGGGGGCTCTGCGGTCCACTCGTATATTCTGGTTAGTATACTCGCTTGATAGTAGCGTTCCATGTGAGGTAGGCCTAGGCCCCCCCTTCCCCTATGTCTGGTCAGAATCGTGTAAGCTATTCTCGGGCGTTTAGTCGCCCATATGAAGGTTGTAAATATTTGTTTAAGCTTGGAGAAAAAAAAGAGGGGGGGATCGCAATGGGGAGTGTTTGTAGGAGATCTAACACCTTTGGCAATGTATTCATCTTCAATATATTGATCCTACATAGCCAGCTAAAGACGGGTCTCTGCCAGTGTGTTAGATCTTTTGATATCTCGGTGAGTAATGGCATGAAGTTTAGATCATATGCATGTTTCAAGTGTCTAGGTAGATGGACCCCAAGGTAGGTGATGGACCTCCTAGCCCATGCAAAAGGGTACGCGGTTTTAAGTGTGTTTTGTGTTTGTCTGTCCATTTGGAGGGGTAGGATTTCACTCTTTGTGTAATTGACCTTAAAGTTGGAGAACTTGGCATATGTCCTCAGTTCGGCTATCAGTGGAGGCAGGGAGGTGAGCGGGTCGGTGATGGAAAATAGTAGGTCATCTGCAAACGCAGATACCTTGAATTCTTGTTGGTGAACTTTAAAGCCATGGATGGTGTTGTGGTCCCGTATTCCCTGTAGGAAGGGTTCCAGGGTGAGAATAAAGAGTAAAGGGAAGAGAGGGCAACCTTGTCTCGTGCCGTTCTTTATGTGTACCGGACCTGACAGTTGGCCGTTTATTCTCAGTTTTGCCGTTGGGTGAGAGTATATGGCTCCCATCCATTGCATCCAGTTTGGACCAAAGCCCATGGCCTGGAGGGTGGTAGTCAGCATTGTCCAGTCTACTCTATCAAATGCTTTTTCAGCATCTATAGATAGTAGTAGGCTTTGCCCTTGTGTGGTTCGGGAGAGATGGATGAGGTTCAGTACTTTAGTTGTGTTATGTTTGGCCTCTCGTTTAGGGACGAAACCGGATTGATCAGGGTGGATTAAGGGTGTAGACGCATGGCTAGGATTTTCGTACATATCTTCAAGTCTACATTTATGAGCGAGATTGGGCGGTAGCTGCCGCACTCTTTGGGGTCTTTACCGGGTTTTGGCAGCAAAGTGATATGAGCCTCCAAAGCTGATGCCGGGAGTGGGGCTGGATGGGTAAGAGCATTAAATGCCCGTAGATATGGTTCAGCCAAGAGTGTGGCGAATTGTTTGTAGTATTTGGCTGTGAGGCCATCAGGGCCAGGGCTTTTGCCTAGTGGTATTGATTTTATCGCGCAATTTAATTCTTCAGTGGTAATGGGCATGTCTATGGACTGTGCCACGGCGTCATGGATTTTATTTTTTAGCCTGGTTGATAGGTACCTTGTTATGTCGTTTATATCCGGAGGTGACTCCCTGAGGTTGTAAAGTTTGGTATAAAAGTGTTGGAAGGCTTTCATGATGTCCGGGAGGGTATGTGATATAGTGTCCGTTTGTGTTTTGATTTTGGAGATGTACGTGTTTTGCCTGGACTGTCGTAGGGCATTGGCGAGTAGTTTGCCACATTTACCTCCCTGTGTATAGTAGGGGTGCCTGGTATGGAGGAGCTTTTTCTTGGCCTGTTGGTGCAGTAGTTGTGTCAGTTCTGTGCGCTTGGTTATGAGGGTGTTATAGGTTGATAGGGAACTATCCCGGGTATGAGTATGTTCAAGGACTCTGATTTCTCGTGTGAGTGTGTCTATTTTCTGTGTTCTCCTTTTTTTGAGAGTGGCCGCTATTGCTAGGAATTCCCCCTTTATGACGCATTTGTGCGCTTCCCAAGTGGTCATGGGGGAGATGGTTGGTAGCGTGTTTTCTTGGAAGTAGTTGGTAAGTGCAGTTGTCACACGAGTTGTGATTGTGGGGTCATTGAGGAGGAAATCGTTAAGTTTCCAATGAAAGGACGTCACTGGGAGCGTAGGGATCTGTATGGCTAGCGATAGAGGTGCATGGTCTGACCAGGTGATTGGACCGTAGGAGCAGGAGATGGCCAGATGCAGGTGATCTTGGGGAAGGAACATCATGTCTATCCTGGAGTATGAGCGTGAGGCTGAGGAATAGAAGGAGTAGTCTCTATCTTGTGGGTGTGTGGTTCTCCAGCAGTCAAATAGTCTAGCTTGGTCAAGGAGGTGTGTTATCTGTTTCCTTGCAGCATTTTGGTATTGTGTGGAGTGGGAGGTCGTGTCAAGGGCAGAGTCTAAGGACATATTCAGGTCACCACCCATGATCAACATGCCTTCCATAAATGATTCAATTATATTAAGATACTTCTTGAGGGCTTTGCCTTGGTGTCGGTTGGGTAGGTATAGGTTAGCAAATGTAAGGACGGTCTGGCCTATCTGTCCCTTTACCAAGAGTAGCCTGCCCCCATCATCAGTTTTGTGAGCCTTGTAGGTGAAAGGAGTGTGTGCTGCAAAGAGTATGGCTACCCCCCTGGCCTTGGCGTGACTATAGTTACTAAAGAATCCTGTTGGGTATATCCTGCTCTTGAGAGTGGGCGCTCTGTCCTTCTTAAAGTGAGTTTCCTGTAGGAAGACCACGTTAGCTCGTAGTTTGTGCATCTCTGTAAGAGCTATGGATCTTTTCTCGGGCGTATTGAGGCCTTTAACACTGAGTGTGACTAGTTGTATGGTAGCCATCAGGTCTGGATACGTTCGTAGGTGTGCCAATGAGAGTGTCTGTGGGTGAGGGGTGGATGTTTGGAGGGGGGGGGGGTTTGGTCACCTGGAGGGAGGAGCAAAAGGGGAAGGAAAGCAGGAGAAAAAGAGAAACAACAAGAAGAGAAAAATATATAACAATTAACTTATATACAAGCGAAAAATCTATAAATAGATCGGAGTAGAAACTGTCCCTCGAGATTGCTAGGAGGCGCCGGTTGAACACCAGGCGTCAGCCAGCAGTCTGAGGGGAGACCTCTGGTGTCGGGCCCAGAGTGGGACGTTGCCACCTTGGACTTTTGTGACACCGTGGTATAGGTCATGTCGACCTAGTACAATGCAAGTCGTCTAGTAATCATACGATAGTATGCAAATAGAGATTGGGGACGGAGGTGGTCTCGGGCGACTGGTGTCAGCCAGTGACTCTCGTAGGAGAGCAGAGGGAGTAAGAGTCATCAACTGTCGCCGCCAGAGCACACATCTGTAAATACATTCCACAACATATCAGTTAGTTAGACATCTTAGATGAGGAGACTATAGAAACAGTATAAACAGCGTTATTCTAGATATTTTTTTTTTTTTTTTTGGGTGATGCGTTAATGATAAGTCTAAACTTCTGTTGGTGGGCCAATAGGAAAGATCCCGGTAATGTGCAGCATTTACCTGCCGCCAGCCTAGCCACTGGGTCTGCATAGTGAGAAGGAGAGGTGGAAGCCGTATATCAGGACTGTATATTTGCCTGCTATGCCGCTGCCGGGGATGGTAAGTGTCGCGGGAAAATAAGCGAGATTACCCTGTTGAATGTTATTCCCGCTGAGGTCGTGTAAATTGCGACAGCTGGCTGGCGTTATAGGGATTGGCATTTAAGACATTTTCGCTCTGTATCATACCCAAGGGGGGTTCATCCCCTACCAACATGGGTTTAGCATTATATGGGTACGGTCACTTGGTGCTTAAGAGAGTCCTGAGAGCCCCAAGTGGAGATGGCTCTGAGGAGCGTTACCAAGTCTCTGGCAGCGTGGTAGAGATGGTCATCTCAGCATGTCCCTTGGTTGTTCGGGTTGGGCTTCCTTTAGCAGCTGGTGTCCCGGAGATGGCAGCTGCTAGTGGACCATATAGCCTTGGCTGGCAGCAGGTCGTAGTGTGTGCGCAGGGTTGGAATCTTTTCAGTGTAGCGACGGGTCTTGGGTATCTGATCTTTTCTTCTTGGGCGTTTGTTGCCATCGGGATCTCTGCGGCAGCTGAGGTGGAAGTGGTGTTTGCAGCGGTCCGTACCAGTCCATGATGTGTGGGTCTGTGAGGTTGAGGGCTTGTGTAAAGAGTGGTATGTCCGCATGGGAGTGTATCGTGTGCTGAGTGCCCTTATACGTGACACTCAGTGCCAGTGGGAATCCCCACCTGTATCTTAGGTTTCTGGATCTTAATTGGTCCGTAATTGGTCGCAGAATCCGTCTCGCTTGTAGTGTCAGCCATGAGAGGTCGGGGTAGATGGTTATTTGGGCATCATGAAATAGCAAAGGTTGTGAGGTCTGTTTCAGCGTGTGCAGTATATCTTCCCTGCATGTGTGATAGTGAAGCCTGCAAATGACATCTCTTGGCTTGTCAGTCGCTATACCTCTGGGCTTCAGTGCCCTGTGTGCTCTATCTAGTAGGATGTGATGGTCTCTTGGCTTACCCAGAATTAAGTTGAATAGTTCATTCAGCGTCAGGTAGATATCATCTTGTTCGTTTTCTGGGAGACCTCTGATCCTTAGATTGTTGCGGCGCCCCCTGTTGTCTAGGTCATCCATGGACCTATGGAGCGTGGACAGGTAAGTGTTCTGGTGTTCCACTGCTGCCTGCAGGGAGTTCAGCTGCGTATGCATAGTATCTCGGTCATCTTCCAGGGTGCTCACTCTGTCAGCTACTTGGCGAATTTCAAAGTTAAATGCATCCATTTTGGCTTGGACTGAGGCCTCTAGCTGGGTCAGCATGCCTGCAATGTCCTGTTTGGAGGGCAGATTTCTGAGGATGTCCTTCAGGTCCGTCGGGGGGCCCGAAATTTCCGAGTCTGCTTGGCTGGAGGGGGACATACAGAGAGGTGAGGAGTCTGCCGCCATATTGGGGCCTAGTGCGCCCGCATTACTATCCGCCCGGTCGCGGAAATACTTAGTAAAAGCGCTTGATTTACCCGATGTGGTTTTGCTGGAGGCTTGCTGGGAAGATGCAGCTCGTTTTGGGTGACCCATCTTTCGTTTTGTGGCCCGATCAGGTTGGATGTGTGTCTGGTGCCGCCGGAGCTGATTTAGAACGCGGCCATGCACCAGCTCGGTCGGCTCCGCCCCCTCAGGTTTTATATTTTATGTACATCATTGTATTCCCTTCTATTGTAGTGACATCATGTCCACTTAGGATATATACCTCTGTGATATACATTTTTGATGTGACACAATTTTAATAACTCGTGATAAGTTGAATCAACAGCAACTTTAACACATTAAACGGTATAGCGTGGTTTCAGAAAATTTGATGAAAATAATTATCATATACTATTACATCTGGTGATTTCCATATAGCCCACCAGCTGGTCATTGGATACCGACCTCATCATATTTGATACTTTGTTAGCCCTTTCTTTCACTGCCGGAGTGTAGATTAAAATTGGTGGTGATATTTTCTTGGAGCGCTCACAATTTATTTAGATTCTATGTTCATACATTAGCCGCTCGATTTTATATGTGAAAATCTAAAATTTCTATATAGTATAAAATAATCTAATCTATACAGTCCATATTCAGTTCCTTGATTCTTGACCTGCTAACTCACAAACACAGACTAACACATACAGAGACACAGACACACACACCCACACACAAACTGAGATTTGTATTTTTCTTGCAATCCACTCAGTCACTCTACCTTTGGGAGAGCTGAGTGGATCTTTCCCTGGGGTCCAGTGAGGCTCCGCTCTCTTTCTGCGTGCGAGGGAGCAGTAATCTACCTGCAGCTCCTCTCTGCTCCCTCGCGCTCTCTGTAGTGATACCGGGGCCGGAGTGATGTCATATTCTGGCTCCCGACATCATTAAATAGCGCATGAGGGAGCAGAGAGGAGCTGCATGTAGATCACTGCACCATCGTGCGCTGCCTACAATGCTCCCACGGGTGGCCGGCTCCCACTCTCCATCCTCTCCATTTCTAGTCGCTATGGCGACCTGGTTTAAGTAGTAATCACTAACAACTCTTGCTAAACTATTTTACAGAGTTCTCTCTGTGTGGGGAAATCTTTTTAAATATGTCAATGCAGTGTGCATAGACCACACACACACGTACACACGCACACATTCTCCTCCACCAAGTAGAATTCTTTACACCGTGTTCCTTGTCTCTCTCTGGCTCAGAGCACAGAGAGCCCCATGTCCATATTTTATCTAAAATAAATAGAACCCACGGGTTTCTTCAAGCGCTGAGATGTTTCTTCAAGCGCTGATGGCAGAATTTTGATAATCCCGTTCCTAGTGATTAGCTTGTCCTTTGGTGTGCAGCGTGTTCCCAGCAAGGTGCTGGATCTGCGCTAGCGAGCACTGCAGTTAGCGGTTATCTGTATGGAACAATATGCCACAGCCATGCAGAAATTCAGCCGCTGTGAATATTAATTTCGGAAGCCTGGGGTTCATTCGGTTCCAGGTTCCTTTATCAAACTGATTTCACAATAACAACGTGACTCAAAAACATCTGATGTGTTTAGATCAAGAAAGCGAACTGCAATTAAATTTAGAGTTAATAACTACTGCGCATTGTATCATGCATCATACAGAGATCAGATCCTAAATAAACAGCTACGGTTTCCATTTTCAGATTTTAATTACATTTTCCCAATGTCATTGCAACTTTTCAAATGCCAGGAGATGGATCCATTATTGTTAAACCTCTATGGCCAATGAAGGATTAAGTTTGTTACCAGAGATTAGGAGAAACTCAATGTGTGTTATCAATCGCATCAGTCAGCGTTGCCTTCTAAACACAGCGTGAATGAAAACGTTACTCCAGAGTGTTATGGTATCCATTGTAGCAGTACTCCACAATGGAGCTGGCCTATTCTGCTGAAATGCATTCGAAAGATATTTACAAAGAAATGAATAAAAGGACATTAAAAAAGATACTGACATTTAAACTCCTGGCACCTGCTGGATATCCCCAGGCCTTAGGGCCTTGTAAGTTAAGCATCCACTCATGATGCTTTCATAACTTCACTGAGTTTATTCTACAAGTCCTAGCACCGCAGTGGGTTTTGGGCACAGCAGGGATTTCTGTGAATTGCGGTTCTTGTTTCAGCTTCATACTTGTATGGGCGTGGGGGGAGCGAGGGGAGTTCCTCCTAGCTGTACGATTTTTGTACATTTCTAAGACAATGTGCATTGTTTATTGAAAATGTATAATAATGTGATACCAACACCGTGTGTTATATATAACTTAGAATATGTGAAAAAGTCGTTAAGTGCAGGAAAAAATATTAAAAAGTGCAAAAATAAATTGCTTAACTTTTGCAAAGTCTCCTGCCTTGAAACAAAGAATGTGACGGCAGATAACCATTCAGACCATCTAGTCTGCCTATAGATCATCTCTTGGATTCTCATGTAAATTGGGTAAATAGTTAACAAATAAAAAGGGTGTCAGTGTTATATGAAAATATGCCAATAAAAATCAGTCTAGAAAGGGGTCTCCAAGGGGTCATTACCACTTATAAGATAAAAGAAGAATGTACTTCGCTTTGGTTTGAGCCCAAGCAGACATTTCATTGTTTATATATAATAAATACATTTATATAACAATATGGCGAAGCAGGATATTACTGAAGATATATAACAGATAACACGAATACCCTGCACTAAGCTGATTAATTTCTAACTGCCAATTGTTTAGTTTGTTGCATTATTTATGTTATGGTTTGGTAAATAAACTGTTTTGATATAATATGTACTAAGTGTCTGTTTCTCTCTCTGTTTTAGTGCTCATCCTTCCTCTCGTAGACCAGGACAGTGGGCGCGTGCTGGCCGTCATACTGGTGAGTCTGGGTTCTCTCAGCTACTGCAATAATGATCACTTTGTAGTATAGAGAAACATAATATGTTTTTATTGGTCCTACGAGGCAGGCTTCAAAAAACGAACTAAACTAAAAAGGCCAAAACATTAAAGTTGCCACATTCAGTATAATAACCAGTGGGATAACCAGACTCACCGGGGCAGGCAGCAAACACAATAATAATAATAACAAAGTATTTAACCAGGAAAGGTACATTCAGATTACTCTGGTTTTCAAGTACGTCCTGGGGATGTTACCTTAGTCCAACATCCAGGGGTTGTTACAATTACCCAATTTAATGGTACTCATAAATAGGCAAATCTCACATTGCACCAGAATAGGCAAATCTCACACAGCACCGGAATAAATAAATCTCACACAGCACCGGAATAGGCAAATCTCACACAGCACCAGAATAGGTAAATCTCACACAGCACCGGAATAGGTAAATGTCACACAGCACCGGAATAGGCAAATCTCACACAGCACCGGAATAGGTAAATCTCACACAGCACCGGAATAGGTAAATCTCACACAGCACCGGAATAGGTAAATCTCACACAGCACCAGAATAGGCAAATCTCACACTGCACCAGAAAAGGTAAATCTCACACAGCACCAGAATAGGTAAATCTCACACTGCACCAGAAAAGGTAAATCTCACACAGCACCAGAATAGGTAAATGTCACACAGCACCGGAATAGGTAAATCTCACACAGCACCGGAATAGGTAAATGTCACACAGCACCGGAATAGGTAAATGTCACACAGCACCAGAATAGGTAAATCTCACACAGCACCAGAATAGGTAAATGTCACACAGCACCAGAATAGGTAAATCTCACACAGCACCAGAATAGGTAAATCTCACACAGCACCAGAATAGGTAAATGTCACACAGCACCAGAATAGGCAAATCTCACACAGCACCAGAATAGGCAAATCTCACACCAGAATTGGCAAATGTCGCACAGCACCAGAATAGGCAAATCTCACACAGCACCAGAATAGGTAAATCTCACACAGCACCAGAATAGGCAAATCTCACACAGCACCAGAATAGGTAAATCTCACACAGCACCAGAATAGGTGAATCTCACATTGTACCAGAATAGGTAAATCTCACACAGGCACCGGAATAGGTAAATCTCACACAGCACCAGAATAGGTAAATCTCACACAGGTAAATCTCACACAGCACCAGAATAGGTAAATCTCACACAGCACCAGAATAGGTAAATCTCACACAGCACCAGAATAGGTAAATCTCACACATCACCGGAATAGGTAAATCTCACACAGCACCAGGTGCACCAGAATAGGTAAATCTCACACAGCACCAGGTAAATCACACAGGAATAGGTAAATCTCACCTCACACAGCACCAGGTAAATCTCACACAGCACCAGAATAGGTAAATCTCTCACACAGCACCAGGAATAGGTAAATCTCACACAGCACCTCACACAGCACCAGAATAGGTAAATCTCACACAGCACCAGAATAGGTAAATCTCACACAGCACCAGAATAGGTAAATCTCACACAGCACCAGAATAGGTAAATCTCACACAGCACCAGAATAGGTAAATCTCACACAGCACCAGAATAGGCAAATGTCACACAGCACCAGAATAGGTAAACACAGCACCAGAATAGGTAAATCTCACACAGCACCAGAATAGGTAAATCTCACACTGCACCAGAAAAGGTAAATCTCACACAGCACCGGAATAGGCAAATCTTACATTGTACCAGAATAGGCAAATCTTACATTGTACCAGAATAGGTAAATGTCTAATGAAAAGCCTTTTGGTGATTCTAACTCAATTTACATACAGCAGATCGAGCACGGTAGGGAGTCCTTATAGTAAAGTGACAACGCTGTGTGGCATAGTAGCATTACCATGTGGATTGTGCTAAATTCTGTAGGGCATTGCTATGGTATAAAAAAAATCAACCAAGGACTATGGTACACAACATCAATAGCCCTTAACTGGGCACACAGGGAGCAAGGAAGAGAGATGTACTAAGAGTTGTACAGTCCGGTAACAATCCGCAATATCCATTTAGAAATTAATGGAATAAAAGATTATTGTGTGAATGTATTCTCTATAGAAAATGTAGCAATTTGCAGCGACCTCCTGCACACTGTGTATCCTTTTCCAGTAACAGCTGGAGACCCATTGATAGGTCCTGACCCCGTGGTTACGAACCATTGCTCTATATTTATTGAGAAATATATCCATAAAGACATTGCAAGGCACCATCTGTCTGTCTGTCTGTCTATGTTTTTTATAATAAATAAACAGCTAGGCTTGTTTTTACAGAACAGAGATGTTCTAATGCAGTACTAGGTCCATAATTACGTAAAGCAGGCCCTAGGATTTTACTGTAAGCCAATATAAAGATAGGAATATATTTAAGATAATCACAGCTTGTAACCACCACGGACGTCCTATTGAAAACAGGTTGTTACTTTTCCCAATGAGCTGAAAATAAAACAAATAATACATTAACTCTGAGTGATGCTGTTATTGTCTTGTAATAATAATATAGTCTTCATTGGCTCCTTTCCATTAGACGCCTTGAGATAATTCATCTTCTATATTAACATGAAATGTGACTTGGCATCGCTTGCACATTTCCTAATGACTGTTTTGGCCTTGTTTGTTATAACACTTGCATTAAAAATCGCTTGTGTAAGTATAATTAATCTCCCATAATGAATTTGTGAAATGTAGCGTTTGTATTGCTGTCGTATGAGGGAAATGCCCCTTAAAATTAACAGTTGTCTTGTGATCCGGGTAAAGGTACTTGTGATATTTGCAACGTTAGATTTGGTATCAACTTCAGAAATCTCACTTTACAGGAGCCGCCATGTTGAGCTGATATGCATAGTTTTCCCAGCCTGTGAGCTGACCCAATCCCAAATAATTAGAGGGGGAGGGACGGGACACGTGTTAATCGCTGAATTACACTGTGTGTGAATTCGTCACATGACACAAATGGGTCATTTGATACCCGTTCAAACATTGAATGAAACATTCCCAAACTTTCCCTGTGACCCTATCAGATATATAAGGTATGTACTAACCCTGTGAGCTGAGCCCACTGCGTTATATTAACGTGAGAGGAAATATACAATTATATACCTTGCTGTCAGTCGCTGAGACCCACTTTATAAACAGTGCTAGAGTGACAGGAATGCTGCAGAACCGCTCCTCCTTTAAATTAGGTTCTTGTTTGACCTTGGTTGTATTTCATTCCTGTGGGTTGACAAATCACTCTCCATATCTCTGTCATTTTTCATAATTTTTCAACTACCTGAGTGAGAATTGTCAGGAGTTGTTACTCACACAGCCTGTATGAATTTTTTTTTTCCATTTTTTAATCAGATGTTAGCTTACTTTAGAAGCTCTGTAAATTGAACTTTAATCATGCCAGAAATATTCTGCAGGCTCTAGAAGGCAATGAAACAAATAATCTAGATACATTCTAGATTAAACGGATTGTGCAAGAAAGGAGCCTAGAATAGCCAGGTTCCTTTACAGGAAGTGTTTAGGAATGCTGTGTCAGTCACATGCAGGGAGGTGAGGCTAGGGCTGAATAAACAAAGTGATTTAACTCCTAAATGGCAGAGAATTGAGCAGTGAGGCTGCTTGGGCATGTTCTATACACCAAAACTGCTTCATTAAGCTACAGTTATTTTGGTGCCTGTAGTATCTCTTTAAATTTGAATTACACTTTGAATTCCTGGCAATTGTCAGTTTATTGAATAACCATGAATGTGATTTTCTGTAACCACTCATGTTGTGGACAATATAAACTCTCCTTTTTTCTGTTGTGTGTCGCTGAGCATTGCTGGTGAATGGGTTAATGACTGAGTGCTTTATTAAATTGAAATCCACAAAAAGCATGCAGAAAAGCCATGTTTGCGTGCTGTGCTGACGCCAGCTGACAGAATGTTCTGCATTGCAGAGACACAAATTGGCAGAAATTCCTTTACCAGTAACAAGATAAAATAAAGGAAAATAAGAATTTGTGTGTGATATTTTATAAAACTGATGCATTTTCCCTTTAAAGAAACACTCCAAGTACTTCAACTCGTATCCTTGATTTTCATTTTACAAAAAGTGCAGATTGCAAAAGAAATTAGCATTTTTATAAATAAATCTTGTTACACATCTACCCCTCCTCCAGCTGTCAATCGGATAATAAGTCCTGTTACTTCCTGGTTTGGTTAGCTCAGTGGAGATAAACTCAAGAGGCAGCAATTGCCCAGAGCACCTGCCTTGCAAAGACTTCTCATTGAGCTGCATTGGGAAGTCTGTGATTGGACAGACACAGAATCTGGGGGGAGTTAGAAGGGGAGGGCTTGTAAAGTCTTCAGACAAGAGATCTTTAGGTTTTACAAGCTGTTTGTAGATATACCACCAATAAACAAAGTCATAATTAAATACATTAAAGGGACACTATAGTCACCTGAACAACTTTAGCTTAATGAAGCAGTTTTGGTGTATAGAACATGCCGCTGCAGCCTCACTGCTCAATCCTCTGCCATTTAGGAGTTAAATCCCTTTGTTTATGAACCCTAGTCACACCTCCCTGCATGTGACTTGCACAGCCTTCCATAAACACTTCCTGTAAAGAGAGCCCTATTTAGGCTTTCTTTATTGCAAGTTCTGTTTAATTAAGATTTTCTTATCCCCTGCTATGTTAATAGCTTGCTAGACCCCGCAAGAGCCTCCTGTATGTGATTAAAGTTCAATTTAGAGATTGAGATACAATCATTTAAGGTAAATTACATCTGTTTAAAAGTGAAACCAGTTTTTTTTTTTTTTTCATGCAGGCTCTGTCAATAATAGCCAGGGGAGGTGTGGCTAGGGCTGCATAAACAGAAACAAAGTGATTTAACTCCTAAATGACAGTGAATTGAGCAATGAAAGTGCAGGGGAATGATCTATACACTAAAACTGCTTTATTTAGCTAAAGTAATTTAGGTGACTATAGTGTTCCTTTAATATTTTTATTGGAGGTATTGTGACGAAAGTGCCCTTCGCCACTTGTGCCTGGAGAGGACTGCTTGCCCGCCTCTTGCCCTGTGACTATGGCCCCTGGGATGCTGCATAAACAGAAACAAAGTGATTTAACTCCTAAATGACAGTGAATTGAGCAATGAAAGTGCAGGGGAATGATCTATACACTAAAACTGCTTTATTTAGCTAAAGTAATTTAGGTGACTATAGTGTTCCTTTAATATTTTTATTGGAGGTATTGTGACGAAGTGCCCTTCGCCACTTGTGCCTGGAGAGGACTGCTTGCCCGCCTCTTGCCCTGTGACTATGGCCCCTGGGATGTATTGCCCTTTAGAGACATGATTTGGGCATAATGGATTTGTGTTGTGCTGCTGCTGGCCCTTTAAGGGGACATACTGTGGAGTTACTGGGTGGCCACCATTTCCTGTATCAGAAGCACATGGTGAGAACAATGGATGGCGCCATTTTAACTCACAGACACTGTTTGGACTTTTCAACACGGTGCCATCTTGCCAGTATTTGGTGCACAGAGACATCGTGCAGTGGTTTTGGACTATACAGCAGGGGACACATTATACAGTGATTGTTTTTTATTTAGCCTGTATATGTTCTGCAGAATCTGCATTAAACTGTATTTTCCAAAGTACTGAACGGATCTGGGTGAATTTTGGCTATGTGGTTCACCCAGATCCCCCAGTTCCAAGGATATACTTTTTATGGGGTTATTACATGTTTTGGGGTCCCTGTGTGTTTTATGAAACTGTATTATTTCTGGCCAGCAGATAATTGAGCTTTGTGTATTGTAGAAACTCAATTATCTAGCCTGGCCCAGAGGAGGAGTTTTGTGCTGCATAAATTGTGAGTTCTGTGTGCCAGTAAATCAGTCTTGTTCCAGCATTAAGCCTTGGCTCATGTTTGGGGGAAGGGATACCTACACTCTGGGGATTGCTATAATCACTTACTCCCCAGAGGAAGCTCTTGCAATAGCTTGATTTGTTCCTGTTCCTGCTCTCTGGGGAAAGAGAGGTTCACCCACTGGAAGCTGGATCCCGGCCTTGGGTCCAGGGTGGGTGGAAACAGCAGAGACCCCGGCGCAGTTACATCGCTGGAAGTGGGGTCTGCAGTGCTGATGGTGTCGGTTGGAGTGCTTGGAGTCCTCAGCGAGCACTAGGAGCATCGATTGGCGGAGGTACTCAGTCGGAGTGCCAGCGTTCCGTCACATTTGGTGGCAGCGGCGGGATGGCGCCCTAGTGCGAGGACCAGCAGCTCGGAGACACCGGTAACGTGTGGAGTTACGGATTTATAATTGAGGGCAACGCTAGCCTCTGCGCAGCGTCCCTACCTACAGCAACATGGAGCTAGCAAGACCCTGGACAGCAGCCAGTGAATTGCAAATCCGCCTGTCACAGTGCTATGAGGGTGCTGATTTCATGAAGAAATTAAAGGCGCGGCTGGTCTGGTTTGGCCCAAACCCTTCAGATGAGGTGGTCCATCAAGTGATGCGCATGTTGAGTGCTGAGAACCAAGACGCACGGAACTTCGAGTACCAACTGTGGAGTTTGGGGGTATTGACAACCCGTCTCCAGCGACAGAGTGAGTTACAGGGAGAGGAGAGCAGCGACCTCCCTTCCCAGCGGCAGTGCACCGTACAGAGGGAAGAGACAACCGTCTCTCTCCCCAGCGGCAGTGTGTCCCCCAGGGAGCTGAAGGTGCCATCCTTCCTCCCCGGCGGCAGTGTGTATCCCAGGGAGCTGAAGGTGTCGTCCTTCCTCCCCAGCGGCAGTGTGTGCCCAGGGAGTTGAAGGTGCCGTCCTTCCTCCCCAGCGCCAGTGTGTATCCCAGGGAGCTGAAGGTGTCGTCCTTCCTCCCCAGCGGCAGTGTGTATCCCAGGGAGCAGAAGGTGCCGTCCTTCCTCCCCAGCGGCAGTGTGTACCCCAGGGAGCAGAAGGTGCCGTCCTTCCTCCCCAGCGGCAGTGTGTGTCCCAGGGAGTTGAAGGTGCCGTCCTTCCTCCCCAGCGCCAATGTGTATCCCAGGGAGCTGAAGGTGTCGTCCTTCCTCCCCAGCGGCAGTGTGTACCCCAGGGAGCAGAAGGTGCCGTCCTTCCTCCCCAGCGGCAGTGTGTACCCCAGGGAGCAGAAGGTGCCGTCCTTCCTCCCCAGCGACAGTGTGTACCCCAGAGAGCAGAAGGTGCCATCCTCCCTCCCCAGCGGCAGTGTGTGTCCCAGGGAGCAGAAGGTGCCGTCCTCCCTCCCCAGCAGCAGTGTGTATCCCAGGGAGCTGAAGGTGTCATCCTTCCTCCCCAGCGGCAGTGTGTACCCCAGGGAGCAGAAGGTGCCATCCTTCCTCCCCAGTGGCAGTGTGTATCCCAGGGAGCCAAAGGTGTCGTCCTTCCTCCCCAGCGGCAGTGTGTACCCCAGGAAGCAGAGACCGTCTGTCTCGCACCCCAGCCGCAGGACAAAATATTGAAGGGGGAGACAGTTGGTCCCCCTCTCCACCAGCAAAGAGAGTGTCAGGGAGAGGAGCAGGTTACCCCCTCTCCCCAGCGGCAGTCTACAGTTCAGAGAGAGGAGCTTGTTACACCCTCTCTCCAGCGGCAGCCTAACTCACCAAGGGGAGATGTTAAGCCCCACAACTATGGAGATGGGACCGAAGTCTCTCTGCCAGCCCTACATGGATGCTGGGCATTCAGCCCAGGTCCCCAGCGGCAGTATAATATACAGGGAGGGGAGACAACTGGTCTCTCTCCCCAGCGGCGGCCTGAGTTCCAGGAGGAGGTGATGGTTGATCCCTCCACCTTACAGCAACCAGTGTCCTGGGGAGTGGGGGCAACCAGCCTCCCCCTCCAACAGCAGCCAGAGATACCGGGAGAGGGGGAAGACAAACCTAACCACACTGGCACAGATGGGACCGCGGTCTCTGTGCCAGTCCTACAGGGAGGCTGGACGGGCCGTCCAGATCCCCAACCAACTCCGCAGGGATGCCAGGAGGAGGAGGTAAGTGAAACTTCCCCTCCCTAGCTACATCCCAACTGGGTCCTGGGGGCAGTGGATGAGCCTGCGATACCCACTGACCCCCTCCCAGCAGAAGAGCTGGCATCTGGGCAGAGCTCTGTTAGCCTCTGCCCCCCCATTTCCCCTGTATCAGAGCCTGACTTACCATGGGTTACCCCAGTGGAAGAGCTGGCAGCAGGGCAGAGCGCCGCTGGCCTCTGCCCCCCAAGCAACACCAGCAGTTTGCCTAGCTGCACCAGGGAGACCGAGAGTGCTGCGCTGTCCAACTACAAACTTGAACCTACAGACCAGTACCATTTATTGTGGGGGGGTTACTCTGCGTATTTTTCTTTGTGGGTGGGCTGCCCGACTAATCTAGGTACTGACCGGCAGAAGGTCAGGTACCTGTTTAGTCTTCCCCCCCAAAGGGAAGATGTGTGACGAAGTGCCCTTCGCCACTTGTGCCTGGAGAGGACTGCTTGCCCGCCTCTTGCCCTGTGACTATGGCCCCTGGGATGTATTGGCCTTTAAAGACATGATTTGGGCATAATGGATTTGTGTTGTGCTGCTGCTGGCCCTTTAAGAACCATCTGGGACATACTGTGGAGTTACTGGGTGGCCACCATTTCCTGTATCAGAAGCACATGGTGAGAACAATGGATGGCGGCCATTTTAACTCACAGACACTGTTTGGACTTTTCAACACGGTGCCATCTCGCCAGTATGTGGTGCACAGAGACATCGTGCGGTGGTTTTGGACTATACAGCAGGGGACACATTATACAGTAATTGTTTTTCATTTAGCCTGTATATGTTCTGCAGAATCTGCATTAAACTGTATTTTCCAAAGTACTGAACGGATCTGGGTGAATTTTGGATATGTGGTTCATATGTGGTTTATGGGGTTATTGCATGTTTTGGGGTCCCTGTGTGTTTTATGAAACTGTATTATTTCTGGCCAGCAGATAATTGAGCTTTGTGTATTGTAGAAACTCAATTATCTAGCCTGGCCCAGAGGAGGAGTTTTGCGTTGCATAAATTGTGAGTTCTGTGTGCCAGTAAATCAGTCTTGTTCCAGCATTAAGCCTTGGCTCATGTTTGGGGGAAGGGATACCTACACTCTGGGGATTGCTATAATCACTTACTCCCCAGAGGAAGCTCTTGCAATAGCTTGATTTGTTCCTGTTCCTAAGAGAGGTTCACCCACTGGAAGCTGGATCCTGGCCTTGGGTCCAGGGTGGGTGGAAACAGCAGAGACCCCGGCGCAGTTGCATCGCTGGAAGTGGGGTCTGAAGTGCTGATGGTGTCGGTTGGAGTGCTTGGAGTCCTCAGCGAGCACTAGGAGCATCGATTGGCGGAGGTACTCCGTTGGAGTGCCAGCGTTCCGTCACAGGTATATCTACTAAACAGAGGATTTGTTGTATTTAATTTGGGCAGTGGAGTGTCCCTCTTTAAAGCAGTGATATAAGTAATGGATTCACAGCATGTAACACCACTAGCTCTCTTCCCTCTCCTTCCTGCACTGGAGGAATCATTGTTTTGTGTGTACTACTGGTATTCTGTGATTACTAGTATACCGCTACTTGTACTGCTACTGATATATTACTAGTATACCACTACTTATACTGCTACTAATATATTACTAGTATACCACTACTTATACTGCTACTAATATATTACTAGTATACCGCTACTTATACTGCTACTAATATATTACTAGTATACCGCTACTTATACTGCTACTGATATATTACTAGTATACCGCTACTTATACTGCTACTGATATATTACTAGTATACCGCTACTTGTACTGCTACTAATATATTACTAGTATACCGCTACTTATACTGCTACTAATATATTACTAGTATACCGCTACTTGTACTGCTACTAATATATTACTAGTATACCGCTACTTATACTGCTACTAATATATTACTAGTCTACTACAATTACATGTACTGCTACTAGTGTACTACTACTAACTACTTGTACTGCTCCTACTAATAAACTACAATTTAATTAACTGCGACTATATATTTTTATTTTTCACTTGTTTACCGTGACAGCTGACTTGCAAATATTGGCAGGCCACCACATAATTAAGCCTTGCGCCACAGAGGGTTTTTAACTACAGTGGTACCTCGGTTTATGAATTTAATGCGTTCTTCAGGACATTTCTTATTGCGAAAAATTTGGAAACTGAAACACGGTTTCCCATAAGAATGCATTGAAAACCAAAACCAATCTGGAGGTCAGAAAAAATTCTAAATGAGCTGGCATGGAAACCAACCCACAATGCAGAACACACAATAAAAGGCATGCAAACGACAAAGCTCACCTTTCCACAACTTGAGAAATGCATCCAGAATGGCTCCAAAACGCGATGAAAAAGCCGCTCCAACACCTCCACACCCGACGCCACGTGGTACCCACAGACTCCAGCATGCAGGGGGCGGTGCTATAAACCTCCCAGGTGCAATGCATCCTGGGAAAACTTGCTTTGTATTGCGGCAAAAAATTGTAAAGATAGGCATTATTTTCAATGGATTTTCATTTGTAAACCGAAAATTATGTTAACTGAGGCATTTGGAAACCGACGTACCACTGTATTAGCCTGTTGACTGTTACCACTGCCAGCGAGAAAACAGTTCGGCTTTTTTAAATCCAGGATCGGAGTCAGATTCTCTGAGGCTGGATTTGCCACATTTGTCCTGAATTTCAGCCATCCGACGAGACCCGCCCAACTTAAATCTGGACCAAATCCTGTCCCGTTCGGACCTGATTTACCAAATCTAGACATTGATAAATTCCATCAATTGTGTAAGGATTTTGCAGTCCGAATGGCCCCATGTACAACCTGATGCCCCATTTGGTCTTTGGTGAATAACCCTTCTACTCTTGGATTAGGAATGTAGCAAAATATGTAATTTAGCAACACAGGAATTTCGTAACAATAGATGTATCTTTGTTTTACCAGTTACCTTAGAAAATAACAGAATTCTGTTAAATTCTGTTTTAGGTAAACTAGAAAAATGGTCAGAATTGTGGCAACTGACATTTAATGTGGATAAGTGCAAGATAATGCATCTTGGACGTAAAAACCCAAGGGCAGAGTACAGAATATTTGATAGAGTTCTAACCTCAACATCTGAGGAGAGGGATTTAGGGGTGATTATTTCTGATGTCTTAAAGGTAGGCAGACAATGTAATAGAGCAGCAGGAAATGCTAGCAGAATGCTTGGTTGTATAGGGAGAGGTATTAGCAGTAGAAAGAGGAAGTGCTCATGCCATTGTACAGAACACTGCTGAGACCTCACTTGGAGTATTGTACACAGTACTGGAGACCGTATCTTCAGAAGGATATTGATACCTTAGAGAGGGTTCAGAGAAGGGCTACCAAACTGGTTCATGGATTGCGGGATAAAACTTACCAGGAAAGGTTAAAGGAACTTAACATGTATAGCTTGGAGGAAAGACGAGACAGGGGGGATATGATAGAAACATTTAAATATATAAAGGGAATCAACACAGTAAAGGAGGAGACTATATTTAAAAGAAGAAAACTACCACAACAAGAGGACATAGTCTTAAATTAGAGGGACAAAGGTTTAAAAATAATATCAGGAAGTATTACTTTACTGAGAGAGTAGTGGATGCATGGAATAGCCTTCCAGCTGAAGTGGTAGAGGTTAACACAGTAAAGGAGTTTAAGCATGCGTCGGATAGGCATAAGGCTATCCTAACTATAAGATAAGGCCAGGGACTAATGAAAGTATTTAGAAAATTGGGCAGACTAGATGGGCTGAATGGTTCTTATCTGCCGTCACATTCTATGTTTCTATGTAAATAAACAATGTTATGCTGATTAATGTTACATTGTTTCAGGTGACAGGTCCCATGTAATGTGATAGAATTACACATACATTCCATGAATTACCTGCTGCTTTGGTTCCCTCTCCAATGAGACAATGTCAGTAAGAAAGGGCATCGCACACAGTTAATGTTTGAAACATTTGCTGCTTTATTTAAACCCAGTGAGTCCTAATTCTATTTTACGTGCCGCTGCCTGGCTTGCAGCTTATAATGTGCCTTATTGTTGCATAATTAGAGCAGACTTGGTAGCTTCTGGTCGATAACACTCCTCAGAACGAGTCTGTCTATTACATGAATGGAGACTCTTCCCTAGAGTGAAGCAGGGTTTCTGAGCAGTTTGGCAGCGCCCGACCCAATTAAACCACAGGACATTGTGTCTATAGCCCAAACTACGTATATGAGAATATGCCGATTCTCAATCTCTCCACCCCACCAGTGAGCTTTGTTTATCTTACCATCTCCAATTCTACTTGGAGGTCGTATCCAGGGCAGTTTGATCTTTAGTCCAAGAAAACTCTAGGAGAGCTTATCATTTGCCTGGTAATACCCCGTCCATCACAGTCTGCCTATCCTTTTTACTTTCTAGACACCTTGGTCGTTTCAGCATGTCCGTCCCTTCTTCACACCTTATCTTTCTATTTACCTAAGCTAACAGACATTTCTTTTCTGTTTTCTTTTTTTTAGTATTATTTTTTTTTTTGGCGGGGGGTCGGGGGGATTGTTTTTTAGATTCCAGTTACAGCCCTCTAGAATATACGTATACTTCCCAAGTGCCCCTATTTAGGAGGCACAGTCTTTATCGTGGACCCAAATCCCTCTGTAACTCTTTTCAGTATGTGCAGTAGGTATGCAGTGTGTGTTAGGGTGAGACCGTGAGGGAGGTACAGTAAGTAATTTATATGGCACAGGTCAGGTAAAGCAGCAGGGGTAGTATATTAAATGCAATACTTATACAGACATTGTAACAAGGGATACAGTAAAAGTGTTAACCTCAGAATGTAAAGTCTGTTCCATAGAACGTATAGTCTGTGCCCATAGAACTTACAGTCTGTTTCATAGAGCTTACAGTCTGTTCCATAGAGCTTAGGGTTTTTTCCATAGAGCTCAGGGTTTGTTCCATAGAGCTTACAGTCTGTTCCGTAGAACTTATAGTCCAAGTGATGTTCATAGCTCTTTCCTGACAGTTAATAACATGTTTCTAAAATACACGATACAGTTGATTTCTGCATCAATCTATGAGTTTGAAGTTTCTTGATACAGTATATTCTCTGCCTGCCCCTTCTGTGGATTTTGGGGGCAGGTTAATTAATGCTCTGTCGTCTGCCAGTCCATATCATGGAGCAGTATATCTACTCTCCCGGAGACGGATTGTACTGCAATTTTGTATTGTATAAATAAATTATAATGAAACTCAGTTTTCCATCTCCATAAACAAGCTGAAAATGAAAGATGTAATAATTCAGTAATTTATTGCTGACAGGAGGACAGAGTGAAATGCTGACAGTATATATGCACACGGTGCTCTGAGCCAATCCGTAACCCATCATGGGCCTGGCTCGGTTTCCTTCTTTTCGGGCACTTCTCCTGATCTCTGTCTGATATTTTCTTTTCAGATGCACTGCAGCCCACTGAACGATGCTGACGAGCAAAACCTCCGCACCTTGGAGAAACATGTGAGTCTTCGTAACGCATCAACATGGGGTACATGGTTTGGTAATTAAAATTACTATTAAAAGTACTAAAACAACTGTCATCAAATTTTCACTTCACGTTGTTTAATCATGTTTTAAAAGTTTATTACATTTAATTAAACTTGTATGTTCAATAGGTTTTCTTTGGTGATAAAAATGATAAACCCTTGGTTAAGATGCGTATTAAATTCATGCTTTTCTTTGTTGGCATTAAATCATGATGGGACAGAATTGACAGTGAGCAGGATAGGGATAGACACTCCATCAAGGGCAGTGATGGAATGTCTGAAAAACCGTTACAATTACCTGACCTGTAACTCCTTAGGAGGAACAAGCGGATGGCATGACTCCTCGTGTAATGAATGATGAGTATAAAGCAGCAAATACTATTGAAGACAACTAGTCCATTGGTGTAAGGCAAGGGTGCCCGAAAGGTTGATCCCCAGATATAATTAACATTAAATTAATGAATAGCCACTAGCATAGTGCATTTATTTTGGAGAATGTTATAGAGCCTCGAACATACTGTATTGGGGTTGAGAAGTACTGCGTATATAGTGGATGAGAACTGCTGAGAATGTCATGGTGCATTGGAACGAGAATTGCCGAGTGGGCTATGGGTGTACTGGAATGAGAATTGCTATGAGTATGATGGGTGTACTGGGGTAAGATGTAATGGGAGTATGATGGGTGTACCGGGGTGAGATGTATTGTGAGTATGATGGGTGTACTGGAGTAAGATGTAATGTGAGTTGTAGCGGATGGCACCAGGCGACCCTACAAAAATACTGTATAAAGCTGCATCCGTGTATCTGCTGTATTTTCTGTGTATTAAAAAGAATTGTATTCCTCTGATTGTTCGGTAGTTTCATTCCCTTAGTTTATTCGAATGAAACTACCGAACAACCAGACCTCCCCTGTGTGAAGTGTGTCTTCAATTACCCGTTGCAACATTGTTGCGAACGGGTAATTGAACAGTAAGTAGCCGTCCTTTGTTCTCGGGGGTGACCGCCATTCGACAACCGAACACGTGGCGGCGGCCATTTTAAAACTCCCGAACAGCGGTGTTTTGCCGTCGAGTGTCTGGAACTAAAATCGGACACTCGAGTAGGCGAACACCGCTGAGACCTCCACAGCCCTGGTCCGTTTGGTTCCAAACTACCGAACGGCCCCTCGTTCGGTAGATAGAAAATACCGAACGAGGGGATTCAGGCGAACCCTCCCTAGCCTCTATAGCTAGAGGTTTTCGTGTATTTTATTCCCTTATGCCAGGACCGACCGCAGGGCCCATTCCCATGGAACCGAATTCGGCTATCTCAGTTCGTGCGGTCGGTCATTTTATTCCCTCCATACTTTTCCCGAACCCCTGGTCTGATCTGGGTGATTTTTGGATATGTTGTTCACCCAGATCAGGGCTACCAGGGGATGTATGATTTAAAGAGGTACCCCTACGTTTAGGGGTACATCCAGAAATGGGGGGAATTGGTGTGCTGAATAAGGGGATTATGATGCTGGCTGAGGGGAGGGGATGTGTGGGAGGTTACCAGGACAGGATTGGCTACTGTAATAATTACTGTAAGTTCCTCCCTTGCATGGGCGCATGCTTTATAAGGAGACTGTGATTAAAGGCTTGTCAGTTATGCTCCTGAAACTGTGTGTCGTCCAGTTATTGGGATTGCTGTTGGGATATTGCCGTATTTTACCTGCTGGAAACCCTGCCTTTGGATTTACTATTTACTTGTTCCTGAGTCTCACTTGGATTATAAGCGGAGAGAACCTGGGTAATATTGCATCTCCGCTACATTGGTTGGCAGCGCTGGGATCCAGACTCACAGAGGAACAAGCCTAAATGGAGTACGGATGGAGATTGATTTTGCCACACTAAAACGCTCCACGCTAAAAGACCTTCTGGAGGCAAAGGGTATACAAGCCAACAATAAGACAAAAGCGGTACTTATCACTGAACTGATGGCGGAGTACCGAATGGAAGGCGATTCGGTTCCCGAACAGGGGAATTCGGGAGAAACACCGGAACAAAGGGAGTTCCAGAGGCAGGTACAATTTTGGCTGTCTTTCTATGGGGAACACCCTCCAACAGAGATTGTTTCCAAAACGATAACGGAGGTCCAGGAATTTATACTGAGGAGTCAAACAGCGGCCCCAGAACGCAGCTCTGCAGTAAATATGCCACATGAAGGTAAGCCGAAAATACCGTACCAGGCTTTTAAAACATATGTGGAGGCAGAGGAAGATATAGACGCTTTCCTGCAAGATTTCGAGAGACTGTGTGCACTGCATAGAATCAGCACAGAGGACTGGGTACCTATTTTGGCAGGGAGGTTAACTGGGAGGGCAGCTGAGGCATACCGGACTGTACCAAATGATGAAATACGGAATTACCACAAAATGAAAGAAATTATATTGGCCAGGTATGCTATAACACCAGAAGCATACCGGCGGAGATTCAGGGATTTAAAGAAGGTGGAGAAAGACTCACATGCTGAGTGGGCATGCAGACTACAACGAGCAGTCTTGGGGTGGGTGCAAGCGCGCAAGGCACGGTCTATGGAGGATGTATTGCAAATGGTACTGCTGGAGCAATTTTATGAAGGAGTAACCAGCGAGGTACAGGAGTAGGTAAGAGACAGAAACCCTACCTCCCTTACCGAAGCAGCCAGGAAGGCAGACGAGTACCTGGATGCACGCAGGCAGCAAAAACCTGCAGCTCCAAAAGTACATTTTAAAACCTTTGGGGGAAATAACTACACGCCAGCTCTACCAAGGTCACTGCCACCACCACCACCACCCGCTGCACAGCCACGTTTCCGCCAGCCCACGTCGGGCCCTTGCCACCACTGCCAGAAGTGGGGACATTATAAAAGGGAATGCCCCCAGCTGCGGGACCGTTCCACCTGGATCCGACCCGGTCCACCACCACCACCGAGAGCCGCCGCAGCCCATCACTACCAGGACATCGTGGCCACACCGTATGGTTCAGCAGTTCCTATCACCACAGTAGAGCAGTGGGAGGTACTGCACGAGGCAGATCCCGTCCAGGCTAACGCAGACAACCGCCAGCATCACAGGCAGACCGTGTATCTGGAGGGTAAAGCGGTTCAGGGGCTACGTGACTCAGGAGCCACCATCACCCTGGTAAAAGGTCACCTGGTCTCAGACCAAGCTAAACTTAGTAAGACTGTGGCCGTCAGGGTAGCCGGGGGAGCAGTATACCGGCTACCCACAGCAAGGGTACATTTGCATTGGGGAGCGGGGGCAGGGCATGTGGAGGTGGGGTTGATGCCGCAGTTACCGGCGGAGGTTTTATTGGGGAACGATCTGGGGAGGCTCACATCTGCTTTTGAGCCCCAGACACCCACCACAGGAGAAGCTCACCCTGTGGTCACTCGACAACAGGCCCGCACCCAGGACTACAACACACTCCCGGAGGTTCAGGTAAGAGATCCTTCCCCTTCCCTTGACTGTGTCCCCTGGGCCCCTCCTAACGAATTTGCAGCTGAGGTAGTGACTGACCCCACCTTGCAGGTGTATAGGGACAAGGTGACAGCAGACACGCCTGGGGGGGAGGGCGAAAGGTTTATTTGGGACAACCAGCTGTTATATCGGGAGACGGATAAGCAGGTATCCGGGTCAGACCCGATTGTGATGAGGCAGTTAGTGGTACCTCAGCGGTACCGGGCGGAGTTACTACGGATAGCCCATGACATTCCGCTATCTGGACATTTAGGGGTCAGCAGGACCCGATACAGGTTAACCCAAAGTTTCTTTTGGCCGGGAATTAGCCAGGAGGTGCGCAGGTATTGCAACACGTGCGATACCGGTCAAAGGGTGGGGAAAAGGGGGGACCGGCGCAAGGCCAAGTTACATCCCCTCCCCATAATTGAGGAACCCTTTAGCAGGGTAGCAGTTGACTTAATAGGACCCCTCAACAAAGCCAGCCCGTCAGGTAAAAGATTTATCCTGACAGTAGTAGATTATGCCACTAGATATCCAGAGGCGGTGGCCCTGACGAATATACAGGCTGAGACAGTAGCCGAAGCCCTGATGAAGATATTCTCCCGGGTGGGACTCCCCAGGGAGATTGTCTCCGATCAGGGCACCCAGTTCACCGCCAAAGTCACGCAGCGCCTCTGGAAGTTTTGTGACATTAAGCCGGTCATTAGTTCCCCTTACCACCCCCAGACGAATGGGCTCCGCGAACGTTTCAGCGGTACATTGAAACAAATGCTCCGAACCTTCGCAGAGACCCACAAGGACTGGGAGAAGTTCCTGCCACACCTCCTCTTTGCTTACCGGGAGGTGCCGCAGGAATCCACTGGGTTCTCCCCATTTGAACTATTGTTTGGCCGCAGGGTACGAGGGCCTTTAGATTTGATCAGAGAGCATTGGGAGGGAGAACGGAGCACTGACGGTACCCCCATCATACCCTATGTGTTGGCATTCCGAGACCGCCTTGAGGCCTTAACTCAGACGGTACGCGAGAATTTGCAGGCGGCTCAGACACGCCAACGCACATGGTATGATCGGGGCGCCAGGGACCGTAGCTTTCAGGTCGGGCAGAAGGTGTTAATCTTAAAACCTGTCCGACACGATAAGCTGCAGGCCGCCTGGCAGGGCCCTTATAAGGTGGTGGAACAACGGTGTGACACCACTTATATAATCGGCTCGTGCGTTGGTACTGGGGGGCGACGCATGCTCCATGTGAACATGATGAAGCCCTACCAGGAGCGCTCGGAGGAAGTGACCGCTATATGTGCGCCTAACTCCGAGGAGTTTGACAGTTTACCTCTCCCGGATCTGCTGGGAGAGGGTCAGTTATCCGGGGACTTAGGGGAGGTCACCCTGGGGGATCGGTTGAGCCCACAGGAGCAGAGCGAGGTACAACAGCTGTTAAGGGAGAAGCAGGATATCTTCTCTAATGTACCTGGTTACACTCCTCTGGCCACTCACCGAGTAGACACCCCAGGGCAACTTCCCATGTGTCAGACCCCGTACCGCATCCCAGAAGCGGTACGGGTGAACATGCGCAAGGAGATAGATGAGATGCTCCAGCTGGGGGTGATTGAGCCCTCTGACAGCCCCTGGGCATCTCCGGTAGTACTAGTACCAAAGCGGGACGGCACGACCCGGTTTTGTGTAGACTACCGGAGATTAAATGAGAAGACGGTATCGGACGCCTACCCTATGCCCAGGATAGACGAACTCCTGGATCGGATGGCGAGGGGGCACTATCTCACCACAATTGACTTGTGTAAAGGGTATTGGCAAATACCCTTGGCACAAGACGCCATCCCTAAGTCGGCCTTTGTCACCCCATTCGGCTTGTACCAATTTAAGGTCATGCCGTTTGGGATGAAAAACGCCCCGGCTACTTTTCAGCGGATGGTGGACCGCCTCCTAGATGGGTTCCAGGATTATACCTGCGCATACCTCGACGATATTGCCATTTTCAGCAATACCTGGCAGGAACACCTGACCCATATAGGAGCGGTCCTAGACAGGATTAGGGCCGCTGGTTTAACGCTGAAACCAGCCAAATGCAGCATAGGAATGGCTGAAGTACAGTACCTAGGTCATCGGGTAGGATGCGGCAAGCAAAAGCCGGAACCAGCCAAAGTAGAGGCTGTAGCTCAATGGCCCACCCCTAGGACTAAGACCCAGGTGTTAGCGTTCTTAGGAACGGCCGGATACTACCGGAAATTTGTCCCGAATTACAGTGCCCTGGCCAAACCTCTCACCGACTTGACCCGTAAAACCCTACCCCGCCAAGTAACCTGGACCCCGGAGTGTGAACAGGCATTTCAGTTGTTAAAAGATGCATTGACAAATGCCCCTGTCTTGGCAGCTCCCAATCCAACTAAACGTTTTCTTGTCCACACAGACGCTTCTATGTTTGGATTGGGAGCAGTATTAAGCCAAGTCGGGGCCGATGGCGGAGAACATCCCGTGGCTTACATCAGCCGGAAACTGTTACCTCGAGAAGTAAGCTACGCCGCCATCGAGAAAGAATGCCTGGCTGTGGTGTGGGCCCTGAAGAAATTACAGCCATATTTGTACGGCCAAACTTTTTCCCTGCTCACGGATCACAACCCGTTAGTATGGCTAAACCGGGTGGCTGGGGACAATGCCCGGCTGCTGCGCTGGAGTCTGGCGCTGCAGCCCTTTGACTTTAATATCCAGTACCGCCCGGGTAAACAGAATGGAAATGCTGATGGGTTGTCTCGACAAACTGACCTAGAGAAATGATCCGTGAGCCTCCCCGGACATCCCCAAGCCGATCCGTGTTGGATCAGACTGTGTATGCCGGCTTGTGGGCAAGGGGGAGCAGTGTAGCGGATGGCACCAGGCGACCCTACAAAAATACTGTATAAAGCTGCATCCGTGTATCTGCTGTATTTTCTGTGTATTAAAAAGAATTGTATTCCTCTGATTGTTCGGTAGTTTCATTCCCTTAGTTTATTCGAATGAAACTACCGAACAACCAGACCTCCCCTGTGTGAAGTGTGTCTCAATTACCCGTTGCAACATTGTTGCGAACGGGTAATTGAACAGTAAGTAGCCGTCCTTTGTTCTCGGGGGTGGCCGCCATTCGACAAACGAACACGTGGCGGCGGCCATTTTAAAACTCCCGAACAGCGGTGTTTTGCCGTCGAGTGTCTGGAACTAAAATCGGACACTCGAGTAGGCGAACACCGCTGAGACCTCCACAGCCCTGGTCCGTTCGGTTCCAAACTACCGAACGGCCCCTCGTTCGGTAGATAGAGAATACCGAACGAGGGGATTCAGGCGAACCCTCCCTAGCCTCTATAGCTAGAGGCTTTCGTGTATTTTATTCCCTTATGCCAGGACCGACCGCAGGGCCCATTCACATGGAACCGATTCGGCTATCTCAGTTCGTGCGGTCGGTCATTTATTCCCTCCATACTTTTCCCGAACCCCTGGTCTGATCTGGGTGATTTTTGGATATGTTGTTCACCCAGATCAGGGCTACCAGGGGATGTATGATTTAAAGAGGTACCCCTACGTTTAGGGGTACATCCAGAAACGGGGGGAATTGGTGTGCTGGATAAGGGGATTATGATGCTGGCTGAGGGGAGGAGATGTGTGGGAGGTTACCAGGACAGGATTGGCTACTGTAATAATTACTGTAAATCCCTCCCTTGCATGGGAGCATGCTTTATAAGGAGACTGTGATTAAAGGCTTGTCAGTTATGCTCCTGAAACTGTGTGTCGTCCAGTTATTGGGATTGCTGTTGGGATATTGCTGTATTTTACCTGCTGGAAACCCTGCCTATGGATTTACTATTTACTTGTTCCTGAGTCTCACTTGGATTATAAGTGGAGATAACCTGGGTAATATTGCATCTCCGCTACATGAGTATGATGGGTATACTGGGGTAAGATGTTGTGGCGAAACCGACCTCGCCACTGGGCATTGGAGAAGACTAATTGCCAGCCTCCTGCCATGTGACTATGGCCCCTGGGATGTATTACCCTTTAAAGACATGATTTGGGCATAATGGATTTGTGTTGTGATGCTGCTGGCCCTTTAAGAACCATCTGGGGACATACTGTGGAGTTACTGGGTGGCCACCATTTCCTGTATCAGAGGCACATGGTGAGAACAATGGATGAAGCACATGGTGAGAACAATGGATGGCGGCCATTTTAACTCACAGACACTGTTTGGACTTTTCAACACGGTGCCATCTCGCCAGTATTTGGTGCACAGAGACATCGTGCAGTGGTTTGGGACTATACAGCAGGGGACACATTATACAGTGATTGTTTTTCATTTAGCCTGTATATGTTCTGCAGAATCTGCATTAAACTGTATCTTCCAAAGTACTGAACGGATCTGGGTGAATTTTGGATATGTGGTTCACCCAGATCCCCCGGTTCCAAGGATATATTTTTATGTGGTTATTGCATGTTTTGGGGTCCCTGTGATGTGTTTTATGAAACTGTATTTCTCTGTCTGTGATAATTAGATTACCCATTGTGTAAGGTAATTGTATCACAGGCAGAGGGGAGGATTTTGTGTGGGAGTGTCTGAGTGTATTGTACGTGTTATTGGTTGTTCTGTAAAACCCTGTGGGCAGTACTAAGTTTGTGGACTGGGAATAAAAGAGGCTGTATGTGCCAGTCCAGTCAGTTCCTGTTTAACCCTCAAAGTGAAGTGTCGTTTCATTATTGGGGGAGGATTTATTGTATGCTGTTCCAGTTTGACTGCTAGGAGTGTAAACCTATTTGCATGGTTTTTCCTATTCTGCTGTATACAACATTCATATGCTTCTCCGGTTCGGTGGTTGTGGTGTCTGCTGCAGTGCTTGGAGTATGATGGGTGTACTAGGGTGAGAAGTGCTGTGAGTATTGTAACAGAGCTCCAGTACTCCATCCGAGTACCTCCGCCAAGTCTGCTTCCTTGTAGCTATCAGGGACCCTGAAACACTTCAGACCCAGATGCCGAGGCTTGACTGGGATCATTAGGGCCTTTTCTACCCTGGACCAAACACCAGACGACACATGGTGAAGGTTAAACAGCAACTCTTTAATGAATACAGCACACATAGTTTAAGCCCCCAACAGCCTCATTTACATACAATAGGTTACATAGATTACTATATTACAAGGAAGGGTGGGGTCAGACAATAGCAAGAGCTGATGGGAGATTGAGGAGGGACAGAGCAGCTAGTTTAAACTGGTCTGGCAATGTCCATGGGGCAACAATAGGACAGGAAAAAGGGGGTGGGGGAGATGCACAGACCAGCAATACATTCAACATACCTTGCACAAATAATAGGCACAATGTGACAAAACACAAAAGGAATTTGGGAGCCCACCCATAGTGTCTGTCTTCCATCCCCAGTGATGGTGACTACCGTCACAAGTATGATGGGTGTAATGGGGTGAGAAGTACTGTGAGTATGATGGGTGTACTGGGGTGAAAAAAGCATATTTATGTAAAATTGCAGATGAGCAATTGTGCGCATGCACAGAATTATCAGGGTTAAACTCACTCACATCACAGGACAGCCCAGCATCTGATGGGAATTTTTAATTTATTTTAAACACAGCCCCCAGCTAAGTTTTATTTGAGTATTGGATTGTGCAAAAATGTGACAAGTGATAGTTTAAATAAAAGATTTTGCAGAGTTGTTTAATTTTTATTGTTTTATAAAATGATTATTGTAATGAGAACTGGATACACAGTCTCATGGTATTCCAGCCAAAACAGATGGGAATTCTGGGAACTCAAAATAAAAACAAGAGCGACAGAACAAAAATCCTCAGGAAATTCGAGCACAAACGAGCATATGCTGAGATAAAAGGTAATCATTCTCCATGCTCTCATCAGATTGACAGTTTAATCAAATGAGAGGAATCCGGTATCAGGAGGCTGTGTGCAAGAACTCGTTAATATTCCTGGATCTGATGGAATGAAACCTTTATCTCGCTCTCTCTCCCAGAAAGCCGAACCTTATCTTTGAGCTCCGGCTTTATCTTATAAAAGGTAAAATAAAGCCGTGCGGTGCACAAACCTGGAAGAACCTTGAGAAATAATAATAATCTCTTTTTCTATAGTTTTTATGACTGAATATCTGATTCACTTAATTAACCTAATGAAAGGTACATCTTTCTACAACTGCTTCTAAACGATTTAGACTTTGAAGCCCTCAATGGGTTAACACTTCCATCATTCTGTCCAAAGTCTCTTTACAACTGAAAACACAAGTTATTTAAATCTGGTTTAAAATTCCCCGGAATTGTGTTCTGGTTTTGTAATCTGGAGGATTGATGTCTTGAAATGTTTCGTAGGTACCAATTGATTCCAGAACTAACAGCTCCATTTACAGGTTATTTCAATCTTATTAACCACCTTCTGTTCCAATGTTGTGTTCTATCTCCCCAATTGGTGTTCACCATGAGCGATGTGGATTAGAGAATCTCTCCATGACTGTGTTTTGTGTGACCACTAACAAGTTATACATTAGTAGGCGCTGTTCTTTATTTTTGGGAAAGTGACCTTTATCACATGTTGGCACTGGGTGGAGCTTAAACTAAGTTCCATTCAAGCTGGTAATTTAGCCATAGTCTATCAGTCAAATTAATGCCCAGAATGGCCAACTGCAGACATCATGGACAGACAAGAACACAATGTCGTGCCCAAATATTAAGGTTCGGCAGAAGAAGAAAACAATAAATATAACCAAATGCACTTGGTAAGGGGGAGTATAATCATTGAGATACAAGGGTCTTAAAGGGACTCTACAGACACCCAGACCACTGCAGCTCATTGAAGTGGTCCAGGTGCAGTGTCCCAGGTCCCATAACCCTGAAAAGGTAATTAGTACTGTTTTTAATAAACAGCAATATTTAATTGTCAGGGTTAACTCCACCTCTAATGGCTGTCACCAGACAGCCACTAGATCGACTTGTGGTGACCTTTGGTCGCTTAACTAACGCTGGGTGTACTCACACTATGCATGAGGACATCCAGCATCACCCGAAACTCTATAGGAAGGCATGGTGTAATGCTTTCCTATGGGGGTAGTACTAATGCGAACACTCCCATTGCCTGACATGGGCATGAATTCTCCCCTGCTGGCTGCCATTGGAGCCTGAGCCAGCTTCAAGGGACCACCCCTTCTACACCATGGGGTAAGCTGGGGCTTGATGGAGGAGGCACTATCGGGAGCTATAGTGCCAGGAAAGTAACCTTGTTTTCCTGGCACTATAGTCTCCCTTTAAGGAAAGAAATAGTGAAAGAAAAATATGGCAGTGTCACCTTAAACTCCAAAAAGAGCCTGACAAATTTGCAACTGAAAGTTTCAAATAATGCAAAATAGATAAAGAAAACCGTGGTGTACTGTTACTGAAAATGGGTTTTGATGAAACTCAATAGACTAGCGGACGGTTAATAAATCAATTTATCATCAAGGTGAGCAGTGGGGATTTTGGACAGTGAAGTAATTTTGGGTAAGTTGATGAACTAGATCTAGGACAGGGGTAGGCAACCTTTTAGCAGCACTGTGCCGATATAGGATGGTGATGTCCCGTAGCGTGCCGATACTATCTTTTTTTTTAAATTGAGGTGTGTATGTTGCCGTATTCTACTTGTGTTATTTATCCTGTAATTGCTTTGTATCATTGTATTTGTTCTTATATGAGCTATTAGATTGAATATGTTCATTAGTAGTTTGTGGTATCGTGTATGATACATATAAATGTGGGCTGTGTATGGGGGCTGCCTGTGGAATTGTGTGTGGATGGATATGTCACATTGTGTTTGGTAGTGTGCGTGGCCTGTTTGGGGTATTACATGTGAGAGGCTGCATGTGGGGATGTGTGCTGTATGTGGATTGTTAGCGGGTTATGTTTGTGCGGATTGTGTGTTGTGTTTGTGTGTGGGCTGTTCATATTATTTGTATGAGGGGGAGGGTTATTCTGCATTTCCATGTATATCTAGCACTGTGGGTGGCTTCCCTGAGTTCCACTGGGGACCAGGCTGGCCAGGTACAGGTCAAAGACAGGAGCTGCAACAGCAGCTGCAGGCTGCTCTACTACAGTGTGGATTCCCATTCACAAGTGCTGGGAGGAAGTGCTGCAATGCATAAACTGAGGATTGTCCTTCACCGCCTTTTCGTATTAGCAGATATCTGAAGTTTTACTTGGACTCCTGATAGGCCAGAGCCTGTTTGGCTCTAGCAGCCTTGAGTGCCGTGAAAAGACACCCTGAGTGCCGTGCATGGCACTAGTGCCGGAGGTTGCCTACCCCTGATCTAGGAGATAAATATAAACAGGTATAAGATTGGGGAGCTGGATGAATTGTGAGTTTACAGTAAATATTATGTGAAAATAACGGACAGGAGTTGACTGGTTAGTAAAATATAGCATTGATTGAAACCCTCACACAGCTCCCTGTAAGCCTCGGTTCCTACATTGTGGATACATATTATCACTGTTACTAAGCCTCTCCCCATCTCTTCATTTCTCAGATCTTGGTGGCTTGCAAACGCGTGCTGGCTATTCAAAAGCTCCAGCCATGGACCCAAGTCAGTGTGCCTTCTGGCTCCTCAGAGAACTTCTCACCAAGGCCACAAAGTGTTCAGAAGCCACAGCCATGGTCCCAAGTCAGTTTGTCCACTGGATCTCCAGAGAATTCCCTACAGAAGCCAGAGACTTTACAAAATGAAGGGTACGATGAGCTGGACCGCAAAATCCTACAGCTATGTGGTAAGTGTTCATTTATTAAATGTTATGGTGTGCACTTATTACAGACCTCTATGGAAAACATAAACATATGTGCAAAACAACTTACCTCCCATGTTTTCACTGGCAGAATTACCTTTATCTCACCTGAGACACATCCTTTTTAAAGATGCATTCCGCTCAGTGGCTTTTCTGCAGCTATTCTCCAACACATCTTTATAAAAGTGCTAGATATTGTTTGCCCCATCGGGTTCCTCTACCAGTCCATCTCACATTACAGTTCTATGAAAACTATAAAAGCCAATCAAATCTCTAAACAAAATGACGTACAAAATCACGGGATCATTCACTTCGGTAGCTGGCCACCAACAAGACTTTGAGAACATAATGTCCGTAGATTACTCCAAAAGTTTCAAATTAAACCAACTCCAACCCGTTTTGTCAGGGCGTAGATACCTAGACTGAAAAGTTCGGCCTTTCTCACATTTTTTTTTCTATTGATCCAAAAGAAGGCACAAACCACAGCGCTTCCAATGTTGCAACGAATAAAATCAGAAATCCCTTCTTGACTCTAGAATGTCAGTCAGATTACTCATTGGATCAAGAAGCTGTTACCCCACTAATTAAAAATGATACTTCTGGTACCTCGGTCTACTTCCTGTAATAAAATGTATCATCATATATAAATACAATGTTATGTCTTTTTTTTTTTTTTTAACAAAACACTGACAGATAAAGAACATCTACTCTTGCACATACGGCTTCTGCGCAAGCCATTCATAGAAATGTCACTGTAAAATGGAACATTCGGCTTCTGCGAAAGCCATCTACAGAAATACTATAAAAAACGTTTCAAGATCTGTCAGCGAACAAATAAAGAATTTAAAAAAAAAGACATCCTGAAAATTATGTTTTTTATGGGTGAGAGCACACAACAAAAATGTATATACAACGTTACCACAGCAGGAGTAATATTGCCACCTAAAAATAAATAAAAAGACAAAACATATTGCTTTAAGGGAGCTTTCAAAGTCTGAGCCTGCTTAACTTGGCTCAGTATCATGTGAGTGGAACAAACCTACCAATCTATTTGTACATATTTCAGAGTTAGGTTGGTTACACTATGTTTGTTTTGTCCACGTATTCTATTATATTCATACAGTTGATTTTAAAATATCTACATACACTCTGATTAAACTACATCTTCATGTAGATAATTCTACTTCCATATTGTTCTTACTGTAAAAAAAGAAACCTTTCCTTT
>OW240912.1:417840352-417855762 GCA_933207985.1 Pelobates cultripes | reverse complement strand
GGGAGTATTATTGCTTTGGAGCTCTGTTATACACTCAGACACATTACTGGGAGTATTATTGCTGTGGAGCTCTGTTATACACTCAGACACATAACTGGGAGTATTATTGCTGTGGAGCTCTGTTATACACTCAGACACATTACTGGGAGTATTATTGCTGTGGAGCTCTGTTATACGCTCAGACACATTACTGGGAGTATTATTGCTGGGGAGCTCTGTTATACACTCAGACACATTACTGGGAGTATTATTGCTGCGGAGCTCTGTTATACACTCAGACATTACTGGGAGTATTATTGCTGTGGAGCTCTGTTATACACTCAGACACATTACTGGGAGTATTATTGCTGTGGAGCTCTGTTATACACGCAGACACATTACTGGTAGTATTATTGCTGTGGAGCTCTGTTATACACTCATACATATTACTGGGAGTATTATTGCTGGGGAGCTCTGTTATACACTCAGACACATTACTGGGAGTTTTATGGCTGTGGAGCACTGTTATACACTCAGACACATTACTGGGAGTATTATTGCTGTGGGGCTCTGTTATAAACTCAGACACATTATTGGGAGTATTATGGCCGAGGAGCTCTGTTATACACTCAGACACATTGCTGGGAGTATTACTGCTGTAGAGCTCTGTTATACACTCAGACACATTGCTGGGAGTATTATTGCTGGGGAGCTCTGTTATACACTCAGCTACATTACTGGGAGTATTATTGCTGTGGAGCTCTGTTATACACTCAGCCACATTACTGGGAGTATTATTGCTGTGGAGCTCTGTTATACACTCAGCCACATTACTGGGAGTATTATTGCTGTGGAGCTCTGTTATACACTCAGCCACATTACTGGGAGTATTATTGCTGTGGAGCTCTGTTATACACTCAGGCACATTACTGGGAGTGTTATTGCTGTGGGGCTCTGTTATACACTCAGACACATTACCGGGAGTGTTATTGCTGTGGGGCTCTGTTATACACTCAGACACATTACTGGGAGTATTATTGCTGTGGAGCTCTGTTATACACTCAGACACATTACTGGGAGTATTATTGCTGTGGAGCTCTGTTATACACTCAGACACATTACTGGGAGTATTATTGCTGTGGAGCGCTGTTATACACGCAGACATTACTGGGAGTATTATTGCTGTGGAGCTCTGTTATACACTCAGACACATTACTGGGAGTATTATTGCTGTGGAGCTCTGTTATACACTCAGACACATTACTGGGAGTATTATTGTTGTGGAGCTCTGTTATACACTCAGACACATTACTGGGAGTATTATTGTTGTGGAGCTCTGTTATACACTCAGACACATTACTGGGAGTATTATTTATTGCTTTGGAGCTCTGTTATACACTCAGACACATTACTGGGAGTATTATTGCTGTGGGGCTCTGTTATACACTCAGACACATTACCGGGAGTATTATTGCTGTGGAGCTTTGTTATACACTCAGACACATTACCGGTAGTATTATTGCTGGGGAGCTCTGTTATACACTCAGACACAATACTGGGAGTATTATTGCTGTGGAGCTCTGTTATACACTCAGACACATTACTGGGAGTATTATTGCTGTGGAGCTCTGTTATACACTCAGACACATTACTGGGAGTATTATTGCTGTGGAGCTCTGTTATACACTCAGACACATTACTGGTAGTATTATTGCTGTGGAGCTCTGTTATACACTCATACATATTACTGGGAGTATTATTGCTGGGGAGCTCTGTTATACACTCAGACACATTACTGGGAGTATTATGGCTGTGGAGCACTGTTATACACTCAGACACATTACTGGGAGTATTATTACTGTGGAGCTCTGTTATACGCTCAGACACATTACTGGGAGTATTATTGCGGTGGAGCTCTGTTATACACGCAGACACATTACTGGTAGTATTATTGCTGTGGAGCTCTGTTATACACTCATACATATTACTGGGAGTATTATTGCTGGGGAGCTCTGTTATACACTCAGACACATTACTGGGAGTTTTATGGCTGTGGAGCACTGTTATACACTCAGACACATTACTGGGAGTATTATTGCTGTGGGGCTCTGTTATAAACTCAGACACATTATTGGGAGTATTATGGCCGAGGAGCTCTGTTATACACTCAGACACATTGCTGGGAGTATTACTGCTGTAGAGCTCTGTTATACACTCAGACACATTGCTGGGAGTATTATGGCCGAGGAGCTCTGTTATACACTCAGACACATTGCTGGGAGTATTACTACTGTAGAGCTCTGTTATACACTCAGACACATTGCTGGGAGTATTATTGCTGGGGAGCTCTGTTATACACTCAGCCACATTACTGGGAGTATTATTGCTGTGGAGCTCTGTTATACACTCAGCCACATTACTGGGAGTATTATTGCTGTGGAGCTCTGTTATACACTCAGCCACATTACTGGGAGTATTATTGCTGTGGAGCTCTGTTATACACTCAGACACATTACTGGGAGTATTATTGCTGTGGAGCTCTGTTATACCCTCAGACACATTACTGGGAGTATTATTGCTGCGGGGCTCTGTTATACCCTCAGACACATTACTGGGAGTATTATTGCTGTGGAGCTCTGTTATACACTCAGACACATTACTGGGAGTATTATTGCTGTGGAGCTCTATTATACACTCAGACACATTACTGGGAATATTATTGCTGTGGAGCTCTGTTATACACTCAGACACATTACTGGGAGTATTATTGCTGTGAAGCTCTGTTATACATGCAGACACATTACTGGAAGTATTATTGCTGTGGAGCTCTGTTATACACTCAGACACATTACTGGGAGTATTATTGCTGTGGAGCTCTGTTATACACTCAGACGCATTACTGGGAGTATTATTGCTGTGGAGCTCAGTTATACACTCAGACACATTACTGGCAGTATTATTGCTGTGGAGCTCTGTTATGCCCTCAGACACATTATTGGGAGTATTATATCTGTGGAGCTCTGTTATACTCAGACACATTACTGGGAGTATTATTGCTGTGGAGCTCTGTTATACACTCAGGCACATTACTGGGAGTATTATTGCTGTGGAGCTCAGTTATACACTCAGACACATTACTGGGAGTATTATTGCTGTGGAGCTCTGTTATACACTCAGACACATTACTGGGAGTATTATTGCTGTGGAGCTCTGTTATACACTCAGACACATTACTGGTAGTATTATTGCTGTGGAGCTCTGTTATACACTCATACATATTACTGGGAGTATTATTGCTGGGGAGCTCTGTTATACACTCAGACACATTACTGGGAGTTTTATGGCTGTGGAGCACTGTTATACACTCAGACACATTACTGGGAGTATTATTGCTGTGGGGCTCTGTTATACAATCAGACACATTACTGGGAGTATTATTGCTGTGGAGCTCTGTTATACACTCAGACACATTACTGGGAGTATTATTGCTGTAGAGCTCTGTTATACACTCAGACACATTACTGGGAGTATTATTGCTGTGGAGCTCTGTTATACACTCAGACACATACTGGGAGTATTATTGCTGTGGAGCTCTGTTATACACTCAGACACATTACTGGAGTATTATTGCTGTGGAGCTCAGTTATACACTCAGACACATTACTGGGAGTATTATTGCTGTGGAGCTCTGCTATACACTCAGACACATTACTGGGAGTATTATTGCTGTGGGCTCTGTTATACACTCAGACACATTACTGGGAGTATTATTGCTGTGGAGCTCTGTTATACACTCAGACACATTACTGGGAGTATTATTGCTGTGGAGCTCTGTTATACACTCAGACACACCCAACAATATGGAGCTCCTAGAAAAGAGAGACAGTGGGATTTGGCCCCCAAATAGGGACTGTGCCGCTTAAACAGGAAAGTTACCAGCCCTGAACGTTTCTCCTGACACGCAGTATATGCCAAATACAAAGAAACCCGGTGTAAAAGTGTTTAATGAATGTTTTGCCCTCAAAAATAAAGTTGAAATTGCTATTTATAACAAATCAAATTTTTTTTTCCTCGTCCTTCAGAAAACTCTAATAAACAGCTTAGATGCCTAATTCTTAACCTGGTTCTCTTTGCGTTCATTGTTTAGATTGAAACATACAGACAAGCACAGCAGCCGGTGACACAGATATTTCATTTACAGGATGGCCCAAATTAACATTAACTGTGGGTTCCACATAGAGCCATATTCCTGATTAACAGAGTGTGCATTTATTACGGAGCTCACTCTGGCTGATTGCGGAACCTAATCGTGCTCTCAGAATGTTAAGGGGAGTAAAAACACTCAAACCATACATTGGCTGAAATGATCTCATAACTCAGTCTTCTGGCACGATACACAACTGTTGTGGAAACCGGAGTAATCTCAGCTGATGAAAATGCCATTTAGATCTATTTTGTCACAAGGCGACTGCACTCAGCTGCCAGGTCTCGCGTTCTCCTTGCGGCATTTAGACATATTCCGTTTCACATCTGAGTGCCAGACCAGCACTGGCTGACCTTTCCGACGATAAACACCAATTAAAGAGAAAAACAGTAATGTCCAGCTTTTAGTGAGCGTCCTTCAACACTGGTACTATCAGCCCTTAAACAACGGGTCCGAGCTTTTCGACCTTTTAAAGGGGTGTCAGCTGGGAAAGCGATGAATGCACATGGAACCAGCCTGATTAGCAATTCTCCTGCTATTTACGATCAGAGTACACAAGGGACAGGAGGTGCAGAAACCTCAGCGTCCACCAGTGATCAGGTTGCCAGTGGACACATCTAGGAAATGTCTAAATCCACAGGTTTAAAGAACAAATGGTCCAGCATTCTGATGTAAATAAAAAACTTAAAAATAATCCCCCTTGTTACACCAGAACACCTGCCAACATTTTGACTGATAACAATGGTCTATGAAGCCCGATACCCACCGTCCAGATTTGCATACTTCCCCAGTGTCCCTATTTTGGAAGGATAGTCTCTATTTTAGCCCAAATCGCTCTGTCCTTATTTTCTGTTTTAATGTCTCTCTTGTTTAGGAACTCCTCACTCACACCCCTAAAATGAAAGTGACACACTTTGTCCACATTAAATGTTGGTAGGTTTGGCCAAGTCCTTCCGTGGCACTAATTATAGAGCAGTAAACATCCCATGCATGTTAGAAACCACAGAAATGAGATGCTATTTACTATAGTAGGAGCTGACTGAAGAGTTCATTCAATAAAATCAGATCTGAAAGAGGAGATTTGGAGAATGTTTCAGTTTGTCTGTTAGAATTCGCAATTCCATTATCCTGGAGCTGTAAACCATATTAACATCTCTACTGAAATCTAATAAATGAGTGATTAATAAAGTTAATAAATGTGCAGGGAGAGAGATTATTTCCATTTCTAAATAGCTTTTTGCACCCTAAAATTATTTGAATAAAACAGGGGTGGGAGTTGGAAATTTCCGCTTTTTTTGTATAAACGTAGAGTTTGCATCCTGAGTCCATACAGCACATTAAACAGAACTTATCTGGGAATTATGACTAATCCCTTTACCAGGTTCCTTTATTAACGGATGATGACGGTTATTAAGAGATTACTAGCCAATTATATTCTCTTTATTATGTTCTAAAAAAATAAGGAATAGAAAAAAATATTCCATTACATCATAGAGATTTAAACTATTTCTGCTTTTATTCTCTAAACCGGGTACCAAATTACTCCCCTTTCTGAGCTGTATATCCCAACGCCAAACTTAAATGGACATGACAGGGTGGAAATATCCAACATTGTGACATAGAAATTCTGAAAAAAAAATATATATTTAAACAAAAAAAAAAGATCCTTCGCCTACCACCGTGGCCAAAGTTGCTTAGATACTACGGAAGGTTATTTACGCGGGGGCTTCTTTGGGAGTCAGAGTGCCACGCGAGAACGGGATCTAACTGTTTAGCATCAGGTAATAAAAGGAGACGTAAAATAAAACACAGAGAGAGTTTGACAACAGAAATAGCTGCATCGGTTCTTGTGGAATCCCTGGGATCGGGACAGCTGCCCCTTCTACCCTGGGTTTAAGGAGGGCTATGCCGGCTGCAATCCACTCACCGGATCTGATACATAGAACTGCCAAAGGTTTATTGATCTGTTCCTGTTTCTGTTGTGTAATTTATAAAATAAAATTTACCAAAATTAATAATATGTAAAAAAAAAAAAAACGACAGTTAAAATCGGCAGTTACAATGGTTTCATTGTTTTATTCCAGAGAGAGTTTATCATTTTGTACATTTTATTTTTAATCCACATAGTATCTCCATTCCAAATGAACATGGATATGGGAAATGTAAAATTTTGTAGAAGAATTATAAATTTGATATCATAATCACTGCATTTCTCCCAAGTCCTATTCCTGTACAGGAAGGACAGTTCAGATTTTGAGCCCAATTCCCTCCTTCCCTCTTCTCTAGGAGCTCCATATTGTTGGTGTCTGAGTGTATGACAGAGCTCCACGGCAATAAAGCTCCCAGTAAAGTGTCTGACTGTATAACAGAGCTCCACAGAAATAATACTCCCAGTAATGTGTCTGAGTGTATAACAGAGCTCCACAGCAATAATACTCCCAGTAATGTGTCTGAGTGTATCACAGAGCCCCACAGCGATAATACTCCCAGTAACGTGTCTGAGCGTATAACAGAGCTCCCCAGCAATAATACTCCCAGTAATGTGTCTGAGCGTATAACAGAGCTCCCAGCAATAATACTCCCAGTAATGTGTCTGAGTGTATAACAGAGCTCCCCAGCAATAATACTCCCAGTAATGTGTCTGTGTGTATAACAGAGCTCCCCAGCAATAATACTCCCAGTAATGTGTCTGAGTGTATAACATAGCTCCCCAGCAATAATACTCCCAGTAATGTGTCTGTGTGTATAACAGAGCTCCCCAGCAATAATACTCCCAGTAATGTGTCTGAGTGTATAACATAGCTCCACATCAATAATACTCCCAGTAATGTGTCTGAGTGTATAACAGAGCCCCACAGTAATAATACTCCCAGTAATGTGTCTGAGTGTATAACAGAGCTCCACAGCAATAATACTCCCAATAATGTGACTGAGTGTATAACAGAGCTCCACAGCAATAATACTCCCAGTAATGTGTCTGAGTGTATAACAGAGCCCCACAGTAATAATACTCCCAGTAATGTGTCTTTAAACTACAATAAATGTGTTTAGAAGTCAGTCTGTGGAAATAAGGCACCTAAAATTAAAATGTCCCTTTTTGTATAGAAAAATGTTCTTACAAAGTGTTACATTGTTTAACTGAAATTAATGACATGTATTACAATTTATTAGTGTGCATAATTCAATACATATTCTGTATAAATGCTGGAGGTATAGTTATGTCAAACGTTCACGGAGAAAATAAAATGTGATCACTGAGAGAGGCAGCTCGGTGTGATACAAAGCTGCTTAATGCGTGAGCACCATGGGGAAAGACGCAGAAACATAGCTCTCAACTCTCCCGTATCTGATAGGACAGTCCTGATTCAAGACCCATCTCGCCTTTTTTTAACCTGGTTTTCAGCTTCTGAAAACAAATAAGAGAACACGCCAGAAGAGAGTCCAGTACAATTGTTTCATTAAAGTATCCCATATCTGTGCAAACACTGTGGGGCTGAAATCTTGCTGGAAAGATATACTTCACGCGAAGCTCAAAATTGTTCAGTATTTCTGTTCAACAAAAAACGAAGAAAACAAACATGGATCTGCTGTGCGACAATGTTCTAAGCAGTCACCATGGAAATCAACGGAGTGGTCCCACTCATTGCTCCACCTTTTGTTTTTTACCCTAGAATTAATATTCAAACCCATGAACCCCTGATACACCGAATGACCCACGTATCTCAAACAGTTTAGGGCATCTGCTAAACTATGAATTGTCAGGAATCTAGCTCTATTCCCTCCCAGGGGCTGGACAACACACAATCCTGGGAGCTCTAGACTTTCCCAGCCGAATCCTCCTCCAAGAGCTGGAACAAGCTGGATCAGTGATTCGCCATTTTCCCTCCTAGTAACCAGATGACACATAGTTCTGGGAGTACAAGCTGGAATGTTTAAATCTGGCCAGATGGCCTGCTTATATACAAAATCTGAGTACAGTGAACATGCCCAAAACACACCCATAACTACACCTACAATATGTCCACAAAGTATAATGTCACATGACACTCAGTATAAAAGTATAAAATATGAAAAACACAACATATTTCCCACATAGGCACCCCCACAGTCTATACATTCCCGGATAGCCTGGGTCTGAACGCCCAAGTTGTCCAAATAGCACTCAGATCCCACGAACGCAGCCAAAACGCCACCATGGCAAACTCTGGACCGACCGCACATGAGGCTCCTGCCCAAAATAGTTCCATGAAATCAGTGCAAGTGGTGGGTCTCTTTCGGGAGTACCAAAGTGAATAAAATACCGAACATAATCCATAATTACAGTGTGGAGCTTGTTCACTTCATCTATGTGAACGATTCCACCGAACAGTGCACTTGCAGGTTGTACAGAAACTAACGCAGGTGATTATGGAAGTCCAGCTGTGTTTGGGAGTTTCAGTGTCCGATTTTAGTTCCAGGAGCTCAATGCTCAAACACTGCCTCCTGCGTTTGCAGGATCAAGATGGCCGCCACCTTGTGGTCGTTCATACAAACGGCGGCCACCCAGGTGAACAATTAGAACACTGGGGTGGAAATCGTTACAAGGTGACAATTTGGCTTAACAAGCACACGGGTGGTCCCTGGTTTGTGCGGTTGTTCTGTTACCGAACGGGAAATTACACGAATCAAGCAATTTAACATGTCTTTTACATGGCCCATAGTTCTTGGGCAGGAGGCTAGCAAGCAGGCTCCTCCAGGAATCCGTGGCAAACGTACATGGGAAGGAACGTGTGTCACACTCCCTACACGCAGACCATCACTAAGTAAAGAAAACATAAACATACCTACCTTGCCTAATGTAAGTGTTTCTTGGTTTGGGTTACAGTGATACCATGTTTCCCTGTTCCACTTATATTAAATCTGCATAAATGTCAATGTCTACTGTAGTAGGGACAGCGTTTGACCCATGTGCGCCTCTACATTCTTCACATAGAAAAATCTCTATGGCAACTTGTGGTTAATCTTCCGACTCTCCCCCATTAACAAACATGCATATTGAGGGATTCAGTGTTCTGTTCAAGTAAAATAAGGTTAGAGAAGCAATCTCCTTGCTCACAAATTACAGCCTTCGCTATTTTCCGCCTCCGCAAGCCTAACACCCCCGCAGAAAGGCAACGATGAATACAGGTCTGTACACCTCTGGTCACACGGCCCCATTCTCCTGCCTCTCTTCTCGTTAACTACAGAACTATTGTCATAATCTGCTAGCAATGATGCCAACCTTTATACACCGACTAAAAAAATAAAAAGCTAACGCAGGCTTTGTTGAAAATCCATTAAAGGACCACTATAGTGCCAGGAAAACATACTCGTTTTCCTGGCACTTTAGTGCCCTGAGGGTGCCCCCACCCTCAGGGTCCCCCTCCCGCCGGGCTCTGGAGAGAGGAAGGGGTTAAAATCTTACCTTTCTCCAGCGCCAGGCGGGGAGATTTCCTCCTCCTTCCTAGCGACGTCATCGGCTGAATGCGCATGCACGGCAGGAGCAGCGCGCGCATTCAGCCAGTACATAGGAAAGCATTTACAATGCTTTTCTATGGATGCTGGCGTCTTCTCACTGTGATTTTCACAGTGAGAAGCACGCAAGCGCCTCGAGCGGCTGTCAATGAGACAGACACTAGAGGCTCTAGAGGCTAGATTAACCCTCAGTGTAAACATAGCAGTTTCATAGCCAGGGTTAACCCTAGCTGGACCAGGCACCCAGACCACTTCATTAAGCTGAAGTGGTCTGGGTGCCTAGAGTGGTCCTTTAAGCGTGCATATAAATACAAATTATTTACAGTACCATTAAAGCCCCTAAATTAGACACTTACCTACTTGCCCAGATTTTACAATAAGGGGATTCATGTCCAGGTCAGTTTGTGGGCTAGTAAAACACAATGTGTTAAAAATGTGCAACATGTTAGTGAAAAATCCAACACGATCTTCCTTTCCTGTTGAAGGCCACTTTTGTGATTTATTTTTTTATTGGTATAAAGTAGCATGTTTTGTTACCATAAATAAAATATACAATCCATAAGGTTTAGCTATCATAGATAACTATAGATAAAAAAAACTGTATGCAATCCACAAGATTCATGTTTACAATGCGGGAATTACAGACCAATTCGTCTGGCACTGGGAATGCTAGAGATAATTGAGAGGAACGACTGATTTGCCGTCCAGGTTTGTACAGCGTGTATTCTGTAAACCTGTCTCATTAATGAGGATTTCACAGGTTCTCCCGATGCTCTGCTGGCGCTAATTGTTCCTCACTCTATGTCTCTGCATGCAGTGCTGATTGTTTGCGTCTTGCCCTGTTCGTGTGGGTGAACGTGATACTATGTCACACAGATTCTAACTCGCTAATCACTAATACATCTTTTGTATCTTCTGTATTGTAATTTGTTAGGAGATATGTTATGGTTAGGTTGGTATCTCTTCTAAAAAACTTTTTATTGGGAAAAAAGATAGTTAATACGAGACTAACTCTGGGATCTGTCCTGACTGTCTCTGTTAATTATTCACAGTGAAGGAAGAATTAAACCCAGCCATGTCAATAGGTCATAGGAGGCAGGCATTATAACGTACATTCTTGGAGTTATGGCAGTCAGATGTCTCCTTGGATCAAGCAGCTATTTCCCCACTAATTAGAAATTATATCCCTGTATGTTATGTTTTTGGAAGTATTTATCCAATTGCTGTTTAAACATCTTTAGTGACTCTGACAAAACCACCTCTTCAAGCAGTGAATTCCACATCCTTATTGTTCTTACTGTAAAAAAAAACAAAAAAAAAACTTTATTTGGCCGTAGACTAAATCTCCTTTCTTCCAGTCTACATACGTGACCTCATGTCCTATGTATAGCCCTGTTTATGAATAGATTCCCAGACAATGGTTTGTACATCAGGCAGCTGAAGGTGATGCAATGCTGTGTCTGGGTGAGGCAGCTCAGTCAGATACAATTTCCTTAAAAGCTGAAATGACATTGTAGTGAATGTAGTAAGATAGGCATCTAGATGTGATACAAAGTTCCTACACACATGTGGATGTTGTAATATCAGACCCCCTGGTTAACCCTTTCTGAACTAAGGATTGTCAGTTCTATTGTTACACAGGTAGACCCGACATGTCTAGAGTTGGGTAAATAGGTTGAAGAAAACTAAAAAAACAAACAAACACTTATTTGTCAGGTTTTGCTTCAAAGTGATGATACATTTTCATTAAAAAAACTTTTTTTTTTTTTTTTTTAAAAGGAGAGAAATATATCCTACACTTTACTGGCCCTTTAAACTGTTATTTTCATCATATTTTGGAGACATATCTCATCCCTCACTTCAAATTTCCAACAGTATTGGTGTAGAAGGAGAAATGTTTTTACTGAATTAAATCCGATGCTCTGCTTTAAATGCGCTTGTAACATTATATGTAGGTTTGTGTTAATGCCCGGCAGCTGGGAGTGTGTGATAAAGGCTCAATGCTTGTGTTGGTTAGAGACAGGCTCGATGGGAAGCAAAGAAATTCCTGTGAATTATGTCTAGGATAATGCTATCATGTCAAGCAGGCTGTATTACGAGTGTGTACTCTGTCACTTACTTAATATTCTCCTTCAGCCTCTGTGCGAAATGTAAAAACTAATTTTCAAGTCGGAAACACGACTAAGATGTAGAAGTGATAAATATAATGTCTTCTTCGCCATCTCTCTAAAAAGGCCTGTGATTAGGCTAAATTTTTATCGATGTCCTTCTCATTCTTATAAAAGTTGGTGTCACCCATAGTATTCCTTGTCTTAGAGGATCTACAGCCCTGTTAAACAAGATTCGGAGCCAGGAAGGGTTCCTTCCATACAAAGTCTACCATTGAATTGTGTAGGTAGATCCTCTTTGGAAACGCAGGTCTGAGGAACAGAAGATAAATATGTCCAATTGATGTATCTATACTGTGAATTGTAGCACATGACAGCTTTCACATAAAGAAGGAATATAAACTAAACTGTGACAGACATGTAATGGCCTCAGCTTCCTGCCCCACACAATGTCAATCCTGGGGAAAATTACTAGACTACTGGTAAATAATGCTGAGGGAGCCTGGCAATGTCTTTCTTCTGGTAGCCCCTGTAAAAATTACTTTATTAAATTGAGTTTCCCTCACTGAGGGAACCTGGCAGTGCTGATTCTCTAAAAAAAAAAAATTTTTAAAAAAATTAGGGGGGGACTCAGGGCTAGTGTGGGAGGGTCAAGGAGAATTGGTGTAATTGCTGTGTTTAGTGTTTGGCCGGCTGGCGCCTGCGGGGACTGCTGGGACAACTGGCAATGTGCAGAGCTCAGCGCTTCCCTCTGGGGCTCTCCCTTCAGATACAGGTGAGGTGAGTACTTCAGGCTGGTTTAAATACGGCCAGCAGTTTACAAAAAAACGAAATTTAATAAAATTAAAAAAAATATGGCGGTTAGGCCAAACCTGGATTTTGGTGTGCAAGACGGAAACCTGCGGTTGCTTCTCATTAATCTCTGTTGTCCATCAGCATCTTACTTTCTGTCGGCCGCCGGCACTACCAGAGGAGCGTCGGTGGGTCACAAGAGGGGCATCTGTTGGCTCTTTAACGAAAAGCCACTGCAGAGGGTACAGAAGTTGTAGGTTTAAGCATGAGTGCTCCTACTCACCCAGCCGTCCGTTGTTTTAAGAGGTGAAAAGTAAGGATGACGTTCCTGGGGATAGGACTCCAGTGAGGGCGGAAAGACTGATGCCATGGCTTGCCCTCTATCCTAGGCGTTCCCATTTACTCTGTCGTGGGAAGTGTCGTTGCGCCTAACTTTTCCTCGGTTCAGTAAGGAGGGAGGTCCTGGCAGCCGAGTTAGGGAAGGAGGTGGAGCTGGGGCGAATGGCGGAAAACTGTCTTATCCATCGGGTCCACGGTTCACGATGTGGTTTCAAAGGAGGACCGTCGGGTGTGATACGCTTCTTTCGATCAGACTTTGGACTTTGTTCGCAGAGCAGGACCCGGGGCCCTGTTGGTGATGTCTGATATCCAGTCGGCTTTTCGGTTGCTTCCAGTTCAACAAAATAGTTTTCATCTGATGGGGTAGCAGTTTCAGGGTGATTTTTCTTCGACATGTGCCTTCTCGTGGGTTGCTCAATTTCTTGGGGAGTCGCAGCCTGAATTTGGTTGATGACGAAGGACAGGCTGGAAGAAGTTTAAAGTGTACCTGTCTGCTGGTAAAACCACCAGCTGACAGTATTTGGTTATGCTGGTTTAAATAAAGCTGTGGCCATTGCCCTTACCCATGTAACATGGTGTCGCGTTACTTATTGGGAATGGGATTTGGTGATCCAAGGAGTCAGGAGTCATGCCCCACAGAATGTCTTGGCGATAAATTATTACTAACAGACTCATGCATTAAGGCGGGTGGGGACAAAATATAAACTAAATGAAACAGGGGACTGGACGTTGAGAAATTGTCCACTAGTGATGCAAAACGCGCCCACTCCCAGTTTCATTTATTTACTTTCCTTCCCCCCCATTTAAGCTGGGTGAAAGGATTTGCTTTGTATTACTCTGTCACTGCTGCGTTCCTTGGTGGGCATGGCTTGTTCCAAATAATTGAATAAATCTACACTGCAATTTTTTTTCGACAAGCTCTTCCGCGTTCAGTGTTACATTGCTGGTATTTTCATGAAATTGCAAATACTTTAACTCCAATTTAGCTGTTTTTTCAGCTTGACTATTTTGTCCTAAAAAGTTTAATTCTGATCCTTCCCGGTTTATTGAATTAAAATGATAGAACGGCAGGTCCAAGGCCTGTGCAATACCTTAAGAAACACCAGAACCTTTCCATGTGTCACCAGCTGACCATCGCACATGGCCAGGATAGTTTGTCATGAATCTGTCATGAATAAAGATCCACCCGTCGTGTAAGTTTGGTGTTTTCATTCAGAGCATGAACCTGTCTCTCGTCACAGAGCATCATGATTCGATCGCCGTGTAAGAAAACGTATTTCTGTAAGTGCATGTTTTCTCTGAGTGGCCCTGACAGCTAAATGTGTTATATAAAGGCTCCCAGCTGACAACGCAGGCTCCTTCACGTCTTGTTTCATTGAATCATCAGTTTTTTGTTCGTGTTTCCAGCCCTCAGGATCCTTGATTCGACATGACACATCAGGCTTTGCAAGAGTGCAGTCTTATCTCGCTATGACATGTAAAACACAGCTACCACTTTATGGCCGGGGAGAAACAGACCCTGCCCGCCAGAGAGGCAACAAGCACATAACACACTCAACAAGACGTCCAACTTCATTACACAAACTTATATCTGAGAAGAGACCATTTGGGGATGAAGATTCGAAGTGCTGGGGGGTCATGGATTCCTCCAGAGATTCCAGACAGAGGTCAGTCAGTGATCCCTCATGAATGATTTAGCCTTTAATAAGCGGAAATTTGAAGGGGAATGTAAATGTTAATGAAACAAAGAATGATGTAACATTGTGTAAAGGACAATACTTTACTGATATAATACCAGTCAATGCTGTGAAATTGGCTCTGATTGGGTGAAAAGAGGAGGTCGTAGATGGTCATCGGTGGAATGGCTGACCAGGACATTCTCTGAAAGTTGGACATTGATCATCGCACAATGTGCTCACAGGAGCCCATGGATGAGGCACATCCTCATACTGCCATATAGCATATATCACAATCACACCACCAGTGTATACGTGGAGCCATCTTCCCTGGACACATAACAACATGAACTACATTAGGCCTCAGTTTGGTGTCTGTATTGTGTATTAGTGTATATTGGTGTTAAAATATATGAGTTGAGGGCCAGGCTATTAAAAAGTGTAACACGTTTATTACTCAGTATAGAACAATACAATACAATACAGCATAGAAATAATGAGAATTCTTGGGCTACTTTCTACCACTTGATTGCTATTCATGGCTTAGTTATTTAAAAACAAGAAAAATATATATGATTTGTGCCATGGTGTGTGTGTCATGGTGTGTGTATGTCTGTCATGGTTATATGGTGTGTGTGTGTCATGGTGTGTGTCATTGTGTGTGTGTGTGTGTCTGTCATGGTTATATGGTGTGTGTGTGTCATGGTGTGTGTGTGTGTCATTGTGTGTGTGTGTGTCATTGTGTGTGTGTGTCTGTCATGGTTATATGGTGTGTGTGTGTGTCATGGTGTGTGTGTGTGTGTGTGTGTGTTTCGTGGT
>OW240912.1:417615517-417830546 GCA_933207985.1 Pelobates cultripes | reverse complement strand
TGGGAGTATTATTGCTGTGAGCTCTGTTATACACTCAGACACATTACTGGGAGTATTATTGCTGTAGAGCTCTGTTATACACTCAGACACATTACTGGGATTATTATTGCTGTGGAGCTCTGTTATACACTCAGACACATTACTGGGAGTATTATTGCTGTGGAGCTCTGTTATACACTCAGACACATTACTGGGAGTATTATTGCTGTGGAGCTCTGTTATACACTCAGACACATTACTGGGAGTATTATTGCTGTGGAGGTCTGTGATACACTCAGACACATTACTGGGAGTATTATTGCTGTGGAGCTCTGTTATACACTCAGACACATTACTGGAAGTATTATTGCTGTGGGGCTCTGTTATACACTCAGACACATTACTGGGAGTATTAGTGCTGTGGAGCTCTGTTATACACTCAGACACATTACTGGCAGTATTATTGCTGTGGAGCTCCGTTATACACTCAGACACATTACTGGGAGTATTATTGCTGTGGAGCTCTGTTATACACTCAGACACATTACTGGGAGTATTATTGCTGTGGAGCTCTGTTATACTCTCAGACACATTACTGGGAGTATTATTGCTGTGGAGCTCTGTTATACACTGACACATTACTAGGAGTATTATTGCTGTGGAGCTCTGTTATACCCTCAGACACATTACTGGGAGTAATATTGCTGTGGAGCTCTGTTATACACTCAGACACATTACTGGGAGCATTATATCTGTGGAGCTCTGTTATACACTCAGACATTACTGAGAGTATTATTGCTGTGGAGCTCTGTTATACACTCAGACATATTACAGGGAGTATTATTGCTGTGGAGCTCTGTCATACACTCACACATTACTGGGAGTATTATTGCTGTGGAGCTCTGTTATACACTCACACACATTACTAGGAGTATTATTGCTGTGGAGCTCTGTGATCCAGTCAGACACACAAACAATATGGAGCTCCTAGAAAAGAGGGTCATTAGGATAGGAACAGAGGGAGAGAGGGATTTGGAACAAACATAAATACTGTCCCTCCTAAATAGGGACATTTGGGAGGTATAATATACATGCATGCAAGGAGGAGATGCTGGTTGGCCAGGGCTGTGTTTGGCTTGTGCTGGCGCTGCCCCTGATCTGCATCCTTAACAGCCTTACACAATCCAGTGCTTTCCTAAGGAAAAACATTGTGATTGGCTCAGATCACCACTTCTGTTCATGTCAGCCAAGCAGGCAGACCAGGGGCAGAGCCAGCAACATCAGACTGGAATACAATGTAAGATTTTACTATATTTAGGGGGGCAAGGCAGGCTGGAGGGCAGGGAAGGGGGGAATAGATGGTGGTTTTAACACTTTGGAGTCAGGAATCCATGTTTGTGTTTCTGACCCTATAGTGCTCCTTTAAGAAATAAGCAGCAAATCGTTCAATCTTTATTCTGATGTGAAAGGGTTCCCTACCAAAATGAGCATGAGAGTATCTCACAAAATGATCTAAGCCAGAGAAACTGGATCACTGCATTATTATGACAATGAGACCAACCATTGCATCGAATGGATTTCTGGAAAAAACATAACCTTAACAAGGAAAGATGTAGATAATTCCAGATACAACTGATCTCTGTGAAATATACACATTCTGTGTCTTTGCCAACATGCTGTACAGGGAGACTATAATAAATGGATAATGTCACCTCCTGTGTCATAATAGACATATTTAAGTGTACTGGCCTTTTCTATGTTATCGAGTTAGCAGCATAATTGAAATGGCAGCTGAAATGTTTTACAGCTACGATGTGCGGGCTGCCAGATACCATCTCTGGTGGCTTCACTATCTCCGTCACTGACAATGCACAGGATCATTCGGGATGGGGATCTTTGCAAAGCTTGCTGCTCGCAGGTTTCATTTTGTCTAAACTACAGTGACTTCCTTCTAAATGCACAAATGTAACATTACAGCACACCACGGTTGGATCAGTGCATCCGTGTACATGATATAAGGGTTCAAAATAGCAAATAAGCCTATGCTGATCACAATACAACACAAGGATGTGTTTTATGGAAGGGAAACATGTTCATGAACTCTAAATCCCTCGAGCTATCAACAATATCCAGTAGTCCTTTTTCTCAAGGAGCTCAGAATGTGCAGCCTGTATGAGCGTATCACAGCAATAAAACTCACAGTAATGTGCTGTGTGTATTAAAATGTTACTCCAAACACCATGACAACTTCAGTGATTTGAAGGGTTATGGTGCCTGGAGTCTGTATGTTCAATGTTTTGCAGTGAAAAGAGTCCTATAAAGAGTTTAACCCATCAGCTGCTCGGGGTGTAACTTCACCTACAGCAACATCACTGGTACGTCATCCCCCAGCCCGGAAGAAGAGTTCCGGCCTAAGTAATGTCAATATTGTGCTCATTCATTGGCTGATATCTTAAAGCTACTTACAGAGGAGATAACAATATACACTCACAAACAGACACGTAACGTGTGAGGGACACTTCAGCAGTGTTAATTTTGTCGACTAACAATTTTAGTCAACTAAAACAATTCAGATGATTAAAATACGACTATGGCATTTTAGTCAAAAGATCATGTGGCAGTCAGATGTGGCGGCCCGCCTGGTACACCGACTGGGTACCTCCGCCAATCACGCTTCCTAGTTATCACAGAGTACCATAAGCACTTTGCCGGGACACCATAAGCACTTCCAGACCCTAGCTGTCTCTGCCCACCCAAGCCCTGGATCCAGCTCCCAGTGATTAGATCTCTTGTCCAGAGAGAATAGCAGGTATAGCAAGTAAATAGAGCAGTATAGCTGTTCCCCTCACACATTAACCGAGACTTAATGCTGGGAGTAGACTGTCTTTATTCAGGGCCACATATGGCCTTCTTATGCAAAGTCCCCTGCAAGGGGTTTCCAACACAAAGTTACAGGGTAATCCCTCCCATGACCCTCTGTACCTGAGAGTTAATTGTGTGAGGAAGCCTCGTTAATTTAATTATCTCTCAGGTACAGAAAAATCTACAACCATTCCAAACCACCACACACACATTTTAATATTTCCAAAGGGGTTAATTGATTGCATGGAAGGTCAGAGCTTACAACCCAGTTCCTCTTTGAAGCTGGGACCCCCTAACAGAGCCACTCTGCCAGGTGTGAGAAGTCACACGCAAGTGGCCTGGAAGTCTGGCTGCAGCACAAATCAACTCATGTCCTAATTGCCTCCTAGATGGGAAGTCCTTTAACATGTTAATGCTCATCAGCTTTCAGGAACAAACAACCACTTATGTTGCAATATCATATCCAGAATAGGACAAGCAAAATCTTCCAATCCAAGCCAAACATAATTTGCGAACAAGGGGACCCACAAACAATACATTGCCTCTTAGATAGGGAGATCTCCAGTCTGATGACCCGAAAATAATAAGCAGGCAAGCGGGTAGGCACAGTACTCAGTGACGGCGTTCTGTCACACATTATTCTTACAGGTCTTTGTACATGGCCCGTAGTCCCTGAGCAGGAGGCTTGCCAGCAAACTCCTCCAAGAGCACGTGGCAGAGGCATCTTTGCCACAGACTATGACTAAAACTAAATTGAAATTTGCTGCCAAAATTAATACTGCACACAGGCTTGGGAGAAAGACACCTAGAGGGGCTGTGGAAGGGGCAAAATAGACAGATAGAGGCTTTAACTAAACCCATTAGCTTTTAGTCATGTCGACTAAAATCTACTGGAGATTTAGGCGCCAAAAACAAGACAAACTATTCAGATGACTAAAATATGACCAACGCTAAAATGGCTTTTTAGTCAAAAGACTGACTAAAATGAAATTTACAGCCAACATTAACACTGCACTCAAGTCCATTTAATAAAGGTACATTTATTATGAACAAAATATAGTCACAGTGCATACAAATACAAAATAGGTTACAAGTAAACTTTATACACACCAAACAGATAAATAACATGAAATTCTAATACTAGTGAAATACCACTATTTTTGTCCCAAGAGAGCTGTTGGTATGGAAAATGAAGATCCATTCAAAATTTGATATGGATGTCAAAATGGTTTACAAAGTTCTTTGGGCCTCATCGTGGATTATACTGACCTTCCTGCCCCTATCATGTTCTAACTCAGCCCTTTTGAGAAGGGGCAGGAATTCCAGTTTTATAAAGGGGATAATTAACTTATTTAAAAATGTGCAATGCAATGTATATTTATTTACAGGCATTTCTGATCTCCTTGTTATCAAGTTAGATCATCTCGGTGAATCCAGAAAAACAATTTAACATATTAAATACATAGTGGCCCCCAAACCAAAATAGCATCTAAAATTACTTCCAACCTTTAAGTGAATGAATTAAATTTACAATATACATTGTAGCTGTGATATTATTGTCAGGCTCTCTCTGACAGTTTATCTGTACCACCGGACCTCCAAGATCAGGGATTAGAGACAAGTCGTAAATTCCTTCACACTATTTGTCAGGATGAATTCAATTTAAATCGAATCAGTTTGAACCACCATATAAATCACTGGTCATTTACTCACTCTTTATGGTTGTTATCTTTAATATTTGCAACCAGATCAACGTTTCATATTTAGAATATTAACTTTTCAGATTAGTTTAACTGTTATACTAGAAATTATTTTGTTATAAAGCACTAGACATAAATAATGACTCATTTATTGTAAAGTAAAGGATTACCAGTTTAACAGATTAATCACCCCTATTTGGATAACAATTTAGATTAAAGGTGTTGATTGCGTGTACAAAGATTTGCAGAATAACAATGGGATTATAGTACTACTCTAAAATGTCTATGTTTATTTTATAAAAAATTTGTTGTGAAGAAGTGCATATTACCTTTGCAGACAAAAGTTCAATCGATTTGGATTAATGGAATTTATTTTCTAAAATTGTAAATATTCCATGAATATACAGTCTCACACTACAATAGTTAATTCCGATTTCACACTGAATATCCTTTGGACTATAATTGTACATCTATGCAATTACAAAAATACCGCACCCTCCTGGATCCCAGGTTGCAACCGGGCCTGAGGTTGGCCAGTCCTCACAATGTGATTTGTAGAAAAGTAATGATGGTCCAGAGACTCACGGTAAAAGCAACATTAGGGCCCACAACATGGCCAAAAGTGGCTTTTCATCTGCTTCAATAACCATCATTACTTTTCTGCACAATATCATTGTCTTGAAAGCTATATTTAGATATTTTTTTCCTCAAAAAGCATTTTATTAAATGAAATACGATTTTAATTTTAAAACAAAATCAGATTTTTTACATATTAGTTAACCATTGACTGACAGTATTTTTACAAGGAACGATGACTCATGCCTACTGGGCATAGCACCCCCTGACCCTGAATAAACATACCATTGTTTTTTTAAATAGTAAGTGTACTAAACGATGTCTACTGTATTTGCAAAATAATGCAACAAACTTGATTTTTGGCGGTCAGCTTTAACTAAGTTTAAATATTGTGTATATGAGATAAATGCACTGAACAGCCTAATCCCCTGATAGACAGTAAGGTTCCTGTACGGACATAGCTGCATGTAATAACGGCGCAGGAATCAGCTGTGAGCCACACGCTCTGATAACTAACAATATAATTGAATTATTACAAGCTTATCGAACGCAAGTCAGCTCGGCCAGATGCTCTCATGGTATATAAACATATATCATTCATATAACCATTCTATGCACAAATCGTGCTTCCCCTAGCGCAAGTCTGACCGGAGATCAGCTCTTCAATCAACAAGAGTCACATTTAAAATCCACTTTCCATTGTCCATGGAAATGGCTAATGTCTATTGAAATAAGTGTAACGCTGGTTCGGTATGCCTTTAATTAATGCTGTAAGATGGTATGGCTGAGTGGAGATCACCAACCTTAAACATTTTGATTCCAACTTTCATTAAAATCTTTATTAAAAGAGGTCAAAGTTTAGCTCCAGTACGGGAGAATATTGCAAACTGTGTGTTTCATGCCGATTATTCACCAAACCTAAGATAGTTTGAGAAATCATATTCGTTTAATAAAATGATAATTATTTTTCATAATGATTGTTATTCTAATTCTTTCAATTATTATTATTATTTTTTTTTACATTCTTTATTTAGTTTTGTGTTTTGTCAGTAGGTAACAATACAAACATTTTTCTCCATAACAATGTTTCGCTAATGACCCCGTCTGGCATACCCCTTCTCATATCGCCCCCTCCCCCCCCCCCGCTTAGGTACGAGCCTGCTATTGGGGTAATTCTTTCAATTATTAATTGTTGGATGTGGATATTTTTTTTATATATATATAATTTAGCTAGAACAAGCAGTTTTTCCGGTTTTGCGAATATCTCTGATTATGTGTACAGAAAAACATGGTGGATCTGGCAATCTTAGCGTTATTTAGTTTTTGGCTAAGTTGTTTCATTCTGTGTTCTCACCTGTCCCATCTTAAATTACAGCTCAAGAAAAAGTTGGAAAAGAATAGATATTGTTGCTTTGTTGGACATTGGATTGCGAGAATCAAAGAAGAAAGTACATTTAAAGAGGACGACATTGAGAATGATAAAATGGGTAAGCCTAAATGTAAAGAAGTGCCAGGGGGCACCTGGCACCATAACAACTTAATTTAAATGGAAACTTTATGGTGCCCATCATGTTCCTTTAAAGAAAATAAAGAAGTCTTGTCCAGTACTTTACAGTGTTGCACTATATTCTTCTCCACTGCTCTTTTCTTACATGTGCTTTTGAGGAACTGAAGAGTCTTGACTACTGATACACCCATTTGCGGTGAGCCTGTATTTACCATACATTTGTGAGTTTACCCTTGAATTTTAGTTGCCAACATACTACCCTATTTTTGGTCCCCGTCTTTTTATATTTTGTAGATGTATTTGTTTATGTGTTTTAAATGTATTTATTTTATTTTTGTAATATTGTATGCGTTTCTGTGCCTGGAGATAATTGAGTTAGTTCAGTTCCTGACTCAAATAGGCAAAGAGGAGGAGTTAGTAACTTGTAACAAGTCCCCTCTCAGGTCCAGTAGAGGGATTATCCTGTTTGTGTGGGAGTGTCAGGGGCGTACTTAACTCTGTCTGAAATTGTATAAAAGTAGGCCATCTGGCCAGACTAAAACATTCCAGTTTGTACTCCCAGAACTATGTGTCGTCTGGTTACTGGAAGGAGAAAGGGCTAATCACTGTTCCAGTGTGGAGGATTCAACGGGGAAAGTCCTTGTAAGGACTAGAGCTACCAGGACTGAGTGTCATCCAGTGCCTGGGGGTGGATAGAGCGAATCCCCTATTCGGCTCCAGGACGGAGCGATTCCAGAACCCCAGTCAAGCCACAGCAACAGTGGGCAGAAGTGCTGAGGGTTTGTCCCTGTTCCAGCTAGGAAGAGGTCCTTTGGCGGAGGTACCCAGCTGGGGTACAGGGAGCTCCGTTACACTCTGTAATTCTTTCTTCTTTTATCCACATTGTTTCCCTCTGCTCTTTCCCATACTCTGCTTGTCACACTCCATAATATCTGAATATTGCCTTTTATGGCAAATAACAAAGATAGCAGAGATCGAGAACCTATTGCCCACAATGTGTGGAATATGCTGGTTTTTACAAATAAGACATTACTGTACAGATGGGTTCCAGCAATATTCTCTGATCAGCCTGAATATCATCTCTCTCCCCATGTTATGTTCAGTTATGTTGGTAACTGTTGTACATTTAGTAAATATCTCAGCTGCCACGTTTTTCTTCCTTACTGTAATGGAACCGCTGGCACCCCGACCGGGTACCTTCCGCCGATGGATGCTCCTAGTGCTTTCCGAGGACTCCAAGCACTCTGCCTGACACCATAACCACCGCAGACCCCACGAACCGCCGCAGCTTGGTTGGGGTCTCGCCGTCTCCACCCACTCTGGACCCAGGACCAGGGTCCAGCTTCCAGCAGGTCGACCTCTCTCCGAATTCCAGAGAGCAGGAACAGGAACAAGCTCTTAGCAGAGCTTAGTGATTATACCCTGGGGAGTATAGTGATTATAGCAATCCCCAGAGTGTAGTTTCTCCAATCCCCCAAACATGAGCCGAAACTTCATGAAGGTACAAGATGATCTGACTCCAATGAGCGTTTATTACTCCTTATATACAAGTTTTCAGGTCAGAGGCACACCCCTGGACCTGGTGGTAAACTGTGACAAAAGGGACACAAACCAATGGGAACACTAATTAACATGATAACACTCTCACATACACAATGAAATCCCTCCTCTCCATCCTGGAGATAATTGGCTTAAGGCACTGCAGTAAACTCAATTATCTCCAGGTACAGAAAATATCTACATTTTAAACTAACAGCAAAAATACGTAAAAGTACATAAAAATACATAATTCTTATTATATTACACAGAACCCCCACATTTAACCTATCCCCAGATAGCTCGGATCTGAGCGCCCAATCTAGGTGAACAATAGACAGGAAACGGGGGAGGGGAAGAAACACACCTTCCCATGGATTCCAATGGGAAGAAACTGTCTTTAGAAGCCAATAAGCCCCAAATAGTCTTTTTAAATGGCAATACACCCCAGGGCCATAGTCACGAGGAAGGAGGCTGGCAATCAGGCTCCTCCAAAAGCCGGGGGCAAAGGGCAGCTTGTCACCTAACAATCCAGGGACAAAAGGCATTTCGTCACACATCTCCCCTTTGGGGGGGAGACTAACCAGGTACCTGACCTGTCGGTCAGTGCCTGAGTTAGTCGATAAACCCACCCACAGTGAACAAGTACATGGGTAGCCCACCCACAAATAACAAGTGGCAAAGTAGCCCCCCCACAATAAACAGTACTGGCCGGTAGGTTCCAGGTGGTAGGATACAAATGCAGCATCCTCGGCCTTCCTGGTGCAGCTGGGCAAATAGTTTGCGGTACTTGGGGGGCAAAGGCCAGCTGTGCTCTGCCCTGATGTCAGCTCTTGCGCTGGGATAGCCGGCAGAATGTCAAGCTCTGTACAAGGGTCAAAGGGAGGGCAGAGGCCAACTGCACTCTGCCCAGCTGCCAGCTCTTCCGCTGGTATAGGCTGCAGGACATCAGGCTCTGGACAAGTGACACAGGGAGGGCAGAGGCCGACTGCACTCTGTCCAGCTGTCAGCTCTTCTGCTGGGGTGCTGGGAACATAGTCCAGCTCAGTAGCCAGGGGAACATGGGAGTCAGTGGGGGTTAACATCTCCTCTGTTAACCCTGGGGCCAAGTTAGGAGTTAGCTGGGGAGGGGAATTCGTACTTACCCCCTCCTCCTGTTGTCCCTGTGAGGGTAGTTGGAGATCTGGACAGGCTGTCCAGCATCCCTGTAGGTCGGGCACGGAGACCACGTTCCCCTCTGCGCCATCTGGGAGAATGGTGTCTCCCCTTGGTAGGGTAAGCTGCCGCTGGGGAGATAGGGTGCTGTGCTCCTCTCCCTGAAACACAGTCTGCCGCTGGAGAGGGAGACCGCCTGTCTCCACTCCCATAACATTGTCCTGCTGCTGGAGAGAGAGACCAACTGTCTCTGCTCCCGGTAGGACACACTGCTGCTGGGGGGGAAGGACGACACCTTCGGCCCCCTGGAATTCACACTGCCGCTGGGGAGGAAGGGCGACACCTTCGGCTCCCTGTAATTCACACTGCTGCTGGGGAGGAAGGACGACACCTTCGGCTCCCTGTAATTCACACTGCCGCTTGGGAGGAAGGACGACACCTTCGGCTCCCTGTAACTTGCACTGCCGCTGGGGAGAGAGACCGGTTGTCTCTTCTCCCTTGTCAACACACTGCCGCTGGGGAGTCAGACCGACTGTCTCAACTCCCAGTGATGATGGTTGCTGCAGGGACGAGGGACCGACAATCTCCTCTCCCTGGGATGCTGTCTGCCGCTGGGGAGAGAGACCGGTTGTCTCTTCTCCCTTGACAACACACTGCCGCTGGGGAGTCAGAGCGACTGTCTCAACTCCCAGTGATGATGGTTGCTGCAGGGACGAGGGACCGACAATCTCCTCTCCCTGGGATGCTGTCTGCCACTGGGGAGAGAGACCGGTTGTCTCCTCTCCCTTGACAACCCACTGCCGCTGGGGAGTCAGAGCGACTGTCTCAACTCCCAGTGATGATGGTTGCTGCAGGGACGAGGGACCGACAATCTCCTCTCCCTGGGATGCTGTCTGCCGCTGGGGAGAGAGACCGGTTGTCTCTTCTCCCTTGACAATACACTGCCGCTGGGGAGGAAGGACGACACCTTCGGCTCCCTGTAACTTGCACTGCCGCTGGGGAGAGAGACCGGTTGTCTCTTCTCCCTTGTCAACACACTGCCGCTGGGGAGTCAGACCGACTGTCTCAACTCCCAGTGATGATGGTTGCTGCAGGGACGAGGGACCGACAATCTCCTCACCCTGGGATGCTGTCTGCCGCTGGGGAGAGAGATCAATTGGCCACAGCCCCAATCTCCGCAATCGGAGCTCAAATTCCCATGCCGCTCGATTCTCCTCATCCAACTTGCGCATGGTTGCCAGAATCGCCTCTGTCGAAAGATTCGGGCCATATCTGGTTAACCGCCTCTTGACCTCCTCCCTGTAAGCGTCGCCCTCAAAGCGATAGGTCATGTTTGCTGTGAACAGGGGCGCTGTACGAATACTAGCGTTGCCCTCAAATTGTAATTCCAAATGTTACCGGTGCCTCTGCGCTGCTTCTCCTCGCACTAGGACGCCATCCCACCGCTGCCACCACTGTAACGGAACCGCTGGCACCCCGACCGGGTACCTTCCGCCGACGGATGCTCCTAGTGCTTTCCGAGGACTCCAAGCACTCTGCCTGACACCATAACCACTGCAGACCCCACGAACCGCCGCAGCTTGGTTGGGGTCTCGCCGTCTCCACCCACTCTGGACCCAGGACCAGGGTCCAGCTTCCAGCAGGTCGACCTCTCTCCGAATTCCAGAGAGCAGGAACAGGAACAAGCTCTTAGCAGAGCTTAGTGATTATACCCTGGGGAGTATAGTGATTATAGCAATCCCCAGAGTGTAGTTTCTCCAATCCCCCAAACATGAGCCGAAACTTCATGAAGGTACAAGATGATCTGACTCCAATGAGCGTTTATTACTCCTTATATACAAGTTTTCAGGTCAGAGGCACACCCCCTGGACCTGGTGGTAAACTGTGACAAAAGGGACACAAACCAATGGGAACACTAATTAACATGATAACACTCTCACATAAACAATGAAATCCCTCCTCTCCATCCTGGAGATAATTGGCTTAAGGCACTGCAGTAAACTCAATTATCTCCAGGTACAGAAAATATCTACATTTTAAACTAACAGCAAAAATACGTAAAAGTACATAAAAATACATAATTCTTATTATATTACACAGAACCCCCACATTTAACCTATCCCCAGATAGCTCGGATCTGAGCGCCCAATCTAGGTGAACAATAGACAGGAAACGGGGGAGGGGAAGAAACACACCTTCCCATGGATTCCAATGGGAAGAAACTGTCTTTAGAAGCCAATAAGCCCCAAATAGTCTTTTTTAAATGGCAATACACCCCAGGGCCATAGTCATGAGGAAGGAGGCTGGCAATCAGGCTCCTCCAAAAGCCGGGGGCAAAGGGCAGCTTGTCACCTAACAATCTAGGGACAAAAGGCATTTCGTCACACCATTCTCACACTGCCAATGTTAGTTTCCAGCAAATTAGAATTCAAAATACAAATCATCTCTAATTACTGCTGTTGATCTATCTGTTCTGCCAATAACCTTCGTCTGTCCTCTCAATCTCCCTTCCAGCCCTGCATGCGCTCCCTGTGACAGGTAGACTCTCCTTGTTTCTAATCCATGAAAACCACCCCTAGGAATTCATTAGACAAGTATTTCAAATTACTAAGCACTTCTTTTCCCTCGAATGGTCCCCCACAATTTCCCCACTTGTAACCTGCCCTCCCACTGGCTGCCCTGGCAATACGGTCACCCTCTGAATCTACCGCTATCATATGTTAAATATAACGATGTCCTGGCATTATTCACAGTCGGGAACTGTGGATAACAGACTAGCGAGTTTTACTACGAAGTAATGAAACCGACAATGTATAACAGGTCTATTAGCAGCTTGCGATATCCTTGTCTATACAGTACCTTCTAACCCTCTAACCATTTATATCAACTCCCCTGAGTAAGGCAATCACCTCTGTCTGTCTGTCTAAATTTGCTCTGTCCTGTCATCTAATGCCAGACGAGAAAATTACAAAATGTGGACTAAATTAACAAATTTTAAACTTAAAGGGATACAACAGAGCCAGGGATAAAAAGCTGTATTCTGGCACTCTTATTCCCTTCTCATATTGATCCTTAATAGGATATCAAACAGATGAAAGACTGGGCCTAAAACACTTTAAGTACCATAACTACTACAGTTGATTTTAGTTAACCCGTTGACAGGCTGAGATTAATAACAGGAGTGAGTCAGGCCAGAATTCCAGCCTCCCAAAGTTTGGCCAATTAAGAGTGAGTTTATCAAACAGCAAGGGAGCCAGAAATCAGACTGTGTGTCCCACGTCATTTTTAGACAATAAAGGTTTTTATAGTCCCAGAAATCACGAATTTAACTCTTTGGGTGCCAGAAGTATGGCCAAGGCACTGCTTTGCATATTTAACAAGTGACAAGACAAAAAAAATCCTCTTCCAATTTCCTTCTCCCTGACAAAATTCCATAGCGTAATATTTGATATTAATATTCAACAGTTCATAAAATACTTTTATAGTTACCGGCAAAGCTGTCTGGCTATACAGCCATTTCTTTCTTGATATTAAACTAATTTTACAATGCATAAAAAAACCCTGCAAATTCATTCATTATTTAATATTAAAAAGGACCCCCCCCCCCACATTTTCATCCTTTTAATTAAAGAAATATGTTATCACTGTTGCAGTACAGAATGAACTGACTGTAGAACCACTGAATTCCTGCGGAGTGTGGTGGCGCTGTACACTACTGTTTGTTAAAAATCACACACATACCGGGGTTATTCAATCAAGTTAGAATTGCAGGGAATTCACAGGGAATGTAGGAATGCAGTCCAAAATAGTCAAATCAGATCAGTCTATTATTTTTCAGTCTGAATATTTTGGCCTTAAATTTAAATTTCACTTTAAATTCCCAGCAATAGTTGGCAATGATAGCTCTGTTAGAGGTACTGCACTCACACAGCTTGGAGTCCCTGTAACAGTGAGCTGCTAATCATTCAATAATTGGATACAGTTTCACTGAATGTCTTACAGCAAGCATGTCAAACTTAAAGGCTAGCACAGGCCAAATAAGGTTTAAGATTACAAGGGCCGTAAACAAAATTTTGGTTTCATAGAAACGTAGATTTGTTTTGTAAAGCACAGTATAAAAAAATAAATAAATAGCACCCACTTCTACTAAATCCCAGTCCCCCCTCTAGTAAATCCCAGTCCCCCCTTCTAGTAAATCCCAGTCCCCCCTTCTAGTAAATCCCAGTCCCACCCTATACTAATTCCCAGTCCCCCCTCTAGTAAATCCCAGTCCCCCCTTCTAGTAAATCCCAGTCCCCCCTCTAGTAAATCCCAGTCCCACCCTATACTAATTCCCAGTCCCTCCCTATACTAAATCTCAGTCCCCCCCTCTACTAAATCCCAGTCCCCCTTCTAGTAAATCCCAGTCCTCCCTTCTAGTAAATCCCAGTCCCCCCCTCTAGTAAATCCCAGTCCCACCCTATACTAATTCCCAGTCCCTCCCTATACTAAATCTCAGTCCCCCCCTCTACTAAATCCCAGCACCTCTTCTACTAAACCCCAGCCCTTGTATAAAAACAAAACAAAAACAATATTAGCCAACAAGCAGACTCCATTCACATTGCCGCTGCCAGTATGCGTCCGCACCCTGTACCAAAGCGGATCCTCACACTACTCCTTGAAGCCCTGTGAAGGTGGAGCACGTTGATGTCACATCGGAATGTGACATGGCATTGCGTGCCTCCGTGCACCTCCAGGTCCTCCACTGTCCAGCTGTGGCCATCGCAACACTGACCAACACACACTCGCTGACAGACACACAATCACTGACAGACAGACACACTCACTAACAGACATACACACTGACAGACACACACACTCACTGACAGACACACACACTCACTGACAGACAAACACACAATCACTGACTGACAGACAAACACACAGACACATTTTATTTATTGTTCCCTACCTTTGGGAGCTGGTGTGGGGCCTCTTCTCTCGGGAGGTCTCGTACCTGCTCTCCTCACTGCTCCCTCACACGTGCAGTTTAGTGATGCCGGGTGCCGGAATGACGTTATATTCCAGCACTTGGCATCACTACAGAAGACGCGTGCGAGGAAGCGGTGAGGAGACTGAGCCCACTGTAGCCCGCGACCTCTCCTCTTCAGTCAGGTAAATTTGAGCAGAGTAGGCACCTGCAATGTGGCGAGAGCAGGTGCCTACTCTGCCTTGGTAGGCATGTCAAACTCGCGGCTCACTGGGCCGCAAAGATATTCATTGTGGGCCGCAAGTTTGACATGCTTGTAAAAAGTCTCACTAAAATAGCGGGATAAAATAGGGGTATAATCCTCAGGAGTTGATGCGTCCGGATGGTTAAAATATTCGTTTATGTGGAGAGACAAAGGGGAGATATGACAGAGAGCCGATAGTGTAATAAGCCCAAAAAAAAAAAAAAAAAAGTGGTCATCTAATCCATACCATATATAACACATCATCTAATCCATACCATATATAGCACATCATCTAATCCATATATAGCACATCATCTAATCCATACCATATATAGCACGGCATCTAATCCATACCATATATAGCACATCATCTAATCCATACCATATATAACACATCATCTAATCCATACCATATATAGCACATCATCTAATCCATATATAGCACATCATCTAATCCATACCATATATAGCACGGCATCTAATCCATACCATATATAGCACATCATCTAATCCATACCATATATAGCACATCATCTAATCCATACCATATATAGCACAGCATCTAATCCATACCATATATAGCACATCATCTAATCCATACCATATATAGCACAGCATCTAATCCATACCATATATAGCACATCATCTAATCCATACCATATATAGCACATCATCTAATCCATACCATATATAGCACAGCATCTAATCCATACCATATATAGCACAGCATCTAATCCATACCATATATAGCACAGCATCTAATCCATACCATATATAGCACATCATCTAATCCATACCATATATAGCACATCATCTAATCCATATCATATATAACACATCATCTAATCCATACCATATATAGCACATCATCTAATCCATACCATATATAGCACAGCATCTAATCCATACCATATATAACACATCATCTAATCCATACCATATATAGCACATCATCTAATCCATATCATATATAACACATCATCTAATCCATACCATATATAGCACATCATCTAATCCATACCATATATAGCACATCATCTAATCCATACCATATATAGCACATCATCTAATCCATACCATATATAGCACGGCATCTAATCCATACCATATATAGCACATCATCTAATCCATACCATATATAGCACAGCATCTAATCCATACCATATATAGCACAGCATCTAATCCATACCATATATAGCACAGCATCTAATCCATACCATATATAGCACAGCATCTAATCCATACCATATATAGCACAGCATCTAATCCATACCATATATAGCACATCATCTAATCCATACCATATATAGCACATCATCTAATCCATACCATATATAGCACGGCATCTAATCCATACCATATATAGCACATCATCTAATCCATACCATATATAGCACAGCATCTAATCCATATCATATATAACACATCATCTAATCCATACCATATATAGCACATCATCTAATCCATACCATATATAGCACATCATCTAATCCATACCATATATAACACATCATCTAATCCATACCATATATAGCACAGCATCTAATCCATACCATATATAACACATCATCTAATCCATACCATATATAGCACATCATCTAATCCATACCATATATAGCACGGCATCTAATCCATACCATATATAGCACATCATCTAATCCATACCATATATAGCACGGCATCTAATCCATACCATATATAGCACATCATCTAATCCATACCATATATAGCACATCATCTAATCCATACCATATATAACACATCATCTAATCCATACCATATATAGCACAGCATCTAATCCATACCATATATAACACATCATCTAATCCATACCATATATAGCACATCATCTAATCCATACCATATATAGCACGGCATCTAATCCATACCATATATAGCACATCATCTAATCCATACCATATATAGCACGGCATCTAATCCATACCATATATAGCACAGCATCTAATCCATACCATATATAATACGGCATCAATCCATACCATATATAACGCAGCATCTAATCCATACCATATATAGCGACATCTAATCCATACCATATATAGCCACATCATCAATCCATACCATATATAACACATCTCATCTAATCCTTACCATATATAGCACAGCATCTAATCCGCCCTGTATATAGCACATCATCTAATCCATATATAGCACATCATCTAATCCATACCATATATAGCACGGCATCTAATCCATACCATATATAACACATCATCTAATCCATACCATATATAGCACGGCATCTAATCCATACCATATATAGCACATCATCTAATCCATACCATATATAGCACGGCATCTAATCCATACCATATATAGCACGGCATCTAATCCATACCATATATAACACATCATCTAATCCATACCATATATAGCACATCATCTAATCCATACCATATATAGCACATCATCTAATCCATACCATATATAGCACATCATCTAATCCATACCATATATAGCACGGCATCTAATCCATACCATATATAGCACATCATCTAATCCATACCATATATAGCACATCATCTAATCCATACCATATATAGCACAGCATCTAATCCATACCATATATAGCACAGCATCTAATCCATACCATATATAGCACAGCATCTAATCCATACCTTATATAGCACGGCATCTAATCCATACCATATATAGCACAGCATCTAATCCCTACCATATACAGCACAGCATCTAATCCATATCATATATAGCACGGCATCTAATCCATATCATATACAGCACGGCATTTAATCCATACCATATATAGCACATCATCTAATCCATACCATATATAGCACAGCATCTAATCCATACCATATATAGCACAGCATCTAATCCATACCATATATAGCACATCATCTAATCCATACCATATATAGCACGGCATCTAATCCATACCATATATAGCACAGCATCTAATCCATACCATATATAGCACATCATTTAATCCATACCATATATAGCACATCATCTAATCCATACCATATATAGCACGGCATCTAATCCATACCATATATAGCACATCATCTAATCCATACCATATATAGCACAGCATCTAATCCATACCATATATAGCACAGCATCTAATCCATATCATATATAGCACATCATCTAATCCATACCATATATAGCACATCATCTAATCCATACCATATATAGCACATCATCTAATCCATATCATATATAGCACATCATCTAATCCATACCATATATAACACATCATCTAATCCATATCATATATAGCACATCATCTAATCCATACCATATATAGCACATCATCTAATCCATATCATATATAGCACGGCATCTAATCCATACCATATATAGCACATCATCTAATCCATACCATATATAGCACGGCATCTAATCCATACCATATATAGCACATCATCTAATCCATACCATATATAGCACATCATCTAATCCATATCATATATAGCACATCATCTAATCCATACCATATATAGCACAGCATCTAATCCATACCATATATAGCACAGCATCTAATCCATACCATATATAGCACGGCATCTAATCCATACCATATATAGCACGGCATCTAATCCATACCATATATAGCACAGCATCTAATCCATACCATATATAGCACGGCATCTAATCCATATCATATATAGCACAGCATCTAATCCATACCATATATAGCACGGCATCTAATCCATACCATATATAGCACGGCGTCTAATCCATACCATATATAGCACATCATCTAATCCATACCATATATAGCACGGCATCTAATCCATACCATATATAGCACAGCATCTAATCCATACCATATATAGCACAGCATCTAATCCATACCATATATAGCACATCATCTAATCCATACCATATATAGCACGGCATCTAATCCATACCATATATAGCACAGCATCTAATCCATACCATATAAAACACATCATCTAATCCATACCATATATAGCACAGCATCTAATCCATACCATATATAACACATCATCTAATCCATACCATATATAACACATCATCTAATCCATACCATATATAGCACATCATCTAATCCATACCATATATAGCACAGCATCTAATCCATACCATATCTAACACATCATCTAATCCATACCATATATAGCACAGCATCTAATCCATACCATATATAACACATCATCTAATCCATACATAGCACATCATCTAATCCATACCATATATAGCACATCGTCTAATCCATACCATATATAGCACGGCATCTAATCCATACCATATATAGCACAGCATCTAATCCACACCATATATAGCACATCATCTAATCCATACCATATATAGCACATCGTCTAATCCATACCATATATAACACATCATCTAATCCATACCATATATAGCACATCATCTAATCCATATCATATATAGCACATCATCTAATCCATACCATATATAGCACATCGTCTAATCCATACCATATATAGCACATCGTCTAATCCATACCATATATAGCACAGCATCTAATCCATACCATATATAGCACATCATCTAATCCATACCATATATAGCACATCATCTAATCCATACCATATATAGCACAGCATCTAATCCATACCATATATAGCACAGCATCTAATCCATACCATATATAGCACAGCATCTAATCCATACCATATATAGCACATCATCTAATCCATACCATATATAGCACATCATCTAATCCATACCATATATAGCACATCATCTAATCCATATCATATATAGCACATCATCTAATCCATACCATATATAGCACATCGTCTAATCCATACATATATAGCACATCATCTAATCCATACCATATATAGCATACCATATATCATCTAATACATACAATATAGAGCACAGCATCTAATCCATATCATATATAACACATCATCTAATCCATACCATATATAGCACAGCATCTAATCCATACCATATATAGCACATTGTCTAATCCATACCATATATAGCACAGCATCTAATCCATACATAGCACATCATCTAATCCATACCATATATAGCACATCATCTAATACATACAATATAGAGCACAGCATCTAATCCAGCATTATATAGTTTAGCACAAAATCCAGGGAGCACAGCTCTTAATCTATAAAATAAACAGCGCACAATACAGAGATCATAATGAATCCACATAGTATGCAGGATAGTGCACAATACAGCGAGCACAATATATAATTCACATAATATATAAGAGGGTGCAATACAGAATCCATATAATATATAGCACAGCGTACAATACAGACAGCAGGGTATAATACTATATAGCACACAGTGATCGAAGTAAATAATCCATATAATATATAGCACAGCGTACAATACAGAGAGCAGGGTATAATAGTATATAACACACAGTGATCATAGTAAATAATCCATATAATATATAGCACAGTGTACAATACAGAGAGCAGTGTATAATAGTATATAACACACAGTGATCGTAGTAAATAATCTATATAATATATAGCACAGCGTACAATACAGAGAGCAGGGTATAATAGTATATATCACACAGTGATCATAGTAAATAATCCATATAATATATAGCACAGTGTACAATACAGAGAGCAGTGTATAATAGTATATAACACACAGTGATCGTAGTAAATAATCTATATAATATATAGCACAGCGTACAATACAGAGAGCAGGGTATAATAGTATATATCACACAGTGATCATAGTAAATAATCCATATAATATATAGCACAGTGTACAATACAGAGAGCAGGGTATAATAGTATATAGCACACAGATCATAGTAAATAATCCATATAATATATGTACAATACAGAGAGCAGGGTATAATAGTATATAGCACACAGTGATCATAGTAAATAATCCATATAATATATAGCACAGTGTACAATACAGAGAGCAGGGTATAATAGTATATAACACACAGTGATCATAGTAAATAATCCATATAATATATAGCACAGCGTACAATACAGAGAGCAGGGTATAATAGTATATAGCACACAGTGATCATAGTAAATAATCCATATAATATATAGCACAGCGTACAATACAGAGAGCAGGGTATAATAGTATATAGCACACAGTGATCGTAGTAAATAATCCATATAATATATAGCACAGCGTACAATACAGAGAGCAGGGTATAATAGTATATAACACAGTGTACAATTCAGAGAGCAGGGTATAATAGTATATAGCACACAGTGATCGTAGTAAATAATCCATATAATATATAGCACAGCGTACAATACAGAGAGCAGGGTATAATAGTATATAACACACAGTGATCGTAGTAAATAATCCATATAATATATAGCACAGCGTACAATACAGAGAGCAGGGTATACTAGTATATAGCACACAGTGATCGTAGTAAATAATCCATATAATATATAGCACAGCGTACAATACAGAGAGCAGGGTATAATAGTATATAACACACAGTGATCGTAGTAAATAATCCATATAATATATAGCACAGTGTACAATACAGAGAGCAGGGTATAACAGTATATAACACACAGTGATCATAGTAAATAATCCATATAATATATAGCACAGCGTACAATACAGAGAGCAGGGTATAATAGTATAAAGTAAATAGTCCATATTGAGGGCAAACACGATATTGCAAAATACAAATTAAAAAATTAAAATATACAAAAAAACATGTATTCATTTTAGTTTTGCTTGAATGATTTAACCGTTGAAGAATCTAGGACACGTTAAACGATATAAGCTAGTTACAGAATTACGATTGGTTTTCTTAGCAGCTGTTTGAACTTGACAGATATCTGAGTTATTGAGATTCTATTTCCTGATTCTCCACAATGTATCCAATGGCCACAAACTCAATATAACAGAATGTTGGTCAGTGTATTACCTGAGTTTCCCTTCCTGAGGAAGATCATGCAGCGGGTCAACGCACACCAGCCGGCCTTCTGCATGTAACAGGTAGATAAAGGCATTGTCCTGTGAGAGAAAAGACAGATCCAGTTAATATAGCCTGGGATGATTTACACAAAGCGGTATGTTAGTGGTCCTTTAACAAGTTACACAAGCCCCGACCTTCTCCAACAGAATGATTTCTAGAGGTCTATGAAGGACCCACTGCCGTAGTGCTAAGATAAACTGCATCTGTTTCTCCATCTATGTAAAAACTTAAATAGAACTACTGGTAATTCAGAGAATTGTTGGGAATTTAAAGGACATTTTAAAATTAAGGCCAATATCGCCGACATTATTAACAGTTCTGCGAGCCAGGTACACTTCCACTTTGGCAATTTTGTCTTTAAATTTGAAATTTACTTTGAAATCCTGATAATTCGGAATCGATCGAAAATACAGCCACAGTTTCAAACAACTGGGACTGCAGTTTCATTCACTGATTTTATGAACCGAACGCCTGTCACTATTGAACTACATATCCCATAATCCCCTGGGCTACATATCCCATAATCTCATAATAACACACAGTGATCATAGTAAATAATCCATATAATATATAGCACAGTGTACAATACAGAGAGCAGGGTATAATAGTATATAGCACACAGTGATCATAGTAAATAATCCATATAATATATAGCGCAGTGTACAATACAGAGAGCAGGGTATAATAGTATATAGCACACAGTGATCATAGTAAATAATCCATATAATATATAGCGCAGTGTACAATACAGAGAGCAGGGTATAATAGTATATAGCACACAGTGATCATAGTAAATAATCCATATAATATATAGCACAGCGTACAATACAGAGAGCAGGGTATAATAGTATATAGCACACAGTGATCATGGTAAATAATCCATATAATATATAGTACAGCGTACAATACAGAGAGCAGGGTATAATAGTATATAGCACACAGTGATCATGGTAAATAATCCATATAATATATAGCACAGCGTACAATACAGAGAGCAGGGTATAATAGTATATAACACACAGTGATCATGGTAAATAATCCATATAATATATAGCACAGCGTACAATACAGAGAGCAGGGTATAATAGTATATAGCACACAGTGATCATGGTAAATAATCCATATAATATATAGCACAGCGTACAATACAGAGAGCAGGGTATAATAGTATATAACACACAGTGATCGTAGTAAATAATCCATATATATATATAGCACAGTGTACAATACAGAGAGCAGGGTATAATAGTATATAGCACACAGTGATCGTAGTAAATAATCCATATAATATATAGCACAGCGTACAATACAGAGAGCAGGGTATAATAGTATATAGCACACAGTGATCGTAGTAAATAATCCATATAATATATAGCACAGCGTACAATACAGAGAGCAGGGTATAATAGTATATAGCACACAGTGATCATAGTAAATAATCCATATAATATATAGCACAGCGTACAATACAGAGAGCAGGGTATAATAGTATATAGCACACAGTGATCATAGTAAATAATCCATATAATATATAGCACAGTGTACAATACAGAGAGCAGGGTATAATAGTATATAGCACACAGTGATCGTAGTAAATAATCCATATAATATATAGCACAGTGTACAATACAGAGAGCAGGGTATAATAGTATATAACACACAGTGATCGTAGTAAATAATCCATATAATATATAGCACAGTGTACAATACAGAGAGCAGGGTATAATAGTATATAACACACAGTGATCATAGTAAATAATCCATATAATATATAGCACAGCGTACAATACAGAGAGCAGGGTATAATAGTATATAACACACAGTGATCATAGTAAATAATCCATATAATATATAGCACAGCGTACAATACAGAGAGCAGGGTATAATAGTATATAGCACACAGTGATCATAGTAAATAATCCATATAATATATAGCACAGCGTACAATACAGAGAGCAGGGTATAATAGTATATAGCACACAGTGATCGTGGTAAATAATCCATATAATATATAGCACAGCGTACAATACAGAGAGCAGGGTATAATAGTATATAACACACAGTGATCATAGTAAATAATCCATATAATATATAGCACAGCGTACAATACAGAGAGCAGGGTATAATAGTATATAACACACAGTGATCATAGTAAATAATCCATATAATATATAGCACAGCGTACAATACAGAGAGCAGGGTATAATAGTATATAACACACAGTGATCATGGTAAATAATCCATATAATATATAGCACAGCGTACAATACAGAGAGCAGGGTATAATAGTATATAGCACACAGTGATCGTAGTAAATAATCCATATAATATATAGCACAGCGTACAATACAGAGAGCAGGGTATAATAGTATATAACACAGTGTACAATACAGAGAGCAGGGTATAATAGTATAAAGTAAATATTGGGGGCACGATATTGCAAAATACATATTAAGAAATTAAAATATACAACAAACATGTATTCATTTTAGTTTGGCTTCAATGATTACTGTTCACACTGTTACTCTCCCACTGCAGGTAAATGTCCAAAAGCTTTTCAGCTTCTTCAGGACTTTGTGAGAACTCACTGCAGGGCCTCCAGGAACTTCAAACTCCACTTTGTATTTGGTGTCCATTTTTGAATGCCTGGCTCTGTTTATCCCTTTGTGTTGCTAGTTATCTATTAGTTGTGCAGGTTAGATCGGCTGACTAGCTTTATTAGCTAATTCTGTGGAGTTACTGGCGGGAGAGGTGGCAGGGTATCCCCTGAGCTCTTACTTAGAGGTTAATATGAGTATCTGCGATCACTGGAGCCAGTTCGTGTTGAAGTGATCGGTCACACTTGTAGCTGAGCGGCAACATTAAATCCCACGATCTCCGCTGGTTAAGAAGGTAATCCACAGTCAAGCGCTGAAAAAGCAAGGCAATGTCCCAAATCCCCCAGTAACCGGACGAAACACAGTTCTGGGAGTCAACTGAGGTTTTTATTCACAGCATCCAGTATTTATGCAATTCCCCATGCAAGGGGTTTCTTGAGTCACATCACAGGGGTATTACAGGAGTGGACTACATGGGAAATTTAATGTACAGAGCATTTCTCCCATCAGGCACTGCTGCACGAGAGGGATCCTCCCACTGGAATGTACCGTTAAGTGGATTATCCCTCCGTGCAGCAGAACCGGCATTTCACATTTGAATACATAACTTTTACACTGTTCGGTTTATTTAAATGAATGGATGTTCGGTAGATAGCTGGGGTCTGAGTGCACATTCGTGGGAATACCGCTCAGATCACAGCTAAAACAACCGAACGCCGCACGAAAAACATATTCATCAAAACCTACATTCAAAAGACCGATTGGCATACGGGGAGTAAAATACCGAAAAGTCCGAAACTCCGAAACGGCCTGGAAGTCCAGCGGTGTTCGCGCCGTCGAGTAGCCGTTTTCAGTACCACACGCTCGACGACCATACACCGCTGGAGGAACAAAGGATCCAAAATGGCCGACCGCTGCGTGGACGGTAATCGAACGACGGCCACCTAGGAGAGCCTCTAATTACCGATTGCAACATTGTTGCAATCGGTTAACAAGCGCCACACGCCTCTTAGTGTGTGGGCTATTGCAGGATAGATTATTCGGTTCACGAACAGCCCGCAAAGGCTCTGTTCGTGAAACGAAATGAAATACAGGTATCTGCTTTCGGCAGATAGCCCATACAGGCAATGCAATCATATGGTTTACAGTACATTACCACCAGGCACATATAACGTTATAAGAACTATACAGGCAACCCTTAAAGTCATAGTCTCTCTGTATTGTCCAAGTGGCTAGGTTTGCCACAACACCTGTTATAACTCCCTATAGCTTCACTTACATTAGCTGCAATAAGTGGTTTAGCTCACAAAGTGTGCACGCTGTATCAGGACTGGAGTATGGTGTGAACACTGGAGAGATGGCTTCCAGCTGCAATGGTCACTGGTTGAATTCCAGTAAGGTCGGATTCTTTTAAGGGTTCCTCCAATCACCATTGTCATGGTGGTAGTAATCTGTTTGTGTTTGAAATGCTGCACATACAAGAGATATCTTCACTCTTGTGCCGGGGCTAGTTGCCCCCCAGCACATGTGACTTAGGCAGCCCAGGACTCACCCCGGAACACTGCGCGCTGTGACAGGTTATCAGCTTCTACACGTGTGTGTAACTGTGCCAACAGGTGTGTCCTGGAGATGTTTAGAATCTGGCTCCCTCTCTAAAAGTCCTAAATGATCACACAGTCCATCATATACATGGTTTCTCAGATATTCTATAGATCTAATATATTGTTTCACCTCAACTCAATGTCACTCCAGTACGAAGACTCGCTCGGATCAATAACCTGAGCGAAGAAAAGACCATCGTATTAATCCCGCCAGGGAAACAAAGAAGGGAGGAATTAAATGAGAGGAAGAAAATCAACTAGTAACGAGTCTTCATTAATGGAATGCTAATGTATAATAATCTGCTTCTTTCAACCCTCGCTCCTTTATAAATATGTGATGTAACCCCTCGCCTAACTGACTGAGCAAATCACGCTGGTTCAGCTAGCAACAAACCCTACGCATGGAAAGTTTAATTTGATTACACCATTAATTAACTGTCCTGCTGATCAGATCAGAATTAAACAAGCAGGAGCAGGGGGGTGGGGGGGATGAGCATTAACACGGAGGGACAAAGGAATGAGAAAAGTGTTTATGATATAAACTGAGTTTGCTCTATGTTCATTTCATTGCCTGACGCAGAATGTCATGGATTCCAAGTCTTACAGCAATGGGCCCCCAGCACCCACCCTGTAATAAGTGGTACCATATCAATTTAGCGGATACTTGTCCCCATCCCAATGTAAATGGTACAGTTAAGCCACAGTTTAAGAGGCTAGCAAGCTTTTAGACATGGCTAGCTTTGTTTATGGAACTAAGAGGTCCATCGGAGTGTGTAGCCTAGCTTATGAGGTTAGTAAGCTCATCAGAGCTATTGGCTTAGTTTATGGGGCCAGTAGGTCCATCAGAGCCAGTATATAAGACCATTAGGACCATTAAAGCTCATGACTCAGTTTATGAGGCTAGTAAGCTCATCAGAGCTACTGGCTTAGTTTATGGGGCCAGTAGGTCCATTAAAGCTCATGACTCAGTTTATTAGGCTAGTAAACTCATCAGAGCTATTGGCTTAGTTTATGGGGCCAGTAGGTCCATCAGAGCCAGTATATGAGACCATTAGGTCCATTAAAGATCATGACTCAGTTTAGCAGGCTGGTGAGCTCATCAGAGCTATTGGCTTAGTTTATGGGGCCAGTAGGTCCATCAGAGCCAGTATATGAGACCATTAGGTCCATTAAACATCATGACTTAGTTTATGAGGCTAGTAAGCTCATCAGAGCTATTGGCTTAGTTTATGGGGCCAGTAGGTCCATCAGAGCCAGTATATGAGACCATTAGGTCCATTACAGCTCATGGCTCAGTTTAGCAGGCTGGTGAGCTCATCAGAGCTGTTGGCTTAGTTTATGTGGCCAGTAGGTCCATCAGAGTCAGTATATGAGGCTGGCAGGTCCATTAGAATTAATGGTCGAGTTTATAAGGTCAATACACCCATAAGAATCATTGGCCTAGTTTATGAGGATAGAAGATCAATTCGAGTCAATAGGCTAATTTATGTAATAACAGGTTGAAAACACAATAATGTCATATCTGGATTATGGTCCATGTAAATAAAGGATGTGGTGCATAATTTGGACATCCATCCTTTAAAGGAGAGGACTTGGCAGCTCCCTCTATCACACTATTCACCCACATTTAATATTAGGAGCTTGTTAGACTCTGTGTGTAATTTAAATCTCAATTCTTCCTATTATTTCTGTATTTGCCACATCACCAGGGGAGATTCAGTATAAAAGTTTTGCTGTGAGAATAGTGGTGATATTGCAATTCACTTACATTTCAAAATATTCCTGCCAGGAAAACATAATTGTATTTGGTTAATAATAGTATCATTATTATTTATTTTGTTCCATACTGTATCTGGAATGTGAGAAAAGTCACATAATAAAATGTGCTGAATGTGAGAATGAAAAGTGGCGAATGTGCCCATTTTGTCCTTTTGTATAATGCCCATTTAGACATCTTTATACAAAGGCACAAAGATAACATTATGGCCAAATACATCATACTTTGTGCAATTATCGCTCCATTTACAGATAAACCCCTTTGTATTTCATGGGATAACTCCATTTCCCACAGAGAAACCAGCCTGGGACAAACTGAAGCAGATAAGATGCCGTTTAAAATCAACATGTCTGGACCTTCTGCTCATGGGACCTGCTAGCCGCAGTTCAATATACACAGGCACGCTATAAATATGCTCATATTGTAATTATTTTATGTTTAAAGCAATGACAAGGCAAGGGGGGTAGAACCTTTAATGTCTTTGTTTTGCAGTCTAACATCATACGAGATTTTGAAGGTGCATGTGAGTATCACCTTCTTCTCAGAGCATGGAAAGCAGGAAAAGAGAGACTTATGTGTATTTTATGAGCCGGTCTGTAGACAAACAGGAGGCAGAGGGTATGTGTGATCTGCATGTGAATGCCTTTCTGTGGGAATATGCTCTGTACAGCTGTGAATTCTGTGTGCCTCTTTCACTTCCATCGCGCAGAAGGAAAATTCCTAAAAAAGGCTATGGCAGGAGCAGAAAACCTTTAACAGTCCAGGATCACAGAACACCCAAAGCAAGTAACAGTAACATGACACGTTTTAGTCCATTCACCCCAAAGAGTAGAAATGTCATTCTGAAATAATTCATAGCTTAGAGAAACATAATAGACTGGGGAGTAAAGAAAATCCAACGGACAAAAATACTTTTAGTCAAAGTCAATATGAGAACCGTAAGCCCTGAGTTGTATATGCACCAGGATATCATAAACAGTGCTGGATCAGACCGGGCGTCTGGTATCTGGAAGATGTGGTACTTGAGGGACATTCGCAGCATGTATTTAAAGGAGCAGCATAGTCACCCAGGCTGCTTTAATGAAGTTACACAGAAAAGCATTCATTCAGCGCTTTCCTTTGGCGAATCTTGCATGTGCCCCGCATGCATAGAACTAGGGACACGAACATTAACGCATATCTTGGATGTGCCCCGCATGCATAGAACTAGGGACACGAACATTAACACATTTCTTGGATGTGCCCCGCATGCATAGAACTAGGGACACGAACATTAACGCATATCTTGGATGTGCCCCGCATGCATATAACTAGGGACACGAACATTAACGCATTTCTTGGATGTGCCCCGCATGCATATAACTAGGGACACGAACATTAACACATTTCTTGGATGTGCCCCGCATGCATATAACTAGGGGCACGAACATTAACGCATATCTTGGATGTGCTCCGCATGCATATAACTAGGGACACGAACATTAACGCGTTTCTTGGGTGTGCCCCGCATGCATAGAACTAGGTACACGAACATTAACGCATTTCTTGGATGTGCCCCGCATGCATATAACTAGGGGAACGAACATTAATGCGTTTCTTGGATGTGCCCCGCATGCATATAACTAGGGACACGAACATTAATGCGTTTCTTGGATGTGCTCCGCATGCATATAACTAGGGGCACGAACATTAACGCATATCTTGGATGTGCTCCGCATGCATATAACTAGGGACACGAACATTAACGCGTTTCTTGGGTGTGCCCCGCATGCATAGAACTAGGTACACGAACATTAACGCATTTCTTGGATGTGCCCCGCATGCATATAACTAGGGGCACGAACATTAACGCGTTTCTTGGGTGTGCACCGCATGCATATAACTAGGGACATGAACATTAACGCATTTCTTGGGTGTGCACCACATGCATATAACTAGGGACATGAATATTAACGCGTTTCTTGGATGTGCCCCGCATGCATATTGTCACGGTGGTTTACCCCAACTCGCAAGATTTAGTCCAACAATTGACGATATAGAGCAGGTACGTCTTACCGGACCTTAGAATGGCCGGACTCGACGTAGAGCAGAGAAAGACAGAGTCAGGAACGAGCCGAGGTCAAGGGTACAAAGAGACAGCACAAACAAGAACTAGGCAAGGTCTGGTACACAGTAATCAGTAAGCCGGCAAACAAGACAAAACAGGGATAAAGAGATAAACGGAGTCAGATACAAAGCCAAGGTCAAGTACGAAAAAAATCACAACTGAACACAACAAGCGCTAAAGGGAACTGAAACAGAAACCACAATCGGGCAGGGAGTTAAGGGAGAGGTAAGTATAAATACCCTAGCATTTAATTTGATTGGCCCCTGTCATATCCACGCCCCCTAAATGTGAGTGTATAGGGAGTGTGGGATGACAGGGGCCAATGGTAGACCGTGTTAGTTTTCGGCTCCCACTGTCCCTTTAAGTGTGTGCCCGAGACGCGTGGCGCGCTCTTAGAGCTAGACGGGACACGTGACCGCATCTCGCGGTCAGTGCCCACCGTCATCCGACCCCTGAGCGAGCAGCGCGCGGCAGGAATAGAGGACCTCGGCCGGCCCCTGGATAAGGTGAGTACCGCTACACATATAACTAATGGCACGAACATTAACGCATTTCTTGGATGTGCCCCGCATGCATATAGCTAGGGGCACGAACATGAACGCATTTCTTGGATGTGCCCCGCATGCATATAACTAGGGGCACGAACATGAACGCATTTCTTGGATGTGCCCCGCATGCATATAACTAGGGGCACGAACATGAACGCATTTCTTGGGTGTGCCCCGCATGCATATAACTAGGGACACGAACATGAACGCATTTCTTGGGTGTGCTCCGCATGCATATAACTAGGGGCACAAACATTAACGCATTTCTTGGGTGTTCCCTACATGCATATAACTAGGGACATGAACATTAACGCATTTCTTGGATGTGCCCCGCATGCATATAACTAGGGGCACGAACGTTAACACATTTCTTGGATGTGCTCCGCATGCATATGACTAGGGACACGAACATTACATCTCTTATATAACCAGCGCGGTGGGTGTATACATTCCTGCAGAACTTGTGGAAATCAAATTGTGATGAATGGGGAAGTGGTTTAGAAGCTCTAGAGTGTGCCCTGCAAGTGGAGAAGAACGTGAACCAGACCCTGTTGTAGCTACATAAACTATCCACAGATCGCAATGACCCCCATCTCTGTGACTTCCGGGAGACTCACTACCTTGATGAGCAGGTGAAATCCAAGAACTGGGAGATCATGTGTCCAACCTATGCAGAATGGGGGCTACCACAAACAGCATGTCAGAATATCTCTTTGATAAACACACAGTGGGGGAAAGGCATGAATCCTCTGCATGATCAACTTTAAAATGTCTATATTATATTTGAGATCGTATACTCCAGCTCATATTTTGGCACAAATAAAAATTCTAGACTTGGATAATATTGTCTTTGGACAATAATAGCTCAAATGTGACACTACAGGGTGTGGGTAACAGGAACTATTACTCCATACTGGCATACCGTGCTATAGTATAGGCATGTGTTATAAATGTCTGTTTATTAAGAGGTTTTCAGTGTTGTGGGGATATTTATGGGATAATAATAGTAACAGTGAGAATTGTCCACTAATTCAATTCTCAGACCCAAAGATCGTTTATCGTGTTAAGTGGAAAGTATTTCATATAATTAAAATCTCAATTTTGTTATAAAAATAGATTTTATTTTATAATAACAAATTAATTAATAATATTATGCAACATGCATGACAATAATCAATGAATATCCAGTATAAAATGGTATGCAATACAAAGGAATGGCTATACACGTTTCAATGGCTAAACAGCATTTTCTGTCAAGTCTTACACGATTTATGAGGTATCCTTACAGACTGAAAGGAAAACTTTTCACAGCGAAGGGTCATAAAACCCTGGCTAACAGTTAGAATAACCCTTTCAATGCTGGCTAGATCTCCTAGGTAGTTAAGATCTATTCTTATGTAATTTTAAATAAAATAACATTTAAACCAGTTCATTAGTCATTTCCTGGAACCATCCAATAAGAGAATCTAGCATATTTTATAAGCAGATTTTAATTTGTCTAAAAGATATCTATCTTATATTAGAGCAAATCAATACACCTGGATAAAAACAGCGGTATGCTAACACGTGATAATATCACATCAATATATAATTATTCTTAATTCCACCTGCAGAATGGAATGTTTATAACTATATATTCTTTAGTTAACTAAGATTTCTTAATATGGAAATCGGACCGTGCTTTATCCAGTCATATTAAATGCTATTAATAAACTTTAATTAATTTAAATTAATTAAATGAAACCAGTATAATTACCAGTTGAGTAGATATTTCATCCGATTGGTAGATAGTCTCAGGAGCTTATTTGGATGTCTCTCTGCATGGAGGTGTGTAGGAATTTGTGTGTCCTAGAGTGTCATTGCTCCCGACTGCTCACTTCTTTGCTTTCTTTGCATACCCTCTTCTCCCTTTGTCCTAACTTTTAAAGGGCCAGACTCTCTGTACGTCATCAGTTGATAACCCAATAGAAGCACTAGAGGTGTGGTTATCTTCCAGATCGCAATTTAGGTATTTGATCTATAGAGGGCAGTCTTGTCCCACTAAACATACCTATCCAGGAAAGAGTTAACTTTTCCTGGTGGCTATTTTGACGTCATTTTGGCCTATCTTTATAGTGCCATAACTTAAAAGTTTTTCTGTCAGATCAAACAGTTTCTTTAAGTTTTGTCCAGACTTAGTGTCCGCAATTCCTGCTATAATTTCTAAAATGGCAGATCATGAACTAAGTTTAACCTTAAACTTAAAATGGTACCTTATACATATAGAAAGTGAAATTAAATTATTTAATCTTCTCTGTCACAAATGTCTGGGTTTAGAATTGATTATATTCCATTAGCATTTTAGACAGTCTATCCAACCCCCGTTCTCCTTATCACTTGGTTTGTTTATACTATGCATTCCTTTAGCTCTGGCAAAGTGGTTAGTTTTACAGATTGAAATCTTGTGTCTTTTTGTTAACTTGGAAATAACAAAATGGAGTCTGCTCTGTTCAGAGTGACTCAGAATATACACTTTTAATTTCTATCATAGCACAAGATGTCTGCCGATATAAATACCCTGACAGTGTAAGAGGTCACTGAATACGCAAACCATAACTGGGCAGCATAAACCTGTTACATCAGTGCAGTTTACAAACTACATATGGCCTTGATACAAAACTTAAAGCATGTCTTTGTCCAGTACTAATAATAAATGATCACATTAAAGAATCTTATGGCACTGTGAACTCTGCACCTACAAAATTAAAAATATAAAGAATTATTGATCCAAGAATAAATCTAACTGCCATTCTGGGGTCAAGAAGGAATTTATACTTTGCTTGTTGCACAATTGGATGCGCTTCAAACAGTTTTTAGGGGGGGAGGGGGTTGCCTTCTTTTGGATCCACAATAAAAAACAGATGTGCGTAGGGTTGAACTTGGTGGACGCATTTCTATTCAGCTATGTAACTATATTAATGCACACTGCATGCACACTCTGCTCTTTGGGGAACATGTGAGATGACAAAACCCAAAAGATAAGTACACATGGTACAGGAGCCAGTGGCGGATCCAGAGCCTGATCTCGGGAGGGGCACTTGTAGATTATTTAAAGAAATAATCCAGACACAAAAACTACTACAGCTCAGCGTAGTGGTTATGGTGTCAATAGTGCCGGGACCCCCTCCTAGAGTAAGTAGTCAAACCGTTTAAGAACAGTTTGACAACTTACCTGAGGTCTGCTGGGAAATGGGGCGGTAGTAGGGCATAGGAGCAGTGGTGTGTGTGAGTGGTGCAATGTGTAAGGGGTGCAGTGTGTGTGAGGGGGACAGTGTGTGAGCAGTGTGTGTGTGTGTGTGTGAAGGTTGTAGTGTGTGAGTAGGGGGGCACTGTATGTCAGGGATGCAGTGTATGTGTGGGACAGTATGTGTGTGTAACAGTTGCAGTGTGTGTGTGAGTGTGGGCAATGTGTGTGTATGGGGCGGCAGTGTATGGGGGCAGTGTGTGTGTATGGAGGACAGTGTGTGTGTATGGGGGGCAGTGTGTGTGTATGGGGGGCAGTATGTGTGTATGGGGGCAGTATGCATGTATGTGGGGGGCAGCATGGGGGCAGTATGTGTGTGTATGGGGCAGCATGTGTGTATGGGGGGGCAGTATGGGGGCTGTGTGTGTGTGTGTTATGGGTAGGGGGGGCTTTTTTTTATAATATATTTTATTTATTTAATTAAAAAAAACAAATATTCTATGCCCCCCCTCCCTTCTTACCTTTACTGGGTGGGAGGGGGGACATATTTCGTTCCCTGGTGGTCCCAGTGGTTACAGTGAACTCTAGCCTGCGGTCCCGGGCTAGAGTTCACTCTCGCGAGATTTGGAGCGTTGCCGCGGCTCCAAATCTCGCAAGAGGAGGACCCGGAGGAGCTGCAGTTTGAGCTCCCTGGTCCTCTCTCTCCCTCCCCTGCCGGCTGTCAGCACAGTGCCTGCGGACCGGGGAGGGAGAGCTCTGATCTCTGATCTCCCCTCCGGTCCGCAGGCACATTGCAGGGCTGGCAGGGGAGGGAGAGGGAGACCCGGATTTCTCGGGGGGGGGGGGGCAATTGCCCGTTGCCCTGGATCCACCAGTGACAGGAGCGAGACATGTCTGGTGGGCACAGTCCTTGCTCTGTCTTGTGTCTGGACCTTCATCTCTGTCAGTAAATAAAATATTAATGTTCTGCCTTTATGTTAACGTAGGCTTCTTCTCATCAGAACATTAACTTCCACTAAGCTGTCACTAGATCTTAGTGTCTTACCCTCGAACGCAGGCAACACACATGTGAATAGTTAATCAGGAGTTTTATTCAACTGGAAACCTGTGAGGTAGGTCAATAATAATAATAATAATAATAATAATTAATAAGGGGGATGGAAGAAAGGCTAAAAAAATTATGTTTTATTTAGAAAAAAAAGTGCCTCAGAGTGGATATGATAGCACTATACAAATATATATAAAGAGTCAGTACAAACCGCTCTGTGCTAACCTGTTCATTAGCAGGAACATCCAACAGACACTGAAAGAAAGGCAGAGGAAAGGGCCCTTTACAGTAAGAACAATAACGTTGAGGAATTCTCTGCCTGAAGAGGTTGTTTTATTAAATTCTGTAGATAATAAAAAAAGCCCTGATGATTTTTTTGAGAAACAGAATACTCAAGGATATAATGAACATACCGTATATGTGGACACGTTGTTAATCCAAGGAGAGGTGTGACTGAATGATCTTTGATCTGCCGTTATGGAGTCAAGAAGGATGGAATCAATCAGGCCCTTTTAGTAATTGGCCATCACTACAAATGGTATGTGTGTATTCTTTAAGGTGAATAGGATGTGTACTGAAGGCTGTACTCGATGGACTGGAGGCTTTTTTCAACCTCGATTACTATGTAATTATGAGTTATGTAACAATGTTGCACTTTACAGATAGGTCCCTGTGGACAGTTTCCTAAGGAGGACTGATAATAAGAATCTGCATCTCACCGCTTCTTGCTGCCTCCTCCGAAAACCACAATATTTTTCTGTGTGCGATCCATTGGTTTCCATTTGGTGATCCTCATTATTTTGTCTCTGGCAGGAGCTGTGAAGAGGCTGCTGCATTACGGTGGGTTTACATGAGCCATTTTCTGTACACACAGCCCCTGTGAAATGACATTGTAATGTTCCCAGCAGACTGTGTTAGTCTATAATGGGATTCTGTTCTAAACTATAGCAGATGTTACTCCTTTCTTCCATTCCATGACACAGAGTTGATCCCAATTTCACGCTCAATAAAGCTCCCTTGGATAATGCAATGTCACAGAAATCATCATTAACAAATTCACTTGTTAAAGTGCGTTCCCTCTGGCTTTTGGACGCCGCAGGAGAAGAGAGTTGTGCTCAGCACACATCGTTTTGACTGCGATAGACCACTCAATCTCCTACAAGCTCAACTCTAAGCCATTGATCAGTGGGGAGGGACAGTTGGCAATGTATCACCCAAACCATGGAACGGCATTCCTTCCTCTCTTTGGATCTCAAATTTATGAACAGGTTCCTCTGGCTACTCATTTTAAAGATACCTGTGCTTCACACCATGTAAAAGGAACCATATTCTGAGAATTACAGACTGTCAGATTCAGATTGATTAGCGTTATTTTGATTTCTTAATTTCTCTTTTCAGGATTGTCGTAATTTGAAATGAGTGATTCTTCCATTCTGTTTGGTAACCAAGGTGCTGGGTGCTTTGCTGGATATGTAGGGAGCCTCCTATCTGGATGGCAGTCAATTCCCTTCTATCCCTACAGTGGAATTATAGTTGATCACCAAATATTCTTTAAAGGTTGACATTGGGGAGGTGGGGGGGAGATTAAAGTTTGACATTGGGGAGGTGGTGGGGGAGAAATTAAAGGTTGACATTGGGGAGGTGGGGAGAGATTAAAGCTTGACATTGGAGAGGTGGGGGAGATTAAATGTTGACATTGAGAGGAGGTGGGGAGATTAAATGTTGACATTGGGGGAGGTGGAGATTAAGTTTGACATTGAGGGAGGTAGAATTAAAAATTGACATTGGGGAGGTGGTGGGGGAGAAGTGAAGTTTGACGCATTGTTAGAGTGGGGCAAGAGAATTAAAAAGGTTGACATTGAGGGAGGTGGGGATTAAAGGTTGACATTGGGGAGGGTGGTAGGAGATTAAAGGTTGACATTGTTAAGGGCGTTAGGTAGGAGAATTAAGGTTGACATTGGGAGAGTGGGGGAGAGATTAAGGCTGACATTGGGGGAGGTGGAGGCTGAGGAGAGATTAAAGAGTTGACATTGGGAGGTGTTAAGAAGTGACATTGGGGAGGTGGTGGGGGAGAAATTAAGATTGACCTTCAGAGGTAGGGGGATTAAAGGTTGACGCATTAGAAGTGGGGGATTAAAGGTTGACATTGAGAGGTAGGGGGATTAAAGGTTGACATTGGGGAACAGGGGATTAAGGTTAGCATTGGTAAGGTGGGGAGAGATTAAAAGTTGACATTACAGTGGGGAGAGATTAAAGATTGACATTGGGGAGGTAGGGGGGATTAAAGGTTGACATTGGGGAGGTGGGGGGAGAGATTAAAGGTTGACATTGGGGAGGTAGGGGGGATTAAAGGTTGACATTGGGGAGGTGGGGGGAGAGATTAAAGGTTGACATTGGGGAGGTAGGGGGGATTAAAGGTTGACATTGGGACAGGCAGAATAAAATATAGGTTGCTATTGTAGTAAATGTACTGGTTTGATGGGTCTGAAAGTGTTAAATGTACAAAGTGACTGTAGGATTAGAGAACCTACTGTCTGCATAGAATTGCCGACCCTCCTACTCACTTGCCGACAGTGCTATAGTCCCAGCTCCATGTCAGTCATTACTCAATAGATCCATTAAGGCTTGCCAAGATGCCTCCAATTAGTGCGACTGACAATAGTGACCCCCGCGTCGGCAGAAGCAGAACTTCCTGCTGAATACTCACAAGAGTAAACACACAATTATTATCTATTGTTGGGAAAAAGAGAGAGACGGGGAGCGGATTAGTCCTCCGGACCAGCAGCCGATCATTGTGGATTTCTTGTCAAACAGCTCACAATAGACTGCAGGAGATTTCAAAGAGTCTGCGAAGCAGGAGGAGAATGAATGAAACTCTGTCTTATTTCTCACGGATTCCTTACACACAGACAATGGAAACAAGTGAGGCAGACTGATGTTAAAATGAAATAAAAGGCCGTAGCATGGCAGCAAGTCTACTCATTGAGCTCAGCGATTTATGGCCAAAGCCGGTGATTAGCAGACGCGTGTCACACTCTGAAATAAACAGATATAGTAATATCAGCTCTAGATTAGATTTCATATTATGATTATCCGCCTGTTTACCTTTAAACACAGCCGTGGATGTTTCTAACGCAATGTCGCATTGCACATTCCTGGTGGCTTTCTTTACAGATTATTGTATTTATTACTTGTCGGGCAAACGGTGATATAGAAAGTGTAGTAGATACCTGGAATAGCCTTCCAGTGGGAGCAGTAACAGTGATATAGAAAGGTTAGTAGATACCTGGAATAGCCTTCCAGTGGGAGCAGTAACAGTGATATAGAAAGGGTAGTAGATACCTGGAATAGCCTTCCAGTGAGAACAGTAACAGTGATATAGAAAGGGTAGTAGATACCTGGAATAGCCTTCCAGTGGGAGCAGTAACAGTGATATAGAAAGGGTAGTAGATACCTGGAATAGCCTTCCAGTGGGAGCAGTAACAGTGATATAGAAAGGGTAGTAGATACCTGGAATAGACTTCCAGTGGGAGCAGTAACAGTGATATAGAAAGGGTAGTAGATACCTGGAATAGCCTTCCAGTGGGAGCAGTAACAGTGATATAGAAAGGGTAGTAGATACCTGGAATAACCTTCCAGTGGGAGCAGTAACAGTGATATAGAAAGGGTAGTAGATACCTGGAATAGCCTTCCAGTGGGAGCAGTAACAGTGATATAGAAAGGGTAGTAGATACCTAGAATAGCCTTCCAGTGGGAGCAGTAACAGTGATATAGAAAGGGTAGTAGATACCTGGAATAGCCTTCCAGTGGGAGCAGTAACAGTGATATAGAAAGGGTAGTAGATACCTAGAATAGCCTTCCAGTGGGAGCAGTAACAGTGATATAGAAAGGGTAGTAGATACCTGGAATAGCCTTCCAGTGGGAGCAGTAACAGTGATATAGAAAGGGTAGTAGATACCTGGAATAGCCTTCCAGTGGGAGCAGTAACAGTGATATAGAAAGGGTAGTAGATACCTGGAATAGCCTTCCAGTGGGAGCGGTAACAGTGATTAGAAAAGGTAGTAGATACATGGAATAGCCTTCCAGTGGGAGCAGTAACAGCGATATAGAAAGGGTAGTAGATACCTGGAATAGCCTTCCAGTGGGAGCAGTAACAGTGATATAGAAAGGGTAGTAGATACCTGGAATAGCCTTCCAGTGGGAGCAGTAACAGTGATATAGAAAGGTAGTAGATACCTGGAATAGCCTCCAGTGGGAGCAGTAACAGTGATATAGAAAGGAAGTAGATACTGGAATAGCCTTCCAGTGGGAGCGTAACAGTGATATAGAAAGGTAGTAGATAGCTGGAATAGCCTTCCATTGGGAGCAGTAACAGTGATATAGAAAGGGTAGTAGATACCTGGAATAGCCTTCCAGTGGGAGCAGTAACAGTGATATAGAAAGGGTAGTAGATACATGGAATAGCCTTCCAGTGGGAGCAGTAACAGTGATATAGAAAGGGTAGTAGATACCTGGAATAGCCTTCCAGTGGGAGCAGTAACAGTGATATAGAAAGGGTAGTAGATACCTGGAATAGCCTTCCAGTGGGAGCAGTAACAGTGATATAGAAAGGGTAGTAGATACCTGGAACAGCCTTCCAGTGGGAGCAGTAACAGTGATATAGAAAGGGTAGTAGATACCTGGAATAGCCTTACAGTGGGAGCAGTAACAGTGATATAGAAAGGGTAGTAGATACATGGAATAGCCTTACAGTGGGAGCAGTAACAGTGATATAGAAAGGGTAGTAGATACCTGGAATAGCCTTCCAATGGGAGCAGTAACAGTGATATAGAAAGGGTAGTAGATACCTGGAATAGCCTTCCAGTGGGAGCAGTAATGGCTAGCAATGATATACAAAGAGTAGCCTGGCTAACAGAATAAAACAATAAAGGACTTACTGAAACGTGCATAAAGCTACCCTGAAGAATAAATTAATAAAATGACATTATGATTAAAGGATTATTACTTTTCTTAATTCATGCGTTACTCATGTTAGTACCGCTGTGCTATGTAATATCAGCTTCATGGATAAAGAACAAGTTTAGTAAATACCGCATATACGGTATGTTTGACAGGAATCCACTGCTTTCCAGAGGGGTTCTGAATACAGCCCGGGTGTTTAAATTAGGAGTGTTCAGACGAGACAGGCAGATGGCTTTATGGGCTGGTGGTATCTGCATTCTGTGTAACGCACACAGCACCGGCGGGGTTAAACCAGCCTGCTCTGGGCTAGAAATGTGGTCCTGCGTAGATCCGCAGCACATGGCTAATTGGGGATTCTAGATGTGTGCTCCTTTCACCCCTTGGGGCTATCTATGAGGGACACTTCCACATTTGCATTGCGATGTTTTCATAGAATATTCCCTAAACTCATGAATTTTTTACCGCTCTCATTTGCTGCCCTCATTCACACAGAGTAAGCGTTTCCGAGTCTGGCGTGAGTTTGCAAATAAAAAGCTCTGGTAAAGGATTTAATTACAGCTGTCTAATAACCCTTACTGAACATGGGATAAGCCATATCCTGAGACAGAGTGCATCAAATGTGCAGACATTCTGAACAGCATTCTATCGGAACCTATAAACATTAATAGTGATATAGAAAGGGTAGTAGATACCTGGAATAGCCTTCCAGTGGGAGCAGTAACAGTGATATATAAAGGGTAGTAGATACCTGGAATAGCCTTCCAGTGGGACCAGTAACAGTGATATAGAAAGGGTAGTAGATACCTGGAATAGCCTTCCAGTGGGAGCAGTAACAGTGATACAGAAAGGGTAGTAGATACCTGGAATAGCCTTCCAGTGGGAGCAGTAACAGTGATACTGAGAGGGTAGTAGATACCTGGAATAGCCTTCCAGTGGGATCAGTAACAGCGATATAGAAAGGGTAGTAGATACATGGAATAGCCTTCCAGTGGGAGCAGTAACAGCGATATAGAAAGGGTAGTAGATACATGGAATAGCCTTCCAGTGGGAGCAGTAACAGTGATATAGAAAGGGTAGTAGAAACCTGGAATGGCCTTCTAGTTGGAGCAGTAACAGTGATATAGAAAGGGTAGTAGATACCTGGAATAGCCTTCCAGTGGGAGCAGTAACAGTGATATAGAAAGGGTAGTAGATACCTGGAATAGCCTTCCAGTGGGATCAGTAAAAGTGATATTGAAAGGATAGTAGATACCTGGAATGGCCTTCTAGTTGGAGCAGTAACAGTGATATGGAAAGGGTAGTAAATACCTGGAATAGCCTTCCAGTGGGAGCAGTAACAGTGATATAGAAAGGGTAGTAGATACCTGGAATAGCCTTCCAGTGGGAGCAGTAATAGTGATATAGAAAGGGTAGTAGATACTTGGAATAGCCTTCTGGTGGGAGCAGTAACAGCGATATAGAAAGGGTAGTAGATGCCTGGAATAGCCTTCCAGTGGGAGCAGTAACAGCTATATAGAAAGGGTAGTAGATACCTGGAATAGCCTTCCAGTGGAAGCAGTAACAGTGATATAGAATGGGTAGTAGATACCTGGAATAGCCTTCCAGCCTTACAATAACCCTTATCATTAGATAATAATTAAAACAGCAACTCTTGTATGAACAATGAAGGAGATTTCATTACGCTGGGTTCCCTTTTGTTGGAATAAAATCTCTTTAATTGTTTACACTGGAGTTGCCGCTTATTTTTACATTTTCTTGCAGCTGATGTATGTTCTACCAGATGAGTTTCAGTACCTTAGATCAGACTAAGTTTCTGTGCAATTGTCCAACTACAATTTGCAGTCTATCCCTTGCAGTAGGATTTTTTAGCCATATGCTACTGGGTATTTTTGACTATTTTTGCAGCTATATCCTACAGATACAATTATATATATTTCTTTGGTCGACCCTTTTTTGATTTTTTACACTGCAGTTTATTCTTTTATTCTTACTGCTAGTGTACCCCCCTCGTAGTTCATTTGTAGATTTACCCATTAAGATACTTTTGGTTATATTTAGGGATAGTGCTGCTTTGTCTCTTGCAACCTAATAAAGTATTTGTGCATTTTAATTTTCTGCAGCACTCCCGTTTATCAGTATTCTTATGGATACACTTTATTAATTATTAAATATTTCTCTATATTCTGCTTTCACTAAAATCAGTTTGGAGTCTCTTTTCTTTGACACTCCTAATATATTTCGAATCTTTATAGCCTGTGAATAAAGCCTTCAGTTGACTCTCAGAACTGTGTTTCATCCGGTTACAGGGAGATTTGGGATATTGCCTTGCTTTTCAGCGCTTGACTGTGGATTACCTTATGAACCAGCGGAATTCCGCTACAATTGGTGGCAAGCGACGGGATCCAACTCCACAGCCGAAACAGCGCATTCGAATGAAAAGAAACAGCCGAACTAAGGGAATGGCAATTCGCATGCAACAAACCAACGAAAGAGAGCAGTGAATGGAGATTGACTACACTACCTTGAAAAGGCAGACGCTGAAGGAACTGCTGGAAGCTAGAGGAAAAATCGCTAGCAATAAATCCAAAGCAGTACTAATTGCTGAACTGATGGAGGGCGACCAAGCACACAGCAGCACACCCCCACCAGCCAGGGAGGAAACTCCGTATCAGAAGGAACTGAGATCCCGGCTGGAATTTTTACCACAGCCAGTACCCCAGGACATCTTGCCGGTCCTGATGGCGGACGTACAGGAGTACATGATGGCACAACAGCACCAGGGGGCACCGTCCAGGGCAGAAGCCATCACTACTTTCTTCTGCGGTCCGGTAAAACATAAAATACCGTACCATGCATTTAAAGCATTCTGTGAGGAGAAGGATGAAATTGATGGATATCTGCAGGATTTCGAGCAGCTATGTGACCTGCACAACCTGGAGCAGGCAGTATGGGTGCCCCTGCTTGCAGGAAAATTGGCAGGGCGTGCAGCAGAGGCCTATCGCGCTGTCCCCAGAGAGGACAGCAAGGACTATTTTAAAGTAAAACGGGCAATCCTAGAGAGTTATGCCATCACGCCTGAGGCATATTGGCGCAAATTTCGGGCATTGCGAAAACCCGAAAAAGATTTGCACGCTGAGTGGGCACACAAGTTAGACCAAGCCTCCCAAGGGTGGATTCAGGCAAGCAAAGCCACCACTGTGGAGGAACTGTGCCAACTAATCCTACTGGAGCAGTTCTTTAACGGACTCTTACCAGAAGCACAAAAATGGGTGAGGGACCAAAAACCCCTCACTCTAACCGAAGCAGCCTGGTTGGCAGATCAACACTTCGATGCCAGGAGACATCATGGGCCCAACAACAAGAGTCTCCTGAGACCACCTGTACAGCACCACCCGACCACCTCCACACCAGTCAATCCCACTCCGTTCAGGCCAGCACAAGGGAACCCCCCACCACCTTCTCGCTACAATGGCAGGGCAAATATCCAATGCCATACCTGCCCTCAGTGGGGGCATATGTCCCGGGAGTGCACGCAGAACTGGAGTAGACAGGCGTGGAACCAACTGCGGCAGAATTCCACCCCAAGGGCAGCAGCACACCATTATCAAGTGGAACTGGACACTCCAGAGCTGATGAGCTTGCAGACCGAGGAACCTCTGGGTGTTTTGTATGAGGTGATGTCTCTTCAAGCCACGGACAACAGGCAGCATCACCGTCAAGTTGTGTTTGTGGGGGGGAAAGAAGTACAGGGGCTACGGGACTCGGGAGCCACTTTAACCCTGGTTGCTCCTCATTTGATCCCGGATATAGCACACACTGGCGGATCTTTAGCAGTCAGGGTGGCAGGGGGAGCCATGTACTGCCTACCCACCGCTAAGGTACATTTGAACTGGGGTGCTGGGGAGGGGGTCGTGGAAGTGGCTATGATGAAGAAGTTGTACTGGGGAATGACTTGGGCCGGATGACTTCTGCGTTTGTACCTCAGGCCCCTTCGCAAGAGGCTCATCCCGTAACTACCTGGCAACAGGCTCGCACCACGGTTCCACCAGCACACTCTGAGGCTCAGGTAAGAGACCATGACCCCCCCTCAACTCGTATGACCTGGGACACCCTGACCACCTTTGAAGCCGAGGTCCAGACAGACCCCAGGGATAGGGTAGACACTGACCAGGCAGGGCAGGAGGGGGAGCGGTACATTTGGGAAAACAAATTACTGTACCGGATAGCTGAAAGGGCGATAGGAAACTCTGTGACAGTAAAAACCAAACAGCTGGTAGTGCACAAGAAATATAGACTACAGTTGCTGAGAATAGCTCATGACATCCCTCTGTCTGGCCATTTAGGGATGACCTGTACCGTTACCGCTTAACCCACGCTTTCTTCTGGCCGGGGATTTCTAAAGATGTGAGGCACTACTGTACCTCCTGTGATGTATGTCAGCGGGTAGGTAAGAGAGGAGATCGCCACAAAGCGAAACTGTGTCCCCTGCCTATTATTGAGGAACCATTTAGCCGTGTGGCCGTAGACATAGTGGGACCGCTACCCAAACCCAGCCCCTCTGGGAAGCGGTGTATATTAACCGTGGTGGACTACGCCACCCGGTACCCCGAGGCGATTGCCCTAACAAATATTCATGCTGAGACAGTGGCGGAAGCCCTGATGAAAAATCTTTTCGAGAGTAGGGTTCCCTCAAGAAATTATCTCGGATAGGGGGACTCAATTTACAGCAGAGGTCACCCAGCAGTTATGGAAACTATGTGGCATTAAGCCAATGGTTAACTCTGCTTACCATCCCCAATCCAACGGATTATGTGAGAGGTTCAACGGTACCCTAAAACAGATGCTCCGTACATTCGGAGAGACCCATAAGGACTGGGAACGGTTTCTTCCCCATCTGTTGTTTGCGTATAGGGAGGTTCCCCAAGAATCTACCGGCTTCTCCCCGTTTGAGCTTTTGTTTGGGAGAAGGGTACGGGGACCGTTGGACCTGATTAGAGAGCATTGGGAGGGATAGTGCAGATGGAACCCCTATTGTACCATATGTGCTGGCGTTCCGGGATCGCCTGGAGGAATTGACCGCACTAACCTCCAGGCCGCCCAACAACGACAGTGCCACTGGTATGACAGGGGGGCCAGAGACCGTAGTTTTCAAGTGGGGCAGAAGGTGCTGATTCTCAAACCTGACCGCACAGACAAACTACAGGCCGTCTGGCAGGGCCCATACCAGGTGGTAGAGCAGAGATGCGATACCACCTATGTGATCGGCCCATGCTCCGGGGTAGGGAAGCGACGCATGCTCCATGTGAACATGCTCAAACCCTACCACGAGAGAACCGAGGACGTGGCTGCCATATGCATCCCCGCCTCGGAAGATCAGGAGAACCTACCTCTCCCAGATCTGTTAGAACAGGAGGAGCAGAAGGAGCCCTCCCAGGGGGTTCAACTGGGGGAGCGGCTAAGTCCTCAAGAGCGCACCCAGGTACAAGAGCTAATCGCAGCAAAGGGCGCCACCTTCTCTAACGTACCTGGGTACACTCCTCTGGCCACCCACTGAGTAGAAACCCTGGGACAGCTCCCCATGTAACAGACCCCATATCGGATTCTGAGGAAAGAAATTGAGGAGATGTTGCAGTTAGGGGTTATCGAACACTCAGATAGCCCATGGGCATCGCCGGTAGTCCTGGTTCCCAAAAAAGATGGTACGACCCGGTTTTGTGTGGACTACCGGAGGCTGAACGACAAAACAGTGTCAGACGCCTACCCGATGCCCCGGATAGACGAACTGCTAGATAAGATGGCCAGAGGCCAGTATCTCACTAAGATAGATCTTTGTAAGGGATACTGGCAAATTCCACTAGCCGAGGATGCCATCCCCAAGTCGGCGTTGGTCACCCCGTTTGGCTTGTACCAATTCAGAGTCATGCCATTCGGGATGAAGAACGCCCCCGCAACATTCCAGCGGATGGTAGATCGGCTACTGGATGGGTTCCAGGATTATGCATGTGCATACCTGGACGATATTGCCATCTATAGCCAGACCTGGGCAGATCATCGGGGCCGTAATAGATCGGATTGGAGAGGCAGGGCTCACCTTAAAACCTAGCAAGTGCCACATAGGGATGACGGAGGTGCAATACTTAGGACACCGAGTAGGAAGTGGGAAACAGAAGCCTGAGCCCGCAAAGATTGAAGCCGTAGCTAAGTGGCCCACCCCTAGGACTAAAACTCAAGTCCTTGCCTTCTTAGGTACCGCTGGGTACTATAGGACGTTTGTGCCCAACTACAGTGCCCTGGCCAAGCCCCTGACTGACTTGATGCGTAAGAACCTACCCAGACAAGTCATCTGGGCCCCAGAGTGTGAACAGGCATTTAACCAACTTAAGACGGCTCTGACGAATGCTCCTGTACTTGCTGCTCCTGATCCAACTAAATGTTTTCTTGTCCACACAGACGCTTCAATGTTTGGATTGGGAGCAGTAATGAGCCAGGTTGGAGCAGATGGCGGAGAACACTCCGTAGCATATTTGAGCAGGAAACTGTTACCTCGAGAAGTGAGCTACGCCGCCATCGAAAAAGAATGCCTGGCCGTGGTGTGGGCCCTGAAAAAGTTACAACCATATATGGGCAACCCTTTTCTTTGCTCACAGATCACAACCCGTTGGTGTGGCTGAACCGTGTGGCTGGAGACAATGCCAGGCGGCTGCGCTGGTGTTTGGCGCTGCAGCCTTTTGACTTTACCATTCATTATCGCCCTGGAAAACAAAACGGTAACGCCGACGGGTTATCTAGACAAACAGACCTTGAGAAGTGATCTGTGAGCCCTCCTCCGGACATCCCCAAGCCGTTCCGTTGGGATCAGACTATGTATGCCGGCTTGGTTCTGGGGGAGCATTGTGGCAAACCTAGCCACTTGGACAATATAAAGAGACTGTACCTTTAAGGGTTGCCTGTATGGTTGTGGGGTATGTGTGTGCCTAGGTATAATGTATGCTGGCTGTAATACCGCGTATTTCCTGTATTGACTATCTGCCGAACGCAGATAGCTGTATTCCATTTCGTTTCACGAACGGCACCTTTGCGGGCTGTTCGTGAACCGAAATAACCACCATGTAATAGCCCACACACTTAGAGATGTGTGGCGCTCATTAACCGATTGCAACAATGTTGCACCGGTAATTAGAGGCTCTCCTAGGTGGCCGTCGTTCGACTACCAACCATGCGGCGGTCGGCCATCTTGGATCCTTTGTTCCCTCAGCGGTGTTTGGTCGTCGAGCGCGTGGTACTAAAAACGGCTACTCGACGGCGCGAACACCGCTGAACTTCCAGGCCATTCGGGAGTTCCGGGCTGTTCGTTATTTTGTTCCCTATACTTCAATCGGTCTTTTGAATGTGTGTTTTAATGAATATGTTTTTCATGCGGCGTTCGGTTGTTTTAGCTGGGATCTGAGCGGTAATCTCACGAATGATGCGCTCAGACCCCAGCTATCTACCGAACGTCCATTCATGCAAATAGACCAAACAGTCGAAAAACTGTACATTTTAAAGTAAATTGCCGGTTCTGCTGCACGGAGGGATAATCCACTTAACGGTACATTCCAGTGGGAGGATCCCTCTCGTGCAGCAGTGCCTGATGGGGGAAAGGCTCTGTACATTAAGTTCCCCACGTAGTCCACTCTGGGAATGCCCCTGGGATGGGACTCAGGAAACCCCTTGCATGGGGAATTGTATAAATTGTGGAGCCTGTGAATAAAGCCTTCAGTTGACTCTCAGAACTGTGTTTCGTCCGGTTACTGGGAGATTTGGGATATTGCCTTGCTTTTCAGCGCTTGACTGTGAATTACCTTCTGAACCAGCGGAATTCGTGGATTTAATACTGCCGATCCGCTACATTCCCCATGGTACTCACTTCTTACATGTTGTTGCAGGTCCACTTCAGCTCTCCTCTTCCTGCTCCAGCTGTTTCACGCCGACCGTGATAGCTCCGCCCCTTTTTATGAGGCAAAAAGGGGCGTTGAGTAATGACGCTAATGACATCATGTGCCGCCAAAAGGTTCGAATTATGACGTTTTGTGGGCGTGGCTACCATCCTAACAAGCTACAGCCACAGTATAAAAAGGATTCTATGGGTTAGGTTCCTTGCCCTGGTCCCAATAGTGCTATTCTGTATTCAGTATTTTGTCTTTCAGCTATTGACCTTGGCTTTGTTTGTTACTATTCTGCTTTCTATACTCCTTGACCCGGCTTTGCCTTACTCGCTTGTCCTGATTTCTGTACTCCTTGACCTCGGCTTGAATTTAACTACCCCTTGTGATTATACGTTAGTCCGGCCATTCTATGGTCCGGTATACGTTAGCTTTTATCTACATTTTGCGTGTTGGTCTAATCCTGACAGTCAGCTCCTAGGGTGTGTGTCCGTTCTTTTGGAAAAGTGTATAACACTAATGAACCCTGCATGATGGCTTTATTGATAGAGAGAAGGTAAGTATTTCACTAACCTGCCCAATAATAATTAATTATACAATTTCATTCTATGATAAATGACATGTTATACGGTACATAGATATACTAAAAAGATAAGTAGACCACTTACCACTTTTGGCAGGACGGCCGCTATGGCATCTTTGATGGCTTCCTGTAGACGTGGAATGTCGATGACAGAGCCGAGGGTCAGCAAAGCGTCCTGCAGGAAGACAGCAAAAAACACACAAGTTAAAGGATGCAGGTCTGACACATCACAACGGTCCAAAAACCATGTAAATCAGCCAGCCACACATTCATACAGGTACCACACATTTCTTAACCACATTCCCATTAATGTTCAACCATCTATAACTGGTATCGGGCATCAGTAAGTGTACAAGGCTCCGTTTGCCAAGTTGGCTCCTTTTCTTGGTGTAAAAGCTTAAAGGAGGTATTTAATACAGGCCCCAGCATTGTGCCACCTACAGTGTCTAACATGTATTTGAGCAGAGTACATAGAATGGACAGTTTCCCATTGGGAGATTTGTTGATTTTTTATACAGGTTCTCCGTCACCATTATCCAGCAACACATCCAGGTCTACAGGCATGGGAAACCTCGGGAATTCATCTGGGAACTCCGTTAATCCAACCAGCAAAATGTCTTCCTTAACCTGCACAAAATCCAGGTTTATACATTGCCAGTATCAACCTTCAAACCATGTGTGTATTCTGATCGTTAAAGGAATACTAGAGCATTAAGAATACAAACATGCACACTAAAAAAAGCTGTTAGTCCCCCAATGTGCCATTCCCTGTATGGCTGCCACATTGCTGCTGGCTGAAATCTTCAACCACAATGATCGCAGCCAATCCAATGCTTCTCCCAAATCAAAAATATGTTTTCAAGTTGGGTGGTTTAATTAGTTGTGACCACAAGCCCAAATACTCCATGATACTTGGGATTACAAGTGATGTCAGAGGGTTTCTGAGATAATTAGGTGACCAGATGGCACAAGCTTTATACTTCCTAACTGCCCTCTTGAAAAATGCTGAATATGATTCACAATCTCGGGGTGGCCACACCCCCCCAACTGCCGTGACATGGGTAATTAATGATGTTGGACTAAGGTAACATCCCCAAGACGTACTTAAAAATCAGAGTAATCTGAATGTACCTTTCCTGGTTAAATACTATGTTATTATTATTATTGTTATTTAGGTCCCTGTCCAAAATCCTGAAAATGTCAAAAGCATGCCCCAATAACAAATTAGTATAGACCTGCAGGATGACATTAACAGTCCTCGAAGTCAATACCCGAAAAGATGTGTCCACTTACATTAGTGCAGATATAACCAACTTACTAAGTACACAAAATCACCTTTTTATTTCAATTTTACCAACGCCATTGATACCATACCAATACTTCATGTTAAATAATCTAAATGTTCAGGCCTAAGCGATCCTATTCTAAACTTGTTCAGCTCACATTTATCAGGGAACCGAACTGTGAAATGCCACTAATTTTATTTTCTCTTCAAAGAAAAACTTCCATTTGAGCGGTTTATTGCAGAACATACACTGTGGGTCTCCAAGGGAGAATCACTACTGAATCCAACAATCCGAGCCAAGCCCAGATATACAGGGTTAGTAAAGAGCTATATCCCAGATATACAGGGTTAGAAAATAGCTGTATCCCAGATATGCAGGGTTAGTAAATAGCTATATCCCAGATATACAGGGTTAGTAAAGAGCTATATCTCAGATATACAAGGTTAGTAAAGAGCTATATCCCAGATATACAGGGTTAGTAAATAGCTATATCTCAGATATACAAGGTTAGTAAAGAGCTATATCCCAGATATACAGGGTTAGTAAAGAGCTGTATCCCAGATATACAGGGTTAGTAAAGAGCTGTATCCCAGGTATACAGGGTTAGTAAGGAGTTGTACGAGAGGGATACTCCCACTGGAATATACCGTTAAGTGGATTATCCCTCCGTGCAGCAGAACCGACAATTTGCATTAAAATATATAACTATGATGCAAAAAGTGGCGTTGACGTCATGACGCTAATGACTGTAACGGATCATCTGGCACCCCGACTGGGTACCTCCGTTGAAGGATGCTCCTAGCGCTTCCTGAGGACTCCAAGCACTCTGGCAGACACCACAATCACCAAACCGGAGAAGCATATGAGTACTTTTAAGCATTGAATGTTGTATACAGCCGAATAGGAAAAACCATGCGAATAGGTTTACACTCCTAGCAGTCAAACTGGAACAGCATACAATAAATCCTCCCCCAATAATGAGACGACACTTCACTTTGAGGGTTAAGCAGGAACTGACTGGACTGGCACATACAGCCTCTTTTATTCCCAATCCACAAACTTAGTACTGCCCACAGGGGTTTACAGAACAACCAATAACACGTACAATACACTCAGACACTCCCACACAAAATCCTCCCCTCTGCCTGTGATATGATTACTGAACACAATGGGTAATCTAATTATCATAGACAGAGAAATACAGTTTCATAAAACACATCACAGGGACTCCAAAACATGCAATAACCCCATAAAGAGTATATAATTGGAACCGGGGGATCTGGGTGAACCACATATCCAAAATTCACCCAGATCCGTTCAGTACTTTGGAAGATACAGTTTAATGCAGATTCTGCAGAACATATACAGGCTAAATGAAAAACAATCACTGTATAATGTGTCCCCTGTTGTATAGTCCAAAACCACTGCACGATGTCTCTGTGCACCAAATACCGGCGAGATGGCACCGTGTTGAAAAGTCCAAACAGTGTCTGTGAGTTAAAATGGCTGCCATCCATTGTTCTCACCATGTGCCTCTGATACAGGAAATGGTGGCCACCCAGTAACTCCACAGTATGTCCCCAGATGGTTCTTAAAGGGTCAGCAGCAGCACAACACAAATCTATTATGCCCAAATCATGTCTTTAAAGGGCAATACATCCCAGGGGCCATAGTCACATGGCAGGAGGCTGGCAATCAGTCTTCTCCAATGCCCAGTGGCGAGGTCGGTTTCGCCACAATGACGTCATGTGCCGCCAAAAGGTTCGAATTATGACGTTTTGGCTATATCCCAGATATACAGGGTTAGTAAGGAGCTGTATCCCAGATATACAGGGTTAGTAAATAGCTGTATCCCAGATATTCAGGGTTAGTAAAGAGCTGTATCCCAGATATACAGGGTTAGTAAATAGTTGTATCCCAGATATACAGGGTTAGTAAATAGCTGTATCCCAGATATACAGGGTTAGTAAATAGCTGTATCCCAGATATACAGGGTTAGTAAAGAGCTATATCCCAGATATACAGGGTTAGTAAATAGCTGTATCCCAGATATACAGGGTTAGTAAATAGCTGTATCCCAGATATGCAGGGTTAGTAAAAGGCTGTATCCCAGATATACAGGGTTAGTAAAGAGCTGTATCCCAGATATACAGGGTTAGTAAAGAGCTATATCCCAGATATACATGGTTAGTAAAGGGCTGTATCCCAGATATACAGGGTTAGTAACTAGCTGTATCCCAGATATACAGGGTTAGTAAAGAGCTGTATCCCAGATATACAGGGTTAGTAAATAGCTATATCCCAGATATACAGGGTTAGTAAATAGCTATATCCCAGATATACAGGGTTAGTAATAGCTATATCCCAGATATACAGGGTTAGTAAATAGCTATATCCCAGATATACAGGGTTAGTAAATAGCTATATCCCAGATATACAGGGTTAGTAAAGGGCTATATGCCAGATATACAGGGTTAGTAAATAGCTGTATCCCAGATATACAGGGTTAGTAAAGAGCTGTATCCCAGATATACAGGGTTAGTAAATAGCTATATCCCAGATATACAGGGTTAGTAAATAGCTGTATCCCAGATATACATGGTTAGTAATAGCTATATCCCAGATATACAGGGTTAGTAATAGCTGTATCCCAGATATACAGGGTTAGTAAAGAGCTGTATCCCAGATATACAGGGTTAGTAAAGAGCTGTATCCCAGATATACAGGGTTAGTAAAGAGCTATATGCCAGATATACAGGGTTAGTAAAGAGCTATATCCCAGATATACAGGGTTAGTAAAGAGCTGTATCCCAGATATACAGGGTTAGTAACTAGCTGTATCCCAGATATACAGGGCTAGTAACTAGCTGTATCCCAGATATACAGGGTTAGTAAATAGCTATATCCCAGATATACAGGGTTAGTAACTAGCTATATCCCAGATATACAGGGTTAGTAAATAGCTATATCCCAGATATACAGGGTTAGTAAATAGCTATATCCCAGATATACAGGGTTAGTAATAGCTGTATCCCAGATATACAGGGTTAGTAAAGAGCTATATCCCAGATATACAGGGTTAGTATATAGCTGTATCCCAGATATACAGGGTTAGTAAATAGCTATATCCCAGATATACAGGGTTAGTAAATAGCTGTATCCCAGATATACAGGGTTAGTATAGAGCTTTATCCCAGACATACAGGGTTAGTAAATAGCTGTATCCCAGATATACAGGGTTAGTAAAGAGCTGTATCCCAGATATACAGGGTTAGTAAAGAGCTGTATCCCAGATATACAGGGTTAGTAACGAGCTGTATCCCAGATATACAGGGTTAGTAAGAGCTGTATCCCAGATATACAGGGTTAGTAACGAGCTGTATCCCAGATATACAGGGTTAGTAAATAGCTATATCCCAGATATACAGGGTTAGTAAATAGCTATATCCCAGATATACAGGGTTAGTAACTAGCTATATCCCAGATATACAGGGTTAGTAAATAGCTATATCCCAGATATACAGGGTTAGTAACTAGCTATATCCCAGATATACAGGGTTAGTAAATAGCTGTATCCCAGATATACAGGGTTAGTAAATAGCTGTATCCCAGATATACAGGGTTAGTAACTAGCTATATCCCAGATATACAGGGTTAGTAAATAGCTATATCCCAGATATACAGGGTTAGTAAATAGCTATATCCCAGATATACAGGGTTAGTAAAGAGCTGTATCCCAGATATACAGGGTTAGTAAATAGCTGTATCCCAGATATACAGGGTTAGTAAAAGGCTGTATCCCAGATATACAGGGTTAGTAAATAGCTATATCCCAGATATACAGGGTTAGTAAATAGCTATATCCCAGATATACAGGGTTAGTAAATAGCTGTATCCCAGATATACAGGGTTAGTAAAGAGCTGTATCCCAGATATACAGGGTTAGTAATGAGCTGTATCCCAGATATACAGGGTTAGTAAATAGCTGTATCCCAGATATACAGGGTTAGTAAATAGCTATATCCCAGATATACAGGGTTAGTAAATAGCTGTATCCCAGATATACAGGGTTAGTAAAGAGCTGTATCCCAGATATACAGGGTTAGTAAATAGCTGTATCCCAGATATACAGGGTTAGTAACTAGCTGTATCCCAGATATACAGGGTTAGTAACTAGCTGTATCCCAGATATACAGGGTTAGTAATGAGCTGTATCCCAGATATACAGGGTTAGTAATGAGCTGTATCCCAGATATACAGGGTTAGTAACTAGCTGTATCCCAGATATACAGGGTTAGTAAAGGGCTATATCCCAGATATACAGGGTTAGTATAGAGCTATATCCCAGATATACAGGGTTAGTAAAGAGCTGTATCCCAGATATACAGGGTTAGTAAAGAGCTGTATCCCAGATATACAGGGTTAGTAAAGCGCTATATCCCAGATATGCAGGGTTAGTAAAGAGCTGTATCCCAGATATACAGGGTTAGTAAAGAGCTGTATCCCAGATATACAGGGTTAGTAAAGAGCTATATGCCAGATATACAGGGTTAGTAAATAGCTGTATCCCAGATATACAGGGTTAGTAAAGAGCTATATCCCAGATATACAGGGTTAGTAAATAGATGTATCCCAGATATACAGGGTTAGTAAAGAGCTATATCCCAGATATACAGGGTTAGTAAATAGCTGTATACCAGATATACAGGGTTAGTAAATAGCTGTATCCCAGATATACAGGGTTAGTAAATAGCTGTATCCCAGATATACAGGGTTAGTAAAGAGCTATATCCCAGATATACAGGGATAATAAATAGCTGTATCCCAGATATACAGGGTTAGTAAATAGCTATATCCCAGATATACAGGTTAGTAAAGAGCTGTATCCCAGATATACAGGTTAGTAAATAGCTATATCCCAGATATACAGGGTTGGGTTTAATACATGCTTTAATTTAGGGTATAAGTTCTACATCTATAGAATTGAGCCACACCTGGCACTGCTAGTTCCCGCATGGTTCTAAGATAGTAAATATAATCTCTGCTGTCAGTGGAACCATTTAACCTTTCTAACCATCTGTCAAATTCCAATATAACCATTAGTGTTACAATCTATCTCTCGATCGGTCTCTCTTCCTTTCTATGTTACTGAGGTATTATCATCACACAGAAATTGACATTTCAAAAGCACTATATCCAGCATGGCATATACTGAGATTACCTGGAACAAATCTCCCTTGTCTTTTTATCCCTCTCTGTCGTTCTTTTCTTCTCTCTATATATATTTGTTTCTCTCTCACCCTCTGTCTGTGTTTCTCTCACCCTCTGTCTGTGTTTCTCTCACCCTCTGTCTGTTTTTCTCTCACCCTCTGTCTGTGTCTCTATATCTACCTGTCTGTCTCACCCTCTGTCTGTGTCTCTATACCTACCTGTCTGTCTCACCCTCTGTCTGTGTCTCTATACCTACCTGTCTGTCTCACCCTCTGTCTGTGTCTCTATACCTACCTGTCTGTCTCTCTCACCCTCTGTCTGTGTCTCTCTACCTACCTGTCTGTCTCACCCTCTGTCTGTGTCTCTATACCTACCTGTCTGTCTCACCCTCTGTCTGTGTCTCTATACCTACCTGTCTGTCTCACCATCTGTCTGTGTCTCTCACCATCTGTCTGCCTCACCATCTGTCTGTGTCTGTCTCACCCTCTGTCTGTGTCTCTATACCTACCTGTCTGTCTCTCTCACCCTCTGTCTGTGTCTCTCTACCTACCTGTCTGTCTCACCCTCTGTCTGTGTCTCTATACCTACCTGTCTGTCTCACCCTCTGTCTGTTTCTCTATACCTACCTGTCTGTCTCACCATCTGTCTGTGTCTCTCACCATCTGTCTGCCTCACCATCTGTCTGTGTCTGTCTCACCCTCTGTCTGTGTCTGTCTCACCCTCTGTCTGTGTGTCTCTATACCTACCTGTCTGTCTCACCCTCTGTCTGTGTCTCTATACCAACCTGTCTGTCTCACCCTCTGTCTGTTTCTGTCTCACTCTCTGTCTGTCTCTCTACCTACCTACCTGTCTCTCTCACCCTCTGTCTGTGTCTCTATACCTACCTGTCTGTTTCACCCTCTGTCTGTGTCTCTATACTTGCCTGTCTGTCTCACCCTCTTTCTGTGTCTCTATACCTACCTGTCTGTCTAACCCTCTGTCTGACTCTCTCACCCTCTGTCTGTGTCTCTCTACCTACCTGTCTGCCTCACCCTCTGTCTGTGTCTGTCTCACGCTCTGTCTGTGTCTCTATACCTACCTGTCTCTCTCACCCTCTGTCTGTGTCTGTCTCACCCTCTGTCTGTATCTCTCTACCTACCTGTCTCTCACCCTCTGTCTGTGTCTGTCTCACCCTCTGTCTGTATCTCTCTACCTACCTGTCTGTCTCACCATCTGTCTGTGTCTCTCTCACCCTCTGTCTGTGTCTATATACCTACCTGTCTCTCTCACCCTCTGTCTGTATCTCTCTACCTACCTGTCTGTCTCTCTTACCCTCTGTCTGTGTCTCTCTCACCCTCTGTCTCTCTACCTACCTGTCTCTCTCACCCTCTGTCTGTGTCTCTCTACCTACCTGTCTGTCTCACCCTCTAGCTGTCTCTTTGCCTGTCTCTCTCACTCTCTGTCTGTGTCTCTCTACCTACCTGTCTGCCTCTCCTCCTCTCCTCCTCTCCTCCTCTCTGTGTCTCTCTCTATTTCTCCATCTCTTTCCCCGTCTCTGTGTCTCTCTAGCTCTCTCTCTCCTTCTACATAGTTACATAGTTGCATAGCTGAAAAGAGACTTGAGTCCATCAAGTTCAGCCTTCCTCACATGTTTTTGCCGTTGATCCAAAAGAAGGCAAAAAACCTAGTCTGAAGCGCTTACAATTGTGCAACAAACTAGGAAAAAAATCCTTTGGGACCCCAAAATAGCAGTCAGATGTCTCCTTGGATCAAGCAGCTATTACCCCACTAATTGGAAAGTATATCCCTGTATGTTATGTTTTTGCAAGTATTTATCCAATTGCAGTTTAAACATCTGTATGGACTCTGATAAAACCACCTCTTCAGACAGAGAATTCCATATCCTTATTGTTCTTACTGTAAAATAAACCTTTTCTTTGCCTTAGATGAAATCTCTTTTCTTCCAGTCTAAATGTGTGACCTCGTGTCCTATGTATAGCTCTGTTTATGAATAGATTTCCAGATAAAGGTTTGTACTTGCCCCCGAATATATTTGTATAATGTTATCATATCCCCTCTCAGGCGCCGTTTTTCCAAACTAAACAGATTTAAATTTTTTAACCTTTCTTCATAACTAAAATGCTCCATTCCTTTTATCAATTTTGTAGCTCGTCTCTGCACTTTTTCTAGTGCCATGATATCCTTCTTTAGAACAGGCGCCCAAAATTGCACAGCATATTCAAGGTGTGGTCTTACCAGCGATTTAAAAAGAGGCAAAATTATATTTTCATTTCCCTATTTATACATGAAAAAACCTTACTGGCCTTAGCAACTGCAGATTGACATTGCATATTGCTGCCTAATTTGTTGTCTATAACAATTCCCAAATCCTTCTCGTGTGTGGTTATCCCTAATTCACTACCATTTAGGGTCTAAGTTGCTTGTGCATTCTTAACCCCGAAGTGCATAACTTTGCATTTCTCTACGTTAAATTTCATCTGCCATTTTAATGCCCAGTCCCCCAATCTCCCAATCTATCCAAATCCCTCTGCAGCAAAGCAATATCCTGCTCACATTTTAATACTTTACAAAGTTTTGTGTCATCTGCAAACACTGATACATGGCTTTCAATGCCTATTTCAAGATCATTTATAAATATGTTAAATAGAAGTGGTCCCAAAACAGAACCCTGAGGGACACCACTTACCACTTTTGTCCAGCCTGAAAATTTACCATTATTGACAACTCATTATACTCTATCCTTAAGCCAAATCTCTACCCAAGAATATTCATCTAGACCAATTTCTTTTAGTTTGAAGACTAACCTATTGTGAGGAACCGTATCAAATGCCTTGGCAAAATCCAAGTAGATCACATCCACTGCAACACCCTGATCTATACTTCTACTTACTTCTTTGTAGAATGCAATTAGGTTAGTTTGACATGACCTGTGTTTCATAAAACCATGCTGATTATTGCTAATAACAAAGTTCTTGCCAATGAATTCCTGAATATTATCCCTTATAGCCCTTCAAATATTTTCCAGTTACAGAAGTTAAGCTCACAGGTCTATAATTTCCAGGCAAGGATTTTGAACACTTTTTAAATATAGGAACAACATCTGCTGTTCTCCAATCCTCCGGTGCAATCTCTCTTTACCTCTAACTCTCCCCCTCTCTTTGTCTCTCTAGCTCTCTCTCTCTTACTCCATCTATCTCTGCCCCTCTCTGTGTCTCTCTCTAGCTCTCTCTCTCTTTCTCCATCTCTCTCTCCCCCTCTCTCTGTGTCTCTCTCTAGCTCTCTCTCTCTTTCTCCATCTCTCTATACCCCCCTCTCTCTCTTTATCCATCTCTTTATACCTCTCTCGCTTTCCTCCTCTGTGTCTCTCTAGTTCTCCCTCTCTTTCTCAATCTCTTTAAACCTCTCTCCTTAGCTGTGTCTCTTTCATTCTATTTATATTTATGAGACTTTGAATTCAGAAATAACAGTGCTGCATCATTAACATACCGGACACTGATCTCTCATTCCTTCTATAGAAACACAGATCCCAATGGCAGAAGAATTCTCAATTTTCATGAGTAGTCTGTCAATTTTAATAGACACAGGTTACGTTCTTAGTTTGTTTAAAGATGAGTGCTACCTGTATATGGGCAGTTAAGCCTCTGTTAGTGTCAATTTGGGTGTCTCCTGTTTGTTTGTAAGCAGGTAGTAAGGTGATAAGATGTGTGTACGTGTGCCGGGTATCTCCTGTTTGTTTGTATGCAGGTAGTAAGGTGATAAGATGTGTGTACGTGTGCCGGGTATCTCCTGTTTGTTTGTATACCGGTAGTAAGGTGATAAGATGTGTGTACGTGTGCCGGGTATCTCCTGTTTGTTTGTATACCGGTAGTAAGGTGATAAGATGTGTGTACGTGTGCCGGGTGTCTCCTGTTTGTTTGTAAGCAGGTAGTAAGGTGATAAGATATGTGTATGTGTGCCGGGTATCTCCTGTTTGTTTGTATGCAGGTAGTAAGGTGATAAGATGTGTGTACGTGTGCCGGGTATTTCCTGTTTGTTTGTAAGCAGGTAGTAAGGTGATAAGATGTGTGTACGTGTGCCGGGTATCTCCTGTTTGTTTGTATGCAGGTAGTAAGCTTATAAGATGTGTGTACGTGTGCCGGGTATTTCCTGTTTGTTTGTATGCAGGTAGTAAGGTGATAAGATGTGTGTACGTGTGCCGGGTGTCTCCTGTTTGTTTGTATGCAGGTAGTAAGGTGATAAGATGTGTGTACGTGTGCCGGGTACCTCCTGTTTGTTTGTATGCAGGTAGTAAGGTGATAAGATGTGTGTACGTGTGCCGGGTGTCTCCTGTTTGTTTGTATGCAGGTAGTAAGGTGATAAGATGTGCGTACGTGTGCCGGGTGTCTCCTGTTTGTTTGTATGCAGGTAGTAAGGTGATAAGATGTGTGCGTGTGCAGGGGTATCTCCTGTTTGTTTGTAAGGTGATAAGATGTGTGTGCGTGTGCGGGTATCTCCTGTTTGTTTGTATGCAGGTAGTAAGGTGATGGATGTGTGTACGTGTGCCGATTATCTCCTGTTTGTTTGTATGCAGGTAGTAAGGTGATAAGATGTGTGTACGTGTGCCGGGTGTCTCCTGTTTGTTTGTAAGCAGGTAGTAAGGTGATAAGATGTGCGTACGTGTGCCGGGTGTCTCCTGTTTGTTTGTATGCAGGTAGTAAGGTGATAAGATGTGTGTACGTGTGCCGGGTGTCTCCTGTTTGTTTGTAAGCAGGTAGTAAGGTGATAAGATGTGTGTACGTGTGCCGGGTATCTCCTGTTTGTTTGTAAGCAGGTAGTAAGGTGATAAGATGTGTGTACGTGTGCCGGGTATCTCCTGTTTGTTTGTATACCGGTAGTAAGGTGATAAGATGTGTGTACGTGTGCCGGGTATCTCCTGTTTGTTTCTATGCAGGTAGTAAGGTGATTAGATGTGTGTACGTGTGCCGGGTATCTCCTGTTTGTTTGTATACCGGTAGTAAGGTGATAAGATGTGTGTACGTGTGCCGGGTATCTCCTGTTTGCTTGTATGCAGGTAGTAAGGTGATAAGATGTGTGTACGTGTGCTGGGTACCTCCTGTTTGTTTGTAAGCAGGTAGTAAGGTGATAAGATGTGTGTACGTGTGCCGGGTGTCTCCTGTTTGTTTGTAAGCAGGTAGTAAGGTGATAAGATGTGTGTACGTGTGCCGGGTATCTCCTGTTTGTTTGTAAGCAGGTAGTAAGGTGATAAGATGTGTGTACGTGTGCCGGGTATCTCCTGTTTGTTTGTATGCAGGTAGTAAGGTGAGAAGATGTATTTACGTGAGCCAGGTATCTCCTGTTTGTTTGTATGCCGGTAGTAAGGTGATAAGATGTGTGTACGTGTGCCGGGTATCTCCTGTTTGTTTGTATGCAGGTAGTAAGGTGATAAGATGTGTGTACGTGTGCCGGGTATCTCCTGTTTGTTTGTATGCAGGTAGTAAGGTGATAAGATGTGTGTACGTGTGCCGGGTATTTCCTGTTTGTTTGTATGCAGGTAGTAAGGTGATAAGATGTATTTACGTGAGCCAGGTATCTCCTGTTTGTTTGTATGCCGGTAGTAAGGTGATAAGATGTGTGTACGTGTGCCGGGTATTTCCTGTTTGTTTGTATGCAGGTAGTAAGGTGATAAGATGTGTGTATGTGTGCCATTATCTCCTGTTTGTTTGTATGCAGGTAGTAAGGTGATAACATGTGTGTACGTGTGCTGGGTATCTCCTGTTTGTTTGTATGCAGGTAGTAAGGTGATAAGATGTGCGTACGTGTGCCGGGTATCTCCTGTTTGTTTGTATGCAGGTAGTAAGGTGATAAGATGTGTGTACGTGTGCCGGGTATCTCCTGTTTGTTTGTATGCAGGTAGTAAGGTGATAGCCGATAGTAAGGTGATAAGATGTGTGTACGTGTGCCGGGTATCTCCTGTTTGTTTGTTTGTATGCAGGTAGTAAGGTGATAAGATGTGTGTATGTGTGCCGGGTATCTCCTGTTTGTTTGTATGCAGGTAGTAAGGTGATAAGATGTGCGTATGTGTGCCGGGTATCTCCTGTTTGTTTGTATGCCGGTAGTAAGGTGATAAGATGTGCGTACGTGTGCCGGGTATCTCCTGTTTGTTTGTATGCAGGTAGTAAGGTGATAAGATGTGTGTACGTGTGCCGGGTATCTCCTGTTTGTTTGTATGCCGGTAGTAAGGTGATAAGATGTGTGTACGTGTGCCGGGTATCTCCTGTTTGTTTGTATGCAGGTAGTAAGGTGATAAGATGTGTGTACGTGTGCCGGGTATCTCCTGTTTGTTTGTATGCAGGTAGTAAGGTGATAAGATGTGCGTACGTGTGCCGGGTATCTCCTGTTTGTTTGTATGCCGGTAGTAAGGTGACTATGTGCACTGGGTCTCTCCTGTTTGTTTAAATGGGAGACCAGGGGTTGTCAATCTCTCACTGAAGATTACCTGGGTTATTTATTTCCTAAAGTGAGGATTTAAATTGAATTTTAAATGTATGGTAACAATTGGAAAAATTATTCAAGTCATTTATGCTATTAGTTTGGCCACTTTAAATGTTAAATTCACTTTGAATTCCCACTTTAGGAAATAACCCTATATATATATTTATATATTTAAAATATATGTGTTTTCTCTTGATGCGACATGCAAGCTTTTGAATGATGCATTGTGGGTACTCTAGGAACATACTAGGTATCTAGAAGTGGTGGCCATGCCAGTAGAGGCTGTTCTGTGTCTTCTAGTCTGCAGAACTGTCTCTCTGCCAGCCCTGACACATGTGCAGTCTGTCTCCCTGCCTTGACCTTGCTATACACATGTGCAGTCTGTCTCCCTGCCTTGACCTTGCTATACACATGTGCAGTCTGTCTGCCTGCCCTGACCTTGCTATACACCTGTGATGTCTCTCTGCCTGCCTTGACTGTTGCCTTACTATACACATGTGCTGTCTCTCTGCCTGCCTTGACCTTGCTATACACATGTGCAGTCTGTACCTTAGTACCTGTGATGTCTGTCTGCCAGCCCTGGCTATTGCCTTACAATATACATGTGCTGCCTGTCTGTCTGCCAGCCCTGGCCATTGCCTTACTATATATATGTGCGGTCTCTCTACCTGCCCTGACCTTGCTATACACCTGTGCTGTCTCTCTACCTACCCTGACCTTACTATATATACATGTGCTGTCTCTCTGCCTGCCCTGACCTTGCTATATCTGCCTGCCCTGACCTTGCTATACACCTGTGCTGTCTCTCTACCTACCCTGACCTTGCTATATATCTGTGCTGTCTGTCTGCCAACCCTGACCATCACCTTACTATATATCTGTGCTGTCTCTCTGCCTGCCCTGACCTTGCTATACACCTGTGCTGTCTGTCAGCCAGCCCTGATCATTGCCTTACTAATGAACATGTAACCATCAAGGGCATTGAAAAAAGCTAGAATTATTTATATAAATATATATATATATGTAGTTGCAATTTTATTTACACAATGTCCTCGGGAAGAAATGTAAGTTCAGTTATGAGGTTAGTGAGAGTTTGGAATAAAAACAGAAAGAAGTAACGGATGATGCAAACAAACAGTAAAATACAGAACTCGTTACAAAAACAACCAATAAATAAATAAATACACATTTTGTCTCGGCCCAAAATACCGGAAAATCTGAAATAAGTTATACTACCCAACTGTGAGGGCACAAAGAACTTCGCAATCCGTCTCTAGGGTTATGTTGATGAAGGAAGCGCTCTGTGTACCAAGCTTACTTGATCATTACAAACACTGCCCTCCTGTTTACACGTACACTAATGGCAGCTCTGATTAACGGCTGGGATAAAATAATAACATTATAAAAAGGCCAAGGTGAAATGGAAATCTCTCTCAGCTGATGGAAAGCGTGTCTACTCTGGTTCAATGAAGTTCTTTACTTTTCTAAATCCTGACCTTTCTCCTCTGTTCCTGTCCTGCGTGATGATTGATGCTGTGTGTGCAGATTGGAAATGTCAATGAAAACAATGCGTATGGCACCACAGCAGGGCCCCGGACAAGCAGATAGGGGGCATCAGATACTAGAGTTGGCAGCTCGGAGGAGGCGAGGAACTTACTGAGAGAATGCCTGCAGTTGTGGGACACCAATGGTGTGTACCTGCAGTAAGACGTTCTACACATATTATCTGTGAAATTGGGAACCCCAAAAATGTTGACCATCTCTGTCAGGGTCCATTATAGTGAGCCCAACTCAAATTCATAGTATACAGAATGATTTATAAAATGTAATGTTGACATTTTATAAATCAAGGTTGCTTGCGTGCCACCATGTTTTGTGAGGTCTTGAATGATGCATTGTGGGTACTCTAGGAACAACAAGAGATGTCATCACAAAATACATTTATAGTAACGTGGCTGTCACAGAGACCATACATTGATTAACAGATTTCCTTTAAATGCAATGGTTATTACGTCTCAGTATGGTTTATAGATTCTGTGCAAAGTGTCCAGGCAGTTTGAGGTTTCCTGGCTTTTGGTTTTAAGAATCTATGGTGCATTTGGATGAGGGGCACTCAAACTGTATCTTGGGAGCTGTACTTCTAAACCCAGAAATTTATTTTCAACCACTGACAAAACAGATTGTTCTTTCCTTTGTAACTTTGTTTTACGCCATACTTTCTGCTTCCTTGGGCATACTGCACATGTAACACCACACAGTCAAACAATACATGCGCGTTCAACATGCGGTCCCGTCTCCAAAACCACTCTCCACTAACAGACTATGAATCTGGCTTGTAAATCCCCCAACATTCTATGCGGAATGATAAAGAAATGTATAAACAGCTCGTCCGAGTCCCGACCAAGCAAAATATTCTGTGTGGGAAATACCCCCGCAGGAGCAGCAATTGGTATTATCTAACACCGTTGTATGTCTAAAATGGCTGTTTGCCATCTGTAACAACAGGGCATCCAGAATTGAAATCCCAGGCAAGCCAATTCGGCACGAGAAACACAGCAAATTTAGGTGTACAATTTGACCTATCCTATACCTTGTCAGAGTCATCTGATCACTGTCACCTACGTGTGAACACACCTTTCACTCTCATATACAGGCCTTATTAATGTATTTAAATGTCTAATCACATTACATTAATTGGCAGTTGTCTTTAAGTGATAGGGTATTATTTTCTTTTTCCTGTCACCTCAATGTATCATCTCACCACGAACGAGATCTGCGTGATTACCCTCCCTGATTAGTTTGTTAGATTAAGGCGGATATATCCCGCCAGCCGGAACACAAACGGTGAAATTGACGCACTCCTGACAGGAAAGGAGATCATTCTTCATTATTTGCCACATAAGGCATTGCGAGGCAAAGCTCTACATAGACAGTAAAACCCAGCGGCACAGGCATTTAAAAATAAGACAATTTTTAAAATTACTTTTAAACATATATCTCAAACAGAGAAAGATTCTCATGATAAAGTACTGCAGGTAGACTGAATTCAGCACCTTGGAGAGCGAAGCATTTTTGGCTAGTTAGAGCAGCAGTGCTGGATAATTCTTTATTACAGATATTTGCTGACTACATGTCCTAAGACTCTCAGCCAGGATTCGGACGACATCTGCTGCTGTAAAGTTAGCCATCGACAAACGAGAATGTATTCATAAAAATTACTGCTATTCCTGCAAAAACAAGAACTCCGTAAAAGCAGAGCTGGGAATTAGCAAATGTACCACCAAATAGCCAGGCTGGAGAATAAGAATTAAAAAATATTATTTTTTCCAAATTGATCAATTTTGTGCAAGATTTTCAAATGGTTGGTCAATTCTCTCCAATTAGCAGTTTACAGAAAAACCCAAAAGATTTATCTACAGATCCCTTATAATAGGCACACAGGAGGTGTTTGTGACGTTATTGGAATCATGCTGGGTCAGACTCCAAACACAGCGTACCAAGTAGATCAAACTATTTCTTGTTCCTTGTTTTCCCCCCACTTTGCTTGAACTCACTGCAGAAACTAATGTAATTTAACCCAGAAAATAGAATCTCTCTATTGGCAGTTATCTCACAGGCTTGCGACTGCTTCATCGAAATACAATATGACAAAATGGGAAATCTGAACGGTCTAGACCAACGGCACGGGATTTATTGATGCTGAGTAAGAGCTGCTAATAGGCTACTAAATACAAAGATATTTGTCTGAATTGCATTTGTGTTAAAAAAAAAAGTACAACTGCTGTGCCAAGTGGGGGGGGGGATGGGAAGGAGTGTTGGCGCGTCTCCAGAAAATGTAAATAGAATATACATAGAAAGTGCAAAAACAAAGTCAAGTAAAGCCATTAAAGAGATACTATAGTGTTAGGAATACAAAAATACAAAGCAGGATTCCTAACACCATAGCTCCTTCTGCCTCCTCCATCCCTCGTGCCTCTTCCCCAGCTCAGAATGTGTTAATTAACCCTCTGTGTACTCACCGAGGGAGTTTGGCGGTGCATTGGCGCTCTGCCTCCTCCAATGGGGGGGAAGAGGGAGGGTCAATGCGCATGTCTAGCAAGTAAGCTCATTAGGCCCTCCCCATAGGAAAGCATTGTCTCATCACACTCTGCACATTTTAAGTGTTTGAAAGTCTTTTGGGAAAACCAGAATATTCAAGGATATAATAGTTAATATGTGGGGTAACTCCTTGTTGATTCAAGAAAAAATGTTGCTGCCATTTTGGAATCAAGAAAGTTTTTTTTTTACCTAATTTGTGTAAAAATATGAAATCACATAAAATAATTATTCTTTTGGCCTTTTGTGGGTCAACGGCAGAGACAAGGCCCTGGGGAGATAGCGCAGCTAAGCGGACAAGGGCACATGTAGGAGTGTGGGGATAGATGCATGGGATTGGTTGGGAAGAGTGTGTGGGTGGGATTATGTTCTGTGTAATTTAGTGTGGGGGAGGTCTTACCTCAGTTCCACTTGGGATTCGGGCCAGCAAACAGCTTCCCTCCCGCCCGCCCTATTGGTATATTTCGTCACAGCTAGCCGGGGGTATGTCCTTGCCAATTGAGTTTTAGTGGTTACGTTTAAGTATATGGAATGAGATGAACAAGATTTTTTAGGTCTCAACCTCCCCTTCTTAAAAGGTTAAACATTAGGTTGCCTGAGGTGTCGTGCCCATCGAGCGTGGATAATGTCGGCTGATGTCATTGGAAATATATGATTTTTATGACGGGGGGGGAGGGGTGCAAGGAAGTGGTGATTAGGAACCACTGTATGTTTATTGGCAAGGACAGTTGGGTCACTGTATAACACTATGGGTGGAGTTATATATGTCACTGTATGTTTATTGGCAAGGACGGTTGGGTCACTGTATAACACTATGGGTGGAGTTATATATGTATATATGTTAATTAATGCTGATTTTTGTCTAACCTTTTGGTTACAGAAAGAAGAGATTTAATAAACAAAGTTATGGATGTATTATGCAGTAATTTAGTTTGTGATAATAAATGCTGTGGCCTGTTCATCCATACTAAGTGGTCTGTCGTTATTGGGGGGGGTAAATGGGTTTAGATTTGTGCTAGGATGCATCACGATTCCCCACTACGTACATACATGTGAATGGCTGAAAACAGATCATTTATTTACACGCATGGCCAGGGGCTCCGTTCATATTTTACAATTATTTATATAGAGCCAACATATTTCACAGTGTTGTACAACAAATAAACAAGACAAACATTTAATTCTAACAAAACATGTCTGACATACAGGAACAGAGGGTGAAGAAGGTCCTGCCCAAGGGAGCTCACAATCTAAATCAATCACGCTTGCATTCCCGCCCTCCGGGTGCAATACTAAATCAATCACCTTTGCACACGCCCCCCCCTCCCAGTGTGCGATACAGCCGATCTCTTGGTTCGGTTATTTGTTCTTGTCAGAAGTCATTGCTATTATTTGATCTATTTATCGGTGGGTCTACGGATCACTTGCTGTAGATATACCGTTACCGTAACACTTGGAGAGGACTGCAGGTCAGCCTTCTTCCCGCTGACTATGGGCCCTGGCCAGGAATCGGGTTCTGTTTCGGGGAGGCAGGTACACAGGGTCCATTTGGACTGCTTTCCTCCCTTGTTTGGGTTACCTTTGTTTTAAAGGAGGATTCTTTTTTCAGGATTGTTATGACTCTTCATTGCCCTCTGTTGGTGAAACTGGAAATGCCATGATTTGCGATGTTACAACATGCACATTAGAAAAGTACAGGAAGTGGACCAGTTGCATGTGTTCGTCTGTTTATGTCTATAGTGTGAAGGGTTGTGTATTATTTGATGCAGTATTGTGATGTTTGTTTTTCAAGTTATGTCTGTTTGTTGATATTTTTATGGATTTCACCACATTGCTTAAGGACAAGTTGGCAATTATTATTGTGTGTTAGTTTCATTTGGAACGGTGTGTCCTGGTTGGTTTGTCCAGGGATCCCAGTAACAGAGACTTCAGACCTGTTGGCTGGCTGCTTGGGAGATGGATCCCAGGACAGGTCAAAAAGAGAAATGGATATTAAATGGGCGCAGTAAGCGACGTGTATATTAAATGAGCGCAGTAAGCGACGTGGTTATTAAATGGGCCCAGTAAGCAACATGGATATTAAATGGGTGCAGTAAGCGACGTGGATATTCAATGAGCGCCGTAAGACACGTGTATATTAAATGGGCGCAGTAAGACACGTGTATATTAAATGGGTGCAGTAAGCGACGTGTATATTAAATGGGTGCAGTAAGCGACGTGTATATTAAATGAGCGCAGTAAGCGAAGTGGTTATTAAATGGGCCCAGTAAGCAACATGGATATTAAATGGGTGCAGTAAGCGACGTGGATATTCAATGAGCACAGTAAGACACGTGTATATTAAATGGGCGCAGTAAGACACGTGTATATTAAATGGGTGCAGTAAGCGACGTGTATATTAAATGGGCGCAGTATGCGACGTGGGTATTAAATACGCGCAGTAAGACACGTGTATATTAAATGGGCGCAGTAAGACACGTGTATATTAAATGGGCGCAGTATGCTACGTGGGTATTAAATACGCGCAGTAAGACACGTGTATATTAAATTGGCGCAGTAAAACACGTGGGTATTAAATGGGCGCAGTAAGCGATGTGAGTATTAAATAGGCGCAGTAAGCGATGTGGGTATTAAATAGGTGCAGTAAGACGTGTATATTAAATGGGCGCAGTATATGACGTGGGTATTATATAGGCACAGTAAGCAACGTGGATATTAAATGGATGCAGTAAATTACGTGGATATTAAATGGGCACAGTCAGTGACATGGATGTGGTATGCCAAGTGGGCAAAAATTATTTTGAGAGGTGGCTGTTGTCTGTGGCATGGACGCCTTGCATGACATGTGATATATCGGATAAGTGAAAAATGGAGGCAACATGAGTTTAAGTTTTACATGAGGTCTAATTTAAATTTGTGGTTCAGTGACTCGGTTTAGACTATATTCGTAAAGCAATCCCTTGGTTTGGTCTTGTTTTCTTTTCATGTTTTTTTCTGGGAAAATAGATTTAAAAGGAAAAAAATATAACCTGTACTAGGGGGCTGCACAGAATACATTGATAGCAGCATCATTCAGTAAGCGATGACTGCGTTTGTGTGTGTACATATGTTGTTGTTGTTGTTTTTAAATATTCATACAACAAAAACAATAAAATACACTAAAAACTTAACCCCTTAAGGACTGGACTGTTTTTGCGATGTTGTACATTTGCGACCAGGCATATTTTTACACTTTTGTGGTGTTTGTGTTTGGCTGTAATTTTCCGCTTTCTCATTTACTGTTCCCATACAAATTATATATTGTTTTTTTCAGGACAAAAGGGGCTTTCTTTACATACCATTATTTATATAATCTCATGTATTTTAATTTAAAAAAAATACAAAAATCTGATGAAAAATTGAAAAAATACATGTTTTTTGACTTTTACTTGAAAAATCTTTTACTCATCTACAAAAGCGAATGAAAAAACTGCTAAATAGATTCAAAATTTTGTCCTGAGTTTAAAAATACCTAGTGTTTACGTGCTTTTTTGCTTTTTTTTGCATGTTATAGGGCTATAGGTACAAGTAGGATATTGCGGTTTCAAAACATACATTTTAAAATTTATCAATAGTGACATTGTAACACTATTATCTGTCATAAATCTCTGAATAACACCCACATGTACATATTTTTTTTAAAGTAGACAACCCAGGGTATTCAATATGGGGTATGTCCAGTCTTTTTTAGTAGCCACTTAGTCGAAAACACTGGCCAAAGTAAGCATTCATATTTGTTTGTGTGTGAAAAAAGTAAAAAAACTAAATTGAGCGCTAATTTTGGCCAGTGTTTGTGACCAAGTGGTTACTAAAAAAGACTGGACATACCCCATTTGCAATACCTTGGGTTGTCTTCTTTTGCAAATGGTATGCCATCATGGGGGTAATTCTCATTCCTGGGCTACCATAAGCTCTCAAAGGCAACGTAACCAACCTGGCCATTTTCAATGTAAAATATTTGACCCATATATTTGACCTTGTAACTTTCAAAAATGCTATAAAACCTGTACATGGGGGGTACTGTTTTACTCGGGAGACATCGCTGAACACAAATATTAGTGTTTAAAAACTGGAAAACGTATCACAACAATTATATCATCAGTAAAAGTGCTGTTTGTGTGTGAAAAATGCAAAAAAGTTACTTTCACTGACAATATCATCGCTGTGATATGTTTTACTGTTTTGAATCACTAATATTTGTGTTCAGTGAAGTCTCCTGAGTAAAACAGTACCCCCCATGTACAGGTTTTAGGGTGTCGTAGAACGTTACAGGGTAAAATACAGTGCTAGCAAATTAAATTCTCTGGAATTTCGGCCTGGGTTGGCAGGCAGGTCCTCAAATTGCAATCAATAAAATTACTGAATTATGTAAAAATATTACATAAATACGCACGTAGAATTTAAATATATATGCATATTTATATATTTGAAGTCTACGTGTATATTTATATAATTATTTATGTAATTTTGTGTATGGACATATGTATATTTCTTATTATTTTTATTTATTTTTATATACATAGATATATATACAAATTCATTCTAAGTGTATTTTGATATAAATATATATATATTAATTTTAAAATACAGTTAGAATAAAATTTCATATAGCTATATAATTTTTTTTAAATTTTTTATTATTTAAAAAAAATTTTATTTAATTTAAATTACTTATTATTTATATTTTATAATAATATATATATACAGTATATATAGTTATTATATATATTATATATATACGTGTGTAATTTAATTATAAGTGTATTTTTATATTAATATAAGTACATATTAATATAAAAATACACTTAGTATGGCATTATATATATGATATATAGACATATATTATATAGATATAATATATGTCTATATATCATATATACACATATATAATTATTTATTTATTTTTTATTAACACTAACATTATTTTATTTTAGATTTTACACATGCAGGGAGACTGCCTGTCAGCACAGACAGTCCCCCTGCAGGCAGACACATGGACACCTATTGTGACCATGTGATCGCTGTGTTAAGCGATCACATGGCCCCAGGGGTCCTAATCCAGTGTGGGGAGACTGTCTGGGCTGCAGGCAGTCTCCCCACAACCGGAGCCACGCTGATCGCCGCCGGGGGAACGACGGCGATCAGGTAAGTACCCCCAGACCGTTAGGACGGTTCAGGACCGTCATCGGTCGGCAACGCAAAAATGCCGATGACGGTCCTGAACCGTCCTCGGTCCTTAAGGGGTTAAATGTAGATTTTTCGAGTAGTTTGTCCTTTCTTCATTAAAGGACCACTATAGGCACCGAGATCACTTCAGCTTAAGGAAGTGGTCTGGGTGCCAGGTCCAGCTAGGATTAACCCTTTCTTCTATAAACATAGCAGTTTCAGAGAATGGGTTAATCTAGCCTCTAGTGGCTGTCTGACTGACAGCCGCTAGAGGCGCTTGCGTGCTTCTCACTGTGATTTTCACAGTGAGAGCACGCAAGCGTCCATAGGAAAGCATTGATAATGCTTTCCTATGGACTGGCTGAATGCGCGCGCAGCTCCTTCCGCGCATGCGCAATCAGCCGAAGAGGAGGAGAAGAGGGAGGAGAGGAGGAGGAGAGCTCCACGCCCGGCGCTTGAGAAAGAGGTAAGTTTAACCCCTTCCTGTCCATCCAGCCCGGCGGGAGGGGGACCCCTCAGGGCACTATAGTGCCAGGAAAACAAGTATGTTTTCCTGGCACTATAGTGGTCCTTTAATATACACATTTTTATCATCTAACACCCAACACGCAGAACTTTAATATCACATAAATAAACCCTAAAATAAATAAACCCTAAAATAAATAAACCCTAAAACATGTTACCGGAGCTCAGAATGGCTGGATTTAATTTTATTAAAGAATAGAACAGTAGAGGTCAAGGTATGAGAAACAGAATGCACGTAAACAGTAGACAAGCCAAAAGTCAGGGGATACTGACTTCAGAATAGTCAAATAACAAGTCAAACAAACAAAGTACGGAATGGGAGACCACACACAGGAGGTCGTGTGGCTCCCATTAATAGATTGCAACATTGTAGCGTTCCCCAGTTAATTGATTCGCGGGGTGGCCGCCGTTCGGATATCGACCACGCGGCGGCGGCCATCTTGGATTTACTTTTAGCCCGGCTGTGTTCGGTTGTCGAGTGCCTGGAACTGTAGAATATTGCATATTCTATGTTTGTATTGAATATATATATGGATGTGTGGATTGACATAAGTAACAGATGGTATCAATAAGTCACAAGGCTTTCTGTGTCCGAGAGCTCTGGAATGTGGGTGTAGGGGTCTTGTCCTTATATGGCTAGAGTTAAACACTGACGTTAGTATGAACACTTCTATATAGTAACAGAGGGACACGAGGTCACTCTCTGTTGGCTTGGCTTTTGGCTCTGTACAACGATGTAACTCTCCCATCAGAAGTCCAGCAATTACCATCTGCTGTTGAATGTCCATAATCCTGTAACATCCTTTATTATGTTTTATTATGTATCCGTAACAAAGAATAAACCTGAAGAAACCGTAAGTCAGATTGCGTATTACTACTTTTCAATAATATATACATATATTATTGTGGCGAGCATTTGGCCCAAGACTATATATACAAAAGACGTATATTTATCAATCAACTGAAGATAAGAAGAAATTAAGAAGATTCTACATTATCACCGTTTCAAAATTACATTTTACAGGAACTAAAATAGGCTACTCGACGGCACGAACACCGCTGGACTTCCAGACCGTTCGGGAACGCCGGTCTTTCTGTACTTTTCTTCAAAATGTGCATTTGTGTGTTTTGTTGAGAGTCCATGTTAAACTGTATTTTACGTGGCGTTTGGCTGATTGTGCTGGGATCCAAGCGGTAATCTACCGAAGTATGCACTCAGATCCAAGCTATTTACCTATATATAATTCGGTACAACAGCCCGAGTAATGTGCCAGTTATGTATTTTTAAGTGAAAAGCCCGGTTCTGCTGTACAGAGGGATAATCCACTTAACAGGATATTCTGTGGGAGTATCCCTCTCGTACAGCAGTGCATGGTGGGAGAAATGTCTTGCATATTCAGTTCCCTGTGTAGTCCCCTACTGTATAACCCCTGTAAAAGGACTAAGGAAACCCCTTGCAGGAGGAACCACATACATACTGGAGCATGTGAATAAAATCGTCAGTTGACTCCCAGAACTGTGTTTTGTCTGGTTACTGGGGGATTTGGGATATTGCCTTCATTTCAGAGCTTTTCTTGGATTACTTTCTTTTACCAGCGGAGATATTGGGATTTAATATTGCAGCTCTGCTACAGCGGCCATCTTGTCTTCCGAATGTGGGCAGCGGTACTTGGTCATCGAGTGCCTGGAACTACTTTTGGCTAGGCACTTGCGCGAATGCCGATAAAACTGAGACCGCTGCCCGTTCTATTTCCAGACCACCTAGACGAATGAGGTTCCGGAGGTATGAATTACTGAACAGGGGGAGCATTCGTATCCTGAAATGAAGAAATTCCTTTGCATGGTGTTGGCACTGGAACCTCACGAATGGAGTCTGTCCAGGGCACCTATTTCCCTGGAACTGTTTTGGGCTAGCAACTCGTGCCTTTCCGGTCAAAACTTTACCTCAATGGCATTTCCGATTCACCGAACCAATCTGAGTGATTCTTGGATATGTTATACACTCAGATCGGGGATATCGGGAATGTACTTTTTGTGGGGTTCCTATGTACGGTGGGGGTACTTTTGAGGCACAGTATATTTTGTAGGATTTTCTCTACCTGAGAGATAATTAAATTAGAGGATTTTTCTCATGCAGTGATCTTTCAGGCACAGAGGATACTGGGATTGAAACCCTTGTATTATTGTGTGGAAAACCCCTTGCATGGGACTGGGCATAAAAGCCATGTGTGTGACAATAAACTTCAGTTGTACTCCCAGAGCTGTGTGAAGTCCAGGTGCTGGGGAGGAGGTGGGATATTTACTTGGTGTTTTACTGGTTCCTGATTTTACTTTTGTGGATCCAGCGGAGAAGAGTCTTTGCTAGGACTAGGGCACTGCTACACCACAGGGCAATGAAAACTGACTAAACTGAGTTTAAACAACCAAAAACGGGCACTTAATGGTCCACGAAGATCATTTGACATCAGGAAATGTGTGTGTGACACATGTTCATGATTGTCAATGATTAAGGGGACATGGGAAGCTTACAAAAGTCTTAGGTGCACAGCGGCCGGCGTCTCTAACGCTTACAGACCCAGCCACTGCTTGGGTGAGTAGACCTTGACGCTGTGACAACTATAGTGTTCTCCTTCATTTAAGAATAATAGGTCCCACCCCACCCAAATGTAAATAAAAATACATTTAAAAAGCTCATATGCGAGCACCGCGCTTGTCAAATCAAATAATTCTCACAGGAAAGCAATGAATCCAATACTTCCCTATGGATAACAATTAATGACGTGTGACATCCTCATGCAATCATGTCACGTGATCGGGTCAAACTCTGTTATGAGTGCCAAAGCGCCTCTAGTGGCTGTCGGACAGAGTGTTTCAGCCTTCAATCAAAACATTGCCGTACTTACTAAATGCCAATGTTTGAATAGCAGGGCTAAAATGCCAGCATCCAAAGCACTTCATTAAGATAAAGTGGTTTTGGTACCTTATATTATCTGAGTGCAAAATCAACTGACATTATTGATTTCTTTGCAGATTTCAAACTTTGAGTATGTCACAGATGAGATATGTAAACTGTTATTAACATCATTTCATTGCTACTGAATGTTTCTCCAGTTTCCTCACTAACTGTGCGTACGAGTATCCGTATAAATAAGTCATATTTAATCTAATTGATAAATATATATGAAGCATCTGGGTGAGCCTTCTGGAGAAGGTTGGTATGTCTGGAAATTGAATAAAAACAAAGGAATATCTGATGGAGTCTGGGCCTCTCGGCTCATGTCTGGAATAAAAAGTACCACAAAACGTGGAGGAGAGGTGATGGCATGATGAATACGAAGGATGAGAAGGACAGATAAGAAGACAATGTGGATAATCTGTTCAATAAGGGAAAAGGTTACAGACAGTGAGGTGAAAACATGGCATGGAATAGTGAGGAGGTCCCCAGGCTCAGCTTATAATTTAGTCCTCAGGTAATGAAGTATTGATTTTTCAGTTGAGAATGAATGGTTCGCTTTTGATCAATGAACTCAAAGCAGAGAGTTCTGGGGCAGCAGCTCCATTCTAACTTACTGTTGCTTGACAGGAGACAAAAATAGACTTAAACCGTCAATTCATTTAGCTTCGGCCTGCATACAATCTCAATTTTTAAGGTATTAGTGGGGGATTGACAGAGGAAATATGAAGATAATCTGGAGAATTTTATCACAGAATGTGTAATCACAGCATTTATTAGCAATGATCAGTGGGTGCAGAGCTAAATTAGGATCTTTGTGAGTTTCCCACCTTGTGTACTTGCTACAGAAATGTTATCGCTTGTCCCTCGTGTTCAACATATAATGTAATCTTAAACAACGTCACATTGTCACTAGCATGTATAGCTCTGGGTGAGTCCATTCTGGAGACTGGTGTGGGTGAGTCTGGCAATATTGAGACCGGTGCGGGTGAGTCTGGCAATGGGGAGACCGATGTTGGCGAGTCTGGCACTATGGAGACCAGTGTGGGTGAGTCTGGCAAGTCTGGCAATGTGGAAACCAGTTTGGGTGAGTCTGGCAATAGGGAGACCGGTGTGGGTGAGTCTGGCACTATGGAGACTGGTATAGGTGAGTTTGGCAATGGGGAGACCGGTGTGGGTGAGTCTGGCAATATGGAGACAAGTGTGGGCAAGTCTGGCAATGGGGAGACCGGTGTGGGTGAGTCTGGCAATACGGAGACAGGTGTGGGCGAGTCTGGCAATACGGAGACCAGTGTGGGCGAGTCTGGCACTATGGAGACTGAAAGTGGGTGAATCTGGCAATGGGGAGACCGGTGTGGGCGAGTCTGGCAATGGGAGAGTGGTGTGGGAAGTCCGGTAACGGGGAGTTCGGTGTGTGTGAGTCTGGCAACGGGGAGACCAGTGTGGGTGAGTCTGGCAATAGGGAGACCGATGTGGGTGAGTCTGGCAATAGGGAGACCGATGTGGGTAAGTCTGGCAACGGCGAGACCGGTGTGGCCGAGTCTGGCAACGGGGAGACCGGTGTGGCCGAGTCTGGCAACGTGGAGACCGATGTGGGTGAGTCTGGCAATGGGGAGACTGGTGTGGGTGAGTCTGGCCATGGAGAGAGCGGTGTGGGTGAGTCTGGCAATAGGGAGAGCGGTGTGGTCGAGTCTGGCATATGGATACTGGTGTGGGTGAGTTTGGCAATGGGGAGATTGGTATGGATAAGTCTGGCAACTGAGAAACCAGTGTGGGCGGGTCTGGCAATAGGGAGACCAGTGTGGGTAAGTTTGGCAACGGGGTGACCGGTGTGGGTGAGTCTGGCAATATGGAGACTGGTGTGAGCGAGTCTGGCAATAAGGAGACTGGTTTGGGTGAGTCTGGCAACGGGAAGACCGGTGTGGGTGAGTCTGGCAATATGGAGATCGGTGTGGGCGAGTCTGGCATATGTAGACCGGTGTGGGCGAATCTGCCATATGGAGACTGGTGTGGGCGAATCTGCCATATGGAGACTGGTGTGGGTGAGTCTGGCAATATGGAGACCGGTGTGGGCGAGTCTGCCATATGGAGACCGGTGTGGGTGAGTCTGGCAATATGGAGACCGGTGTGGGCGAGTCTGCCATATGGAGACCGGTCTGGGTGAGTCTGGCAATATGGAGACCGGTGTGGGCGAGTCTGGCGATATGGAGACCGGTGTGGGCGAGTCTGGCGATATGGAGACTGGATGTAGGTGAGTCTGGCAATAGGAAGATCGATGTCCAGTTAAAACAGATTTTACACATTGTGGAATTCATCATTCATCCCACTTGGTATTTCATAGTACATAATGCTTTGGATGTATAAAATTATACAAAAAAACCCAAAAACATTGTTTTTATATTTTGCAGATAAAAACCAGGAATATGTTAGGATTTCCTAAATACATATATTTATATTGCTAAGTTACAATGTCCAGACAGGAGAGCCGGGGAAGAATCTTCAGTCCTGAAAGAGGACTCCATTATTAAGCTGTTTGTCCTGGGCTGCGATTCCTCCGGACGCTGGAAGGATTCCCGAGGTGGTGGCTCCTGGCGATCACAGCGCTGGTTGTTATTCCAACAGAGCAGCATCTCCAGTTTCGTACAATCACTGGAGACACACGCACTGTAGAATACACCCAGGCCTTGTCCACCGAGCGTCTTCTCTGACAGGAAGGAAATGTAAGGTAATTCCATGCAACAAACATGTTATCGAACACTTTCACAGCCATTTCTTAGCCTTAGTGCGCAAAATAAAGCAGAAATACTAACAGTATCAGCAAACTAGGAACTAAAGGCTTCTGGGACGGTATGTGGGACCTAAACTAACTCAGTACACCCCATGTGCTCCTTAAAGCAGGCCTCAATATTCCCACTCGCCACTAGGTGGCAACCGTCCAGTCAGGCTGCAATCTGTAACTCTGGGACTAGCAACAAACTCAGCCAATTAAAATCCAATTAGCTGGTGAAATGTTATCTGCAGGAACAAGACTGGGTTCATTCTATTACACAGAACACACACAGCTTGTGAATGAAGTACAAACATGGGCCCAATCAACAAATATATCAATAGTCAGTTATTCATTTACCACTAATTTTCCAAACAAATTGTTCATGTCATTCACAGGAATGTATATAATAACTGTCACAATATTGCTCTACTTTAAAAAAAGTGAAACACTTATAACTTAATCAAAAGTAATTAAATTAAACCGGGATTATCTGCAATATTCTTCTTGCTCCAGATTTTAAAAAAAGTAATGCTTTAAGGGGGCACTCCAACATCTTATTCTCCGAGCACTCTGGTGTATCTGCAGAAATATTTATTTAAATCAATGTACTTATACGCCATCACCATATCTTTCTATGAGAGAGTCTGCACTACACGTGTGCTCCCATCAGGAACAAATGTAGGCTACGAGGAATCTCGGCCACCTCCTGGTCATTTGGAAAAGCTATAGTTTTGATTAAAGCAGCACTGTCCCACTCTGGGGACTTCACAAAAAGTCCCTCAACGGTAACATCTCCACTGGTGCTCCGGTGGCCGGCGGGCAGTTAAAGGTGAGATTTAACTTGTCCCTCCTAACAGGCGTGGCCAACTTTTACCAGACGGTCATTTACAGCGCTAGGAGTGGACGTCACTGCTGTACTCTCTCACATGACCAAGGAGTCCTCCATAGACCGCGCCATCACTGATGACAGCTGTTGGGAGCAGTGACCCTGTAGTTCTGCACAGACAAAGTCAGGGGTAGGAAATATACAGAGATATAGTAGTCCATATTTTGTCTCTGTATATCTCTCGACTGGCTTAGAATTTCAGTAAAATTCCAACACAGTCAAAATAAGTATTTGATAAAGATTTTATATTTATGAAATAATATTTTTTTTAGAGGGGGTGACAGTGTCGCTTTAACCCCTTCAAGACGCTAGACAGAAATTTTACGTCATGCTTGTCCTTGAATTAATTTCCGTCATTTACTAAAGTTAACCCCAGATTTCAGTTATCGCGGAGATCACATGGTTAACATTCCTCTGGTCTGCCTCGGTATTAACGGCAGACGGGGAGCACCCGATCGCACTGTCCCTGCAGCTGTGATCGCTCTGACAGCCACATATGCTGCAGGGACTCCTGCTCTTCCGGGGTCAGTGTGAAGTGCAGGGAGACGGATCAGCACTGATCTTTTCCCTGCAAAAATACAAAATAAAGTAAAAGTTAAATCCCAACCTCACTTTCCCCTGCTTTATGAAAATTAACCCCTTCCCTGCCATTTGATCACTGACTACAGTGATCAAAATACGGTTTAGGGTATTTTACTGTGATATGATTTTAAAAAAACAAAAACAAAAAAAAATGTAACCAGAAGTTTATTTATTAATTCATTTAAATATTTTAGAATTGAGGGGGGTGGAAGTTAGTGGGGAATTGGGGAATTTGGTGTTAGGTTAGCTATGGGTTAACGTTAAAAAAAGTTTTAAAAAAAAGCTTTAAAAAGTAAAAAAAAAAAATGTTTACCCAGTCCTAATAAAAAAGTAACCCCTTCCGAGCCAGTTGATCACTGCCTTAAAGTGATCAAAATACAGATCACATTATTATACTGTGTTCTGATTTTTTTAAATTTTTTTTTTAACTTTGATTTTTTTTTTTTTAACCCTCAGGGGTTCAATTTATTACGTTACTTAATTTAAATACTTTAGAATTATATATTTTGCTAGCTGGGGTGGGTGGGAGTTATGGGAAATTGGTAAATTTACTGTTAGTGCTGCTTACTGCTAGTTAGCAGTAACGGTAAAAAAAAATTATAACATTTTTTAAAGTGTAAAAAAAGTTAAGAAAAAACTGAATGGCTGCGTCTCAAATGTGCCCTTCAACATCCACATATACCTGGCAAAGGTACATATGAGGGTATTGCTGTACTCATACGATGCAGCTGAGCAACGTATGAAATATTAAAGGACCACTATAGTGCCAGGAAAACATACTCGTTTTCCTGGCACTATAGTGCCCTGAGGGTGCCCCCACCCTCAGGGTCCCCCTCCCGCCCGGCTCTGGAAGGGGGAAAGGGGTTAAACTTATCTTTTTCTAGCACTGGGCGGGGAGCTCTCCTCCTCCGATCCGCCCCGTCGGCTGAATGCGCACGCGCGGCAAGAGCTGCGCGCGCATTCAGACGGTCGCATAGGAAAGCATTTACAATGCTTTCCTATGGACGCTTGCGTGCCCTTACTGTGCACGCAAGCGCCTCTAGCGGCTGTCAATGAGACAGCCGCTAGAGGGAATGGGGGAAGGCTTAACCCATTCATAAACATAGCAGTTTCTCTGAAACTGCTATGTTTATAAAAAAATGGTTTAACCCTAGAAGGACCTGGCACCCAGACCACTTCATTAAGCTGAAGTGGTCTGGGTGCCTAGAGTGGTCCTTTAAACAGCTGTAGTACACATAAGGTTGGCAAAATATACTGTGCAAACGCATTTTCTCTGTCAAAAAGGAGGAAAAATGCTTATTACCACTACAGTACAAAAAGTACAAAAAAAAATACATTTAAAAAATGCTTATTACCACTACACCTGGAACAAACTAGCGAAAAAATAATCCACACCAAGGTTAAAAATATGCCTTTTGACATACCTTGTGATGTCTTTTTTAAGAAATTGTATGCCTTTACGGTGTAGTTGGTATATGTAGCCTACTAAAGTTCTCCAAAGTGGCACACAAACGCATCAAAACCCTCCATGAAAATTTACACGTAAAAACCTGAACTTGTCACGTCTCTTTTACAGCACTGTAACTTCACAAAATAGTGTCTAGGTCATACATTGGGCTTATTGTTTTACTCAGAAGATGTAACTGAGCATAAGTTGGGGGGTTTTATGACAATGGAACATATAAGGTGCAAGAAATACTCTGTACAAATGCAACAAGTATGTACAAATGCCATTTTTTTTACCCTCACCACAAACATTGACATAAATTGGTGAAAAAATGGTGACAAGTTAAGGCACAATATATGCCATATAAGATATCCTGGAGTGTCTGCTTTATCAAATGGAAGCCCTTAGTGGGTTTATTTGAACAGTCACAGTGCTATAATACCCCAAAATGAGACATATGCCCATCATATCCATCTATGAAAATTCTAACTATAGAAACTGAAGTAGCCTTGTCTCTTCATAGAATAGTGCCAAAGGCATACAATGGGGTATTGTTATACTCAGCAGATGTAGCTGAACACAAAATCACAGTGAGAATCGCGGAAGCGCCTCTAGCGGCTGTCAATGAGACAGCCACTAGAGGCTGGATTAACCCATATGTAAACATAGCAGTTTCTCTGCTTACAGCATTAAGCTGAAGTGGTCTGGGTGCCTATAGTGGTCTTTTAACCTTGATCCATATTCTGTGACCTTGAGAGTGAGTGATCTTGAGAATCTTATTGGTCATTTTTATAAGTCTTGACTTTGTAATAAATTATTTTAGTCATTTGAATAAAGGTAATCTGTAGCTCTACAGGAACTCTGGTTGGCAAAGCATCATAGGAGAAGTAGTTTATTAGCAGTTGGAGAGCTATCTGCATAGACGTGTGCACGGGATGTGGTGGCAGGTATACCCTAATACAGAGGGGGTGTCCTGTGACTCCCTGATTGGCCTCTTTATTCGCTTACAGCTGTGAGGGAGCATGTGGTCTGTACCTCCATTGGGCACAGATCACTCTAAATGCTCTCTACAGTCCCAGACCAGAAGAAGGTTTTACAGTGATCCATATCCACTCACCGGACAAGCAATGTGCTTTATCATAGCCCCACCGGACTAACAGGGGGCTGCTTCATAGACCCACCAGGTCATAAGGGAGCAAAAAACCATGATCACAGTGCCCACTGGACTGCAACAGAATTGGCATCATTGCCTCCCTGCTTAAAAGGTAAGGCAGGTGGCAACCCTGTATTGTATATTTATTCATTTTGTTTTTAAGAAATAGAATATGCATAAAGTGATATCACAAACACAGCCTCCACACACACTGCTGTCCGCACACCTAAAACACATCACACACAGCCAGCTGCAAAAAGCCACCGCACTCATCACACACAGTTAGCTGTACAAACCCACTCATACACATCACACCACACACAGCCACTCATAAACATCACACCACACACAGCTAGCCGCACACAGTAACTCACACACAGCCAACCGCACACAGCCATTCATACACATCACATCACACACAGCCAGCTGCAAAATGCCACCACACTCATCACACACAGCCACTCATACACATCACAGACATTCACTCATACAAATCACACCACACACAACCAGCCGCACACAGCAACTCATACACATCACATCACACACAGCCAGCCATACACAGCCACTCATACACATCACATCACACACAGCCAGCCGTACAGAGCAACTCATACACATCACATCACACACAGCCAGCCATACACAGCCACTCATACACATCACATCACACACAGCCAGCCGTACAGAGCAATTCTTACACATCACACCACACACAGCCAGCCGTACACAGCCACTCATACACATCACATCACACACAGCCAGCCGTACACAGCCACTCATACACATCACATCACACACAGCCAGCCGTACACAGCAACTCACACACAGCCCACCACACACAACCAGCCGCACACAGCAACTCATACACATCACATCACACACAGCCAGCCATACACAGCCACTCATACACATCACATCACACACAGCCAGCCGTACACAGCCACTCATACACATCACATCACACACAGCCAGCCGTACACAGCCACTCATACACATCACATCACACAAAGCCAGCCGCACACAGCCACTCATACACATCACATCACACACAGCCAGCCGTACACAGCCACTCATACACATCACATCACACACAGCCAGCCGTACACAGCCACTCATACACATCACATCACATCCAGCCAGCCGTACACAGCCACTAATACACATCACACCACACACAGCCAGCCGTACACAGCCACTCATACACATCACATCACACACAGCCAGCCGTACACAGCAACTCATACAAATCACACCACACACAACCAGCCGCACACAGCAACTCATACACATCACATCACACACAGCCAGCCATACACAGCCACTCATACACATCACATCACACACAGCCAGCCGTACACAGCCACTCATACACATCACATCACACACACTCATACACATCACATCACACACAGCCAGCCATACACAGCCACTCATACACATCACATCACACACAGCCAGCCGTACAGAGCAATTCTTACACATCACACCACACACAGCCAGCCGTACACAGCCACTCATACACATCACATCACACACAGCCAGCCGTACACAGCCACTCATACACATCACACACAGCCAGCTGTACACAGCCACTCATACACATCACATCACACACAGCCAGCCGCACACAGCCACTCATACACATAACATCACACACAGCCAGCCGTACACAGCCACTCATACACATCACATCACACACAGCCAGCCGTACACAGCCACTCATACACATCACACACAGCCACTCATACACATCACATCACACACAGCCAGCCGTACACAGCCACTCATACACATCACATCACACACAGCCAGCCGCACACATCCACAGCCAGCCGTATGCAGCCACTCATACACATCACATCACACACAGCCACTCACACAGATGACATCACACACAGCCAGCCGCATACAGCCGGATTGCAAATCAAACATTGTTTTGCTCCAAATACTCAGTTTTTAATCACATGGACAGGGTTTCCATCCACTCTGAGCTAGTGTACACAGACGCTGAGATCCTGTTGGTAGAATTAATGGATTACGTGGAGAGGTAGCTCCTATTTGTCAAGATGACGGGCAATTTATTGTGAAAACATCCAGTATTCCTATCGATCTCTTCCTGAGTCAACACACTGATGTGAAGGAGCCTTTTCGGCTTGCGTCCTTAAAGCAGAGCCGGTCAATACGATAGCCCCCATTGAGATTTTTCACTGTCATCCAAGGAAGCTGGGCTTCTCATTCTGTAACCGAGGAGGCGTGAAAAATGTAACCCGTAACGCTGGAGCAATAACGACAATTAAACGGTCATACTTTTATCTAATCAATGTAAAATGACAATGGATCAATAGGTATTTATTTATACTGGGCGCCTGTTATACTACACAAAATAGCCAGAAAACAGATCCAAACAACGTCTTCTCCGCTGAGCTTTCAATGTTCATATCTATAATAATTATTGTACAGAGAAAACATTCTATTTTAACTGCTTCATGACAAAGCAATCGAGAAAAGTCAGGATAAGAACAATTTTTACATTTTTGTTTTATCTTTGTCCTGTTGTTGCTACCCTAATTCCACATGAATTAATAACATTATTGCAAGGAACTGATAGAGCTCCAAGTTAATATTTATATACAGTAAAATATAAGTTCCAAGAAAGACATTATGGCATATGATCATAGAAACATAGAATGTGACAGCAGATAAGAACCATTCGGCCCATCTAGTCTGCCCAATTTTCTAAATACTTTCATTAGTCCCTAGCCTTATCTTATAGTTAGGATAGCCTTATGCCTATCCCATGCATGCTTAAACTCCTTTACTGTGTTAACCTCTACCACTTCAGCTGGAAGGCTATTCCATGCATCCACTACCCTCTCAGTAAAGTAATACTTCCTGATATTATTTTTAAATCATTGTCCTCTTGTTGTGGTAGTTTTTCTTCTTTTAAATATGGTCTCCTCCTTTACTGTATTGATTCCCATTATGTATTTGAATGTTTCTATCATATCCCCCCTGTCTCGTCTTTCCTCCTCTGATGCATGCACTGACATACACTCACTTACAGTTACAAAGTCATTGTCACACACACTGTTTAACCAACACACACTTTCACTGACACATACACATTCACAGACATACGCACTCACTCATTCACAGTTACACTCACTCACATTCACTGACAGACACGCATTCACCGACAGACACATACACACTCACTGACAAGACACAAATGCACACTCACTGACGGAAATGCATACACACTCACTGACAGACGCACACTCACTCAGTGTCAGACACACACGGGACACACATATACTCACTGACAAACACACATATACAACACTCATTGACAGACATATATTCACTCAGTGTCAGACACACACAGTGACTGACAGACACACATACACTAGCTGACAGACACACACTAACAGATATGCACATTCACTGACAGACACATACTCTCCATGACAGACACGGATACACACACTGACGGACATGGATACACATGCTGAAACATGTATACACACTGACACACGCATACACACACTGACAGACACACACTCAGTGACAGATACACACACACTGACAAACACACATACACATATACACTGAGTGACAGACACACACTCACTAACACACACACTCTCACTAACAGACACACACTAACACTCACTAACAGACATACACTAACACACTCACAGACACGCTAACACACTCACTAACAGAACACACTAACACACTCACTAACAGACACACACTAACACACTCACTAACAGACACACATGCTCACAGCAGATACACACTAACACACTCACAATTTTTTACATTATTATTTTTTTTTTTTCAATCCACCCAGCCTCCTTGGGAGTGCTTTGGGAGTGCTGGAGTGGATTCTTCCCTGGGTCCAGTGGGTTTGCTGCTGGCTGGGCTGGCAGGCACGTGGGCGGTCGGGCAGGCAGGCAGGCTCACTCATAGTGGAAGCAGCGAGGGAGCTCTGATCTCCCTGTACAGCTCCCATGCGTGCCTCATAGAGATGTCGGAGCTGGAGTGATGTCAAGGCAAATGCCTTGTCAGCCTGGTGGTAAATACACCGCTGCCTGTAGTGTGTAGAATTCAGAAGAAGGTGTATAAGATTAAGTAATTAGGCAATGATGAATCTTGCAGAATATTTAATATACATTGCACATACAGTGCATGGCAATACATTTTCACACAATTATGTGTCCCTGAAATGTGGCGGATATGCTGTCTCTTTAAATTTGAAGTAGACAATTTCTTTAAAGAGCATCTATAGAGCTTGAAGAAAATATTACAAAGTGTCACTATTAATTCTACAGAATAGGAACCTGGCGATACAAGTATCCATAGTGTGGAAGCAATCTGCAAACCCCGAAAACTAAAAGCTAACTTCATGAAGGCACCAAGACACCAATAATACAATGTCTATTGCTTCGTGTGCCCCGAGTTGTGTTCATTCATTTGTGGATAATCCGTGTTCTCGAAATGGACAAACTGCTTGATTTTATTTCTCTGCTTTAATTAGATCAATGCTTTTCCAGTTTCCAGACTGACACAGTTCAGTTTGGTCCCTTGCGGCTTATGCCAGTTCCATGCCAGGTCCTGGCAGCTGTTATGGAGCTCACTGTGTGCCAGTCACGGTGACAGATTAGACACCAGGAAATATGTGCAATTTATGGCCTGCTGATGTTAGCGGGAAATATATTATTTTACATTATACCAAAGGAATGAAACCAGATCTTGTCCCACAGAGCTTGCAATCTATAAACGTAATCAACACAGCCATAATATATGGTTACTGATTCATTCATTCATTAACTCCCCTCCAGCATGCACCTTGACCTGTCACACTTACCCTGCGTCTATCTATTATAACACAGAACGCCTGGTGCTGCCGGAGAGTCTATGGGTGTCTGTTCCTGCATGCAGATGGCATGGTGCAACCATCAATCCATAACCATGTGCACTGGGTTAGCTAATTAGTTATCTGCTTATTTTATTTTTCATTGATTGCTGAATGGTTACCAATCACACACCGCCACGTGCCACAAAGCACAATCTGTGAGCTACAATAATAACTGCACACATTATGCTTTTATTTATTTTAACCCTTTAGTCCAAGTTAGGTACATCTCAGTATCACAAGACAGCAATGATGGCAAAGAATTTAGTGTCTGTTTTGTTAACCTATTGTACAGCACTGCAGAATATGTTGGTGCTATATATATATATATATAATTGTAAATGTTGTCGGGGAGCATACTATGAGATAAAAGGGGATTACTCACTCACCTCTCTCTCATGCCACAAGCAGGGGGATCTCAGTATCAGACGTTCTGCTACATTCAGATGATAAAGCATTTTAGAAGATGGTTTATATATTTAGGATTCCAATAACCCCATAGATGATCTCTCGGTTTCCTCCTGCGATATTAAGTACTTCACTATTTAGGTAAACGCTGGATCTGCCAAGGTTGCCAAACACAGTATTAATGTGAGCCAGTGCCACGCCGAAAGGATTGTATCACGGCTGGAATGGGGAGCTCAGCATGACAGTAAGCAGAGACTGTATGTGTTTATATATGATTAGGAAGAGAGTCAATGTTTATTTGTGTATTTATTTAATTTATTTAAAGAACATGTGGGTTTGGCTGTATATAAGGGAGTTCAAAGTGAATTTCAAAACCTAGGTTAAAATATCTGCATTAGAAGATTCTCCATGTGAATTTCAGATTTAAGGTCAGTATAACAAAAAAATTGAAAAATTCCCCTCAATGTCGTGGTTCCTGTCCTTTTAATCCCTACACTGCAAGGTTATCTCCTCCTCTAGGGGCTGTCAGTATGACCACCACTAGACTGCCGAGTAAAACTCGGTCACATGACAAGGAAGCCCCATGGGAAAGCATTGATTCAAGGCACTTGCTGCGCATGCCCATGACGTCCCCAATGCATCCGTGACATTGCAGAAGGTGGAAAGGTAAGTGGTGCTGATAGAGCCTCAAAGCTGGAAAAAGGTGAGTACATTTTTATGAAATACTTGAATGCCCGGGGGGAAATAAAGTGTACTCTGACAAAGAGTAGAAACACGAGCACTAAAGCGTTAAGAATACAGATTTGTGTTCCTAAAGTTAGTGTTACTTCAATACTTTTAGCTCAGCTACTATAGTATAATTTACTTTGAATTCCCAGCAATTCTCATCTTGTGAATGACCCTGTAAGTGTTTTATAGGGACCGACAGTGTTATAGGGACAGACGGTCTATATGGGGACAGACAGTGTTACAGGGACAGACAGTGTTATAGAAACAAACAGTGTATTTAGGGACAGATAGTGTTTACAGGGACAGACAGTGTATATAGGGACAGACAGTGTAATAGGGACAGACAGTGTAATGGGGACAGACAGTGTAATGGGGACAGACAGTGTTTATACGGACAGACAGTGTTATAGCGACAGACAGTGTTATAGCGACAGACAGTGTTATAGAGACAAACAGTGTTACAGGGACAGACAGTGTTATAGAGACAAACAGTGTATTTAGGGACAGATAGTGTATACAGGGACAGACAGTGTTTATAGGGACAGACAGTGTTATAGGGACAGACAGTGTATATAGGGACAGACAGTGTTTATAGGGACAGACAGTGTATATAGGGACAGACAGTGTATATAGGGACAGACAGTATATATAGGGACAGACAGTGTATATAGGGACAGACAGTATATATAGGGACAGACAGTGTATATAGGGACAGACAGCGTTTATAGGGACAGACAGTGTTATGGGGACAGACATTGTTTATCGGAAAGCTGTGTATGAGTATACGTGGCTGGGCCTATGGGAACAAAAGAGCAAAATACAGTCTGTGGAAATAAGACACATTGCTCCTCTTCTAAATTACATTTTAATACAAATTGTTAGTAGTATGTTTCCTAAAATTTCTCAGGACAGTTCCGCCCTTGCCCTCCCCCCCCCCACACCCTTTAAATTAAAGTGACCCTTTCTGTCCATTCGAATGCTGGGAGGTTGTTGTTTGTTTGGATCGCTTGGTACATTGCGAATTCAGCAAGCCCCCTATCGGACGTTCCCTTTAGGTACAGATATCACGTCTGGGATCTCTCCAGATTCAGCTCCCTGTTTAATCATCAGAAGAGCTTATTAAGGATTCCAAATCCTCATTCAGCAGCTGATACTTGAAAACCCGGAAAACAAACAAAAGTGACTGTCACGTTGCAATCTGCTGGCTACGCTGCCTGGGCCGTGAGAGCCTGATTATTGTCATTAGCCAGCTGCGAACACTAATAACCATCAGACAGCAGCTGATCTGCAGGAGACGTGTCAGTTCGCATTCCTAGTGCAACATCCAAACCGCACATTATTCTGCTTTGGAGACAGAGTGATGGATCAAACAGGGATTGTAAGAAAGACATGCCTCATCAGTACACATTGTATCCTACATTATTTCTGTATCCAATTCTTTAAAAAAGGAAAAAACTAAATCATTTTTATTCAAAAAATTATTAAATAAAATTATTACAATAAATAAAAATGGCCAAAAGGACAGAGAACCCCTTGCCCGTGCTGAATATCCATAAACAGTAGCCACTTCAGACTATTTTGTTTATCTTTAAGGGTTGCCCTAGAAAGACTGGTTTATATATGCAGTTTGATGTATTTGTTTAAAATGTGAAAGAGGGAATTCGTATGCCAGTGGCACGAAAGCCGCTAGCATTCGTATGGTAGTTTCACGAACAGTGATTTTCAATACTGTTCGTGAAACGAACAAAGTAGCAAATGGGAGCCCACACACAAGGGGTTGTGTGGCTCCCATTAACCGATTGCAACAATGTATCCATCGGCTGTTAATTGATTAGGCTACCGACCACGAGGCGGCGGCCATCTTGGATTCCCTTTTTGCCCAATGGTGTTTGTTCGTCGAGTGCCTGGAACTAAAATCAGCTACTCGACGGCACAAACACAGCTGGACTTCCAGGCCGTTCGGGAGCGCCGGTTTTTCGGTACTTTTTCCCCACTTGTGTATTTGTGACTTTTATGAGGAATGTATATTGAAGTGTATTTCGTGCGGCATACGGCTCATTTTGCTGGGATCTGAGCGGTACTTTCACGAAGTATGCGCTCAGACCCCAGCTATCTGCCGAATGGTCATTCGGTACAATGGCACGAATAATATGTAAGTTACGGATTTTTATGTGAAAAGTCGGTTCTGCTGTACGGAGAGATAATCTACTTAACAGGATATTCTAGTGGGTGTATCCCTCTCGTACAGCAGTGCATGGTGGGAGAAATATTCTGTATGTTAAGTCCCCTAAAGTACAACCCCTGTAAAGTCAGTAAGGAAACCCCTTGCATTAATACTGGAGCTTGTGAATAAAATTGTCAGTCCGGTTACTGGGGGGATTTGGGATATTGCCTTCATTTTCAGCGCTTTCCTTGGATTACCTTATTTTACCAGCAGAGATATTGGGATTTAATATTGCAGCTCCGCTACATGGGGGAGCAGCCTAAAATTCTGTTTAGCCTGTTTGTTTTATGGAAGTATTAAGCCCCCGTTCAGGAAGACTGGATCTCCCCTGGGGCCACGTGTTCTCTGACTTGCTGGGACGGGTTCAGCAAACAAATTCAGGATTTCCTGTCAAGCTCCCTGTGTTTTTGAGCTTAATCTGAATGGGAATTCAGACACAGGGGCTGCTGCTGGCTTGGTGATAAGAATAACTTCCACGCTGACAGTTTAGGAGGCCGATCATCCCTCCCTGGTACCCGGCCAAATTTATACCAGAGAAATCTGCTCTCTTCTACATCAATATAATCAGCTCCAATTATTATACTTTCATTATAAAATGCCAACACATTCCGTAGCGCTGTACAAAGATTTAAATACAGGAGGGGTCGACAGCCCTATTCCTGTAGGAACTTACAACCCTCATTCACACAAACAACCGAATGTTTAGGGGTCTTAAGGGCGATACGGGGATCTCATAATATATATATTTTTTCACTTTAGCTATTTTATCCCTACGTGTGACATTCTCTCTGAATTTACTTTAAATTGTCACTTTAGTGAAGAAACATCTTAAATGTGAAATTTCAAAGTGAAGGTCAAACTTTGGTCCAAAATAGCTGAATTCAAAATATACGTGGATTTTGGACCAAATTATGATTAAGGTACCACATTAGGAATTCGAATTTACTGTGAATTTCTAAAACTTAGCTTTAACTGGGTTATTTACTAATGTGAGAATTATCAGGAATTTAAAAGGATTTAAACATTTAAGGTCAAAATAGCTGAATTGGAAAAAAATCTCCTATTTAGGATCCTACACTCCACACGGCAAGAATTCTGCTTCCCTTTAGCCTTACGAACCGTTAATTTGCTATGTATTATAAAGGCAGGAAGTACATTATATAAAAATGGACATGGCGCTCCTGCGGGATGCATTGGGTTAATGAATTTGTTACAATTAGAGAAGGTAACGGACTGTGATGTAATTCTGAGAATTACGTTTACCTTACTACAAATTGGCCGCTAAGTGGCCTCTGAACAAGCATTTTCCTGCCAAAAAAACAAATAACTGGGGCTCTTTCCAACTTTCTCAGTTTCCTAAATAACGTAGGCTGAAAATATCCTGTATTCTCACTAATAGGTCAGAGCCTTCAATAACTCTGGATTAGCCATGTAAACGCTCATGGCTGCTTTCAGAGAGCTGCATGAATTAGGTGTCCTTTATACTAAGCCTCGGAGTGAAGGGCGCTAACTGCAAGAGATGTATTTAAAGTAAAGTCTGTTTCTGTGCAAGGTCCAATGACCAACACGGCACATTGTTAGAGTTCAACTGCCATCAGCTCCAGTCAGATGCTGGAGCTGCAAAACACCAACATGTCTTATAACAGATTTGCTTTAACTTATGGTTCCCAACCATCCTCATCTCAGCGGGACAGGACCGATTTACTGCAACACAGTAAAGGAGGAGACTATATTTAAAAGAAGAAAAACTACCACAACAAGAGGACATAGTCTTAAATTAGAGGGACAAAGGTTTAAAAATAATATCAGGAAGTATTACTTTTACTGAGAGGGTAGTGGATGCATGGAATAGCCTTCCAGCTGAAGTGGTAGAGGTTAACACAGTAAAGGAGTTTAAGCATGTGTGGGATAGGCATAAGGCTATCCTAACTATAAGATAGGGCTAGGGACTAATGAAAGTATTTAGAAAATTGGGCAGACTAGATGGGCCGAATGGTTCTTATCGGCCGTCACATTCTATGTTTCTATGATTTTGGGGCCTTGTCCCGCTGTCCCAACTTTGTTCCATAGTGTTCCACTGACACGGTGCTGCCTGCAAGGCATCGCCATCTGTGGACTGGTCTGGTTGATTGGCATTCAGTCTAGCGTGCATTAACGCCGGGCAGGTTTGCCAGTGGATGCGCCCCCTTTCCGGGCACTTCTGCCCGTTTGTGCACTGCACCCTCCCACTGGCATCCACGTCTCAGGAAGCCAATGTTTAAATGATATCCATCTCTTCTCTGGAAATGATACCACGGAATAAACACTAAAAGGTTAACTAACACAAGGTATATATCACTGCTTTCTCTTTAATGTTTATTAAAAATGTATTCATTGATATCACAGCCAGGGCACACTTTGCATCTTGTTACATTGTTTCTGCTTTCCTCCCCCACTTACTATGTTCAACGAAGGGTGGGGCTTATAACAATGATTGAGAAGGAGCCAAGATGGAGGCGGCTCATTTCCAGCATTAAGTAAACACAATAGCATTAATTGCAGCATTTCATTTTATTTTTCAGACCTCACAAAAACATATTTTTTCACGTAGAGATGATAACAAAACATCCTTTTAAAAATCCTTTGAAATGACGGTTCCCTTTAAGGCATTCTAAAAATCGGACACACTAATTAAAGGGACATTCAATCACTACACAACATACTGAAAGTCAGAACTGGAAACAAATATATACTGTATTATAAAGAAGAAAAGTAATGTTTTCTCAATACAAAAATAAACCTACAAGTAAGATGATATAGTTATCATCAATATTATTGGCATTTATATATCTCCAACACATGTAGCTGTGCATTACAATTTTAATGAATGCCACCCAAATATGAAAGAAACTGACTTTACGTGACAGTTAAAATTGCACTTTGGTAAATGATGAGTAGAGAGTGGGGATCGGGGGGCTGCAGGGAAACCCACAGTCTGTTGGCACCATACAAGGTTGAGCTGCACTGCGTTGGTGTGTGTACCCAGACAGGATTCCCAGCTAACAGGTATTTATATAAAATACTCATTTAAAGGAACACTCCAATCACTGGACCTCTGAACCTGCTTCTACAACATTTGTTTTACAGTGGGGAGTACTCACTAACCAGAGAGATGTGAGTTGCAGTGAAATTCATTTAATTCACACCCATTACATAAAGTTATGAGAAACTAGCTAATTAAAATCATCCACCCTCAGCATGATAAATGACACCTAGTACTCCCAGCCAGCAGACAAACTGTGCACGCAGATGCTTAGTCGGGCTGGTCCTTTCTCACAATGACCAGAAAGCATTAAAATAAATGTCACCGCAGATGAAATCACTAATGTCACTTCAATAAAAGAGTCGCTAAAATGCCAGTCGCCAGAAAAAACTACGAGGAAATTAAGGAACAATAAATAATTGTTTAAATGGTCTCGGCTCCTTCCAACGAAGGATGCTTATTAAACACAGAAGAGAAAGACTAGTATCACATTATGAAAACTAGTACAGTAGTGTGTCAGGGACAACCTTATAGGGGTAACCCTTACTAGAACAAACAAAAAGAGAGAAAAGATATTCCAGAGAGAATTTCTCTAGAATAATTGGTAGGAAGTCTCTCTATCCACCAAAAAAGTATATATAAATTAAATTAAAATATAACTTTCATTATTCATAAAAATAAAAGGAAATAAAAAATGAAAAATGATATAAATCAGTAAACAGATAGGTATGCAGGCATATCCACTAGTGGTACAATGTAGCTATATATAAATTGCCTACTAATTCATAGGGCAATATAATATCAATTATTGGATACAAAGTCTCCACTCTCAGGAACAAAATGATGTTGGAGTAGTAAGTAGTACTATTAAATCACTCTTCAGGCAAAATAATACAATGTATCCTTATAGTCTAATACCAAAAAATGTAGCAGAATGTATCTCATGCTCGATGTCTGAGCGAAATTATCTAAATCAAAAGAAGCCTGAAGTGTTCAGGAGTGATTTTTAAATATCAAGTAAAGGGGAGAAAATAAATGAGAGAAAATAGAGGTAGCCCTAATAGGATTAATAATATCAGGACCAACCCCTCCCCCCAATAATCACACTCCTTGTCCCCAATACTGCCCCCCAAAAAGTCCAGCCGGAAAACAAATAAATAAAATAAATCCAAACAAATAAACCGGAATAGAGAGAGCGATCAGGATATGCTAGCTACCTATCTGCGATACCTAAGCTACCTAACACGTGTTTCGGCGCTGCTAAAGTGCCTTCATCTGAGGCAAGGCAACCGGACGCAGCCATCCGGTTTCAATTTATAGCTGCTCGAAACCAATCTCTGACCGGGGGTGTGGCTTGATGGTTCACGCCAAAAACGGCGTTCAGGTTAGCCACGCCCCCTAAAAACCTAATAGCCTGTGATTGGTGGGAAGCTCCTAAGTATTCAAACCAAATTAACCCTAAATATCTCTTATAGTAAGCTAACAGGGTATTGTGTTAGCATTTATCTATAAAGGATATGTTAGAATCTGGAGTACATCATGTATATAGCATACTTATTTCTAATGGGGTAATTATGATAGTAAAAAATAAAAATAAAAACATAATTAGATAATCCCACTTAAAGAACAATGTGTATACAAGATATATATTCTCCAGATGGTAACTATTAAAGAGAAAGGGTCACAATGTGGAACTATGGTTAGATAACCAAAGAAAGAAATAATAATATATAGTTCCTAGAGCTATCATAGATCCCATAGTTAGGTCAAAGATTGAATATGAGATACAATCATAAAATCATAAAGTGTAATTTATGAATAATGTAATCTAATGAATAAATAACATAAGGGTGGTTAAAAATGAATAAATATTTAAAGTACTCTTTATTTTTCAATGTAGGGTGTGAAAGTTAAACCCTCATTCAAACCATTGGGGGCTAGGGTGTTGAACCTATAAATCCAAAAGGATTCTCTTTTAAGAAGGACTTTATCCAAGTCTCCTCCCATGGCTCCTGTATTGACTTTTTCGATGCCTGCATATTTGATGACTCTTGAATCTCCACTGTGGCAAGTCCTAATGTGTCTCGCCATTGGGGTTTCTCTGAGATTCCAAACGGAGTATACGTGCTCCATAATTCTCTTTTTGAAGGGACGTATCATCTTGCCTACATATCTGAGGCCACACATACAACTCAGAAGGTATATAACTCCTTTTGTATTGCAGTTGAAAAAATGTTTTACCTTGCAGATGGTTTTATTTGTTGAGTCTGTACGTTCTGATGTACCCACAAGCCACACATTTACCGCATTGGTAAGTCCCCTGTACGGAAAGCCAACCTTGTTTTACTTTTTTGGCTGAAAAGTGACTAGGTACAAGGGTCTCCTTTAGATTCTTTCCCCTACGTGCAGTAAGGGATACATATGGAGTAACAACTCCTTCTAGTTGTGGATCTTGTGACAGGAGAGGCCAGAATCTATTCAGTACCTTCTTAGCTTGTTCCCATCCTGCGTCAAAATTTGCTATACACCTGATGGGTTCCGGTTTGCTAGATACAGGTTTGTCCTGAAGAAGACCTGCCCTATCACTTGTGAGTGCCCTCTGATACGCATACTTTAGGCATCGGTTAGGGTACCCCCTCTCTTTAAATCTCATTCTTAGAGATTTAGCCTGGAGGATGAAATCAATGGTCGAGCAATTCCTCCTCAAACGGAGGTACTACCGACCAGGATTCCCCTCTTCAGGGTTTTGGGATGTTGGCTCTCCCACCTCAACATAGTATTAGTTGAGGTGGGTTTTCTAAATAAAGTACTCTCGATACAGTTTTCATCGGAAATTCTCAGGGTACAGTCTAAGAAATTAAGAGACTCATGTCCAATGTCCATCGTAAATTTTAGATTTAAATCATTAGAATTGAGTCTTTTAACAAAAGCTGTAAAGGAGTTAATAGTACCGGTCCATACAATCAAAATGTCATCTAAATATCTCTTCCATAAGAAGATATATTTTATAAATTCAGCATTCGCCTCTGAATGTACCACATTCTCTTCCCACCACCCCAGGTGCAGGTTAGCATATGATGGAGCACAAGCCGTGCCCATCGCTGTACCCTGCATCTGGTGGTAGTATTGACTATTGAAGAGAAAAAAAATGATGTGTGAGTACAAATTTGAGTAACTCGATTACAAAACAAGTATGGCTATGATATTTAGCCCCTTATGTATTCAAGAAATGTCAATTACACCTAGAACGTGAGGAATTGATGAGTATAATGCCTCTACATCCAGGCTACATATAGTAGCTCCCTCCGGTATCTTAGTCGCTAACAAACATTTTAAAGTGTCTTTTGTGTCTTTAAGATAAGACGGAAGTTTTTCTACATAAGGTCGAAGGATTCTATCAATATAGACACTTGCTCTACACGTAAGGTTATTTGACCCAGACACTATGGGTCTAGCTGTCGTTGTTGTTGTTTGTGTACCTTCGGTAGGCAATAGAATGTTGACACGGTAGGGTTTTTGATGTAGATATATGCATATTCATCTTTACTCAATATTCCACTATCAAATGCTGAATCTAAGAGATTTTTAAGCTCATAGAGGAACTTTTTTGTAGGATCGGTAGATAATATTCTGTATGTCTGGTTGTCACTGAGAATATTTGAGGCTAACTCAATGTACTGAGATTGGTTTCGAGCAGCTATAAATTGAAACCGGATGGCTGCGTCCGGTTGCCTTGCCTCAGATGAAGGCACTTTAGCAGCGCCGAAACACGTGTTAGGTAGCTTAGGTATCGCAGATAGGTAGCTAGCATATCCTGATCGCTCTCTCTATTCCGGTTTATTTGTTCGGATTTATTTTATTTATTTGTTTTCCGGCTGGACTTTTTGGGGGGCAGTATTGGGGACAAGGAGTGTGATTATTGGGGGGAGGGGTTGGTCCTGATATTATTAATCCTATTAGGGCTACCTCTATTTTCTCTCATTTATTTTCTCCCCTTTACTTGATATTTAAAAATCACTCCTGAACACTTCAGGCTTCTTTTGATTTAGATAATTTCGCTCAGACATGGAGCATGAGATACATTCTGCTACATTTTTTTGTGCACGGTATTAGACTATAAGGATACATTGTATTATTTTGCCTGAAGAGTGATTTAATAGTACTACTTACTACTCCAACATCATTTTGTTCCTGAGAATGGAGACGTTGTATCCAATAATTGATATTATATTGCCCTATGAATTAGTAGGCAATTTATATATAGCTACATGGTACCACTAGTGGATATGCCTGCATACCTATCTGTTTACTGATTTTTATCATTTTTCCTTTTTTATTTCCTTTTATTTTTATGAATAATAAAAGTTATATTTTAATTTAATTTATATATACTTTTTTGGTGGATAGAGAGACTTCCTACCAATTATTCCAGAGATATTCTCTCCGGAATATCTTTTCTCTCTTTTTGTTTGCTTATTAAACATGCATTGTGCAGGGCGGCACTGACTTCTCCATCGATTTATCTGGAGGACAGGCTGAAAGAAATAAAACAGAAACCATTTCTCCATCAGTCGCAATGGGGCACACCCAGCACCCTACTGTAACCTCAGTGCTTCCTCCTTACCTATTCTAAAAGCATGCAGGTACCCAACCCTCTACTGTAACCTCACTGCTTCCTCCTTACCTATTCTAAAAGCATGCAGGTACCCAACCCCCTACTGTAACCTCACTGCTTCATCCTTACCTATTCTAAAAGCATGCAGGTACCCAACCCCCTACTGTAACCTCACCACTTCCTCCTTACCTATTCTAAACGCATGCAGGTACCCAACCCCCTACTGTAAACTCAGTGCTTCCTCCTTACGTATTCTAAAAGCATGCAGGTACCCAACCACCTACTGTAACCTCAGTGCCTCCTCCTTACCTATTATAAAAGCATGCAGGTACCCAACCCCCTACTGTAACTTCACTGCTTCATCCTTACCTATTCTAAAAGCATGCAGGTGCCCAACCCCCTACTGTAACCTCATTGCTTCATCCTTACCTATTCTAAAAGCATGCAGGTACCCAACCCCTACTGTAACCTCTCACCGCTTCCTCCTACCTATTCTAAAAGCATGCAGGTACCCAACCCCCTACTGTAACCTCACTGCTTCATCCTTACCTATTCTAAAAGCATTGCAGGTACCCAACCCCTACTGTAACCTCACCGCTTCCTTACCTCTTCTTAAAGCATTGCAGGTACCCAACCCCCTACTGTAACCTCACTGCTTCATCCTTACCTATTCTAAAAGCATGCAGGTACCCAACCCCTACTGTAACCTCACTGGTTCATCCTTACCTATTCTAAACGCATGCAGGTACCCAACCCCCTACTGTAACCTCAGTGCCTCCTCCTTACCTATTCTAAAAGCATGCAGGTACCTAACCCCCTACTGTAACCTCACTGGTTCATCCTTACCTATTCTAAACGCATGCAGGTACCCAACCCCCTACTGTAACCTCAGTGCCTCCTCCTTACCTATTCTAAAAGCATGCAGGTACCTAACCCCCTACTGTAACCTCACTGGTTCATCCTTACCTATTCTAAACGCATGCAGGTACCCAACCCCCTACTGTAACCTCAGTGCCTCCTCCTTACCTATTCTAAAAGCATGCAGGTACCTAACCCCCTACTGTAACCTCACTGGTTCATCCTTACCTATTCTAAACGCATGCAGGTACCCAACCCCCTACTGTAACCTCAGTGCCTCCTCCTTACCTATTCTAAAAGCATGCAGGTACCCAACCCCCTACTGTAATTCCAGGTGCTTTGGTTTCTCTCAGCCCCACACCCTGCATTTGCCCTTGTTACTTTGTTCTGTATTCTGAGTTCCATAAAACTTTCTGACTAGTGGTTAGGGTTAAACGCCACAAAGTGGATTGTGTTTACTAGGGCTGTATAAATGCGCTATACATTACTGGTGTTCTTATATTCATTCCAAATACTAGCTGCCGGCCCTGTGCGTCACTGTACGGGCTGCATACCCAGGAAAACAAAACAAGGACGGAGACTGACATATTCCATTATAAAGCGTGTATCACCTGCAGCTAGAACTGCGAATGAGGCCACGTGAGCGCAAATTAAACCCAGCCGACAAAATCCATCACCTGGGGCCTTTATATGTTAACACGATAACTCGACAATTAATTTTATGTAAATCGTAGGCTACGGAAACATTACTCTACAGTTTCAATTGTCTTTGTTATACCGGGCTGAAAAAAAAAATGATATATACACCCGCACTCTCAAATTTGATCATCTCCAAATATTGTGTTACCTCTCCTTACATATAGTTTTCCTTAAATGGAATTTACTCACTAGACACTGAATAAAAAAATAAATTAAAAAAATGCTAAATTTATACTAAAGAAAGAAGCAATGACTATAGCGGAGTTTGAGACTTAACTTCAACTAATATGGTGCAACTAGGATATCACTGTTTAGTGAATATGCTCCAGTGAGAATCTAAAGACCTGTAATACCAGGAATGAAAGTTGGATTTCACGGCTATGTTTGGGACTATATATCCCGGGAATGTGCGACTACAAAGAAAGCGGGAATGCAGCCTCATGTTGCAATAGTCCTGTAAGTTTCAGGAGAATTGGCAGCTATGGATGGATACTTTCATAACAGTATTCTACCCACAAAACACATTGTGGAAACAACCTGCAATGATACAATTGCTATGGCATACGTTATTGCTATATACATATATTAGTTTTCCAGAAGAACAGATCTGCACATAAAACAAATATCTTTAGAATCCAGACAAAAAAATGCTACTATAAAATGAACTATATAAGGTGTGCTGTCTCTTTAAATGTCTCTTTAAATGTATACAATCTTTAGTAAAACACCTGTGTTAATAAAGTGCTTTGTGTTAATGTGATCACCTCAATTGTTTGAAAAAAGAAAAAGAAAAAAAAAGACATATAGTGTAAAACTATTAATATGCAACCACCGAAAAAAAAGTATATTTCTAAAACAAAAATTCTACTCATCTCGTCTTTTCTCCTTCACAGATTTATTATTGAATACTTAGTCATTCATACAGCGGAGAAATCGAAACCATCTCTCGGGTCTTATTCATTTTGATTGGTTTTTTTTCCCCATTTCCAAATAACGCTATTTAAAAACACCTACTTCAATTGAAAATCCTTAATTGAGACATTTCATTTTATTTAACAGAGCTTGAATATCTTTTAATTAATACAGAAAGTATTGCATCACGCCTTTCAGGGAGAAGGTGGCGGCTGGGCCAGTCGCACCAGAATTCATTTCCAGTTTTTAGATAAAAAAAGTCTGCACCAATACATGTTCTCCCTTGTGCAAATGACTTCTAATAAGCGGGTCTATGAGCTGTGTTACAGGAACCTGCCCAAAGGGAATTCATGGTAAAATAATAAGAGCAGATTCAGCAATTTACAGGGCGGTACATTCAAAAAGATTATATTAAACTTACAAAACCACTTCAAGGAGATTATTCTACGGTCTGTAAATCGATCGCCCACTGGGAGCAACAACAAAAAACAGGTACGCAGAATATACTCATACGTAATCTGTACGGTTTTATTATAATGCCAGGGTTGGTTGTTACATTACACAAGTGCTTTTGGTTGTTTTTTGACAACATATTCTGGTTTTTAAAGCACACTTAAAAGTAGATGTAGCTAAATGTAACGCCTGCTCCATAATTCAAACACTTTCACCAGTTTTGCGACAACTCAAAAACTAAAAATCTGGCATTTAGCTCAGCACAAACTTATCGCGTACAGGAGAACATTGTACACATATTAAAAACGTCTTCACTCGAGTCACAAGCTACATTAAAGAACGCCAAATATGTTTTCGGACAACAAGAATGGTGACACACTCACGTTGGCATGGTGGTAAAGCCAGACTTTAAATGGGATTCAAAGTGCATTTCACATTCAAGGCCAAAATAGCTCAACTAGAAAAAGTCTCCAAGTCAGCTGTGCTTCGAATTCAGCTATTTAGGCTTTAAATTTAGGATTCACTATGAATTCCTTACAATTCCTCCTTTACTAAATAGCCCAACTTGTCTTGCAATACAGAAAAATTGTTACAACAATATAAATAGAAATTGTGGAACACTTTGAATTTCTGTCAATTCTCACTATAAAACTTTGTAAAACTTTGTAAATAACCCTGAAAAGTTACTGTAACTCTCTAATACTTTGTAACTCTTCAACAAAATCACAGAACTACAGGGTTCTTAACGAACGTGTTAATTGTTGGGAATTCAAAGTGAATTCAACATTTTAGCTCAAATATTGTTTTTAAATTAAACTGGCTTTGAGCCCTAAACTTGGAATGGTAGGAAATTGAAATTGAAATTAAAAAATGTAGACAGGTGCAAAAATCCCTCAACTCAGTTACAGCCACTGCAAAGCGACTAATTTAATGTTTAATAAACCCCAATCTAAGTGGTTAACAAAACAGAAAAAGTAAAAAACACAAACATAGAAACATAGAAACATTGAAAGTGACGGCAGATAAGAACCATTCGGCCCATCTAGTCTGCCCAATTTTCTAAATACTTTCATTAGTCCCTAGCCCTATCTTATAGTTAGGGTAGCCTTATGCCTATCCCACGCATGCTTAAAGGGACACTGTAGGCACCAAGACCAATTCTGCCCATTGGAGTGGTCTGGGTGCCTTGCCCTTCTCCCCTTAGCCCTGTTAGTCAAAACACTGCGGTTTTGGAGAAACCGCAGTGTTTTAATTACAGGGCTAATCCTACCTCTAGTTGCTGACTCTCAGACAGCCGCTAGATGGTGCTTCAGGATTCTTACAGCACCAAAAGTGTTTTAAATGACGTTCTCTGCATTAGGACCTTGAGTGTCGCTGGAATCCCCATAGGAAAGCATTGAATAATCCTTTCCTATGAAAAGGTCTAATGTGCACATGCGCATTAGGTCTCTCACGCAAGCATCCGGCGGCGGGGAAAAAGTGTGGGTGGAGCGGAGCCCGCGCCGAGGGCCATCCGCGCTGGACCCAGGTAAGTGACTGAAGGGGTGATTAACCCCTCCAGCGCAGCAGGAGGGGGCCTTGACAGGAGGGGAAGCTACAGTGCCAGGAAAACTAGTTTGTTTTCCTGACACTATATTTTCCCTTTAAACTCCTTTACAAAGATAGATTTAGAAATTCACAAAGAGATTGCTGAAAAAGCATCGGCAGAAGCAAAACTTGCACGATATACTCCCCTTTTTATTGGACTAACATAAATTTATAGTGATTAGCATTTAGGAAATCTTCCTTTTATTAAGTCTAAAGCAATGCTCCTGAAAGCTCATCACTACACATTTCTGTTACTACAATAAAATGTATTCAAATTTGTTGTCAATATATTTAGACTTTCAGCTGTTTTCAACTAACAAATCTAACAAAATGAATTGGAATAGCTCAACACAATGAATGCTTTAAGTGGTTTCCCCAAATTCAGCTGAAAATGCAACTTATAATGACTTCTCCAGCCTCAAAATTATTCCTGAACACTTCAAATATCTGAACTGGCTAGAGGTTTGCCGAGTGTCACGTTTAACTGTATGTTAGAAATACGACTAAGTCAAAAGAATGGTCCACAAAGTTAAGAAATGAGATCATCGCCCTACACAAACAAGGAACAGGATAGAAAAAGACAGTGAAGGCACTGAATGTTTCTACAGAAACATAGTTTGCAAGCTCAAAATTCAAGGAACAGTGGTTATACTAACTAGGCAGAAAAAGGAAGCCATCAATGGCTGCAACCAGATTTCTGAGAAGGCAGGTTGGGAAAACCCCTCAAGTGACTGCAAAAGACCTGCAGTAAGACTTGGGGGCAACAGGCACTGAGATTTCAGTGAGCCAGTAAGGAGCATACTAAATGTAGAGGATTTCCATGCCATCACTACTGACCCAAATGCACAAGAAAAGTTATCTCCAATATACTTTAATTTATATAAATAAGCCACAGACATTTGTGGATTCTGTTTGGTGGAGTGATGAAACCAAACAGAAACCTTTTGGCCCAATGGATCAACGATATGTCTGGAGGAAAAAAAATGAAGCATACACTGAAAAGAACACTCTGCCTACAGTTAAGCATGGTGGTGGCTCGGTGATGCTCGGGGGCTGCTTTGCATCCTATGGCACTGGAAACCTGCAGCATGTGGAAGGCAAAGTGGATTCACTGAAGTATCAAGAAATCCCAGGAGAAAATCTTACACCGTTTGTGAGGAAACTGAAGTTTGGGCGTCATTGGACCTTCCAACAAGACAATAAACCCAAGCATACGTCAAATTCCACCAAGGCTTGGTTGCAGAAGAAGTCCTGGGAAATTCTACAGTGGCCATCAGTCACCTGACTTGAACCCCACAGAAAATCTCTAGGGGGATCTGAAGAAGGCGGTTGCAGCACGCAAACCCAAGAAAATGACTGAACTGGAGGCCATTGCTCATGAACAATGGGCTTCCAGGAGTTGGTGTCTGGCTATTGATCTCTTTTACAGCAGGTAACAGCAAAAGGGTGCTCTACTAAGTATTAAAGATGCTTGCCATGAAGGGGTTAAATACTTTTGAGGCTGGAGAAGTCATTATAAATTGCATTTTCAGTTGAATTTGGGGAAACCATTTTAAGCATCGGTTGTGTTGAGCTATTTCAATTACTTTTGTTTGATTTGTTCATTCCAAATAAATAAATCTGATTTCCAATGGGGATTGAATAATTTTAATTGCAACAGTATGTTTGATAAAACATCAGATGTGGAGCAGAAACTGTCTGTGTATATCTGCATGTTAGAAGAATTGTGTGTTCTAGATGATAAATATTGGCGTCCTCAGCACCTTAATACACTAACCTTGCCTCTACACTTCTGCCATCTCTTGAGCATTAAGAAATATACATCTTTGAGCAGAGCTGTGGAGAGAGGCATGATGGGAAATAATTCATGGAGTGAAACGTGAACCCAATAAATACCTTGGGATTCTGCGTGTCATGTCGGCCCATTAGCAGAGGTAGTTTCAGATGCCCAGTAACTTTATCAATATTTCAATAATTTAGGGACGGAAAAAAACATCAGGTAATGGTTAACTAATTGTGCTGCTTTCATAAGGAAGAGGAAAGAGGTGTCACTTTACACGCACAACACATTAAAAGCCAAACAAAAAGCAAGTATCACTCCGTGGCACCATCACAGTGTGCATTCACAAAATACACACATGTGCCATGATAGGCTTCTGATATCAATAGCACAGGGAATGAATATGCAAAGAATCCTGGAATCTGGGTCTGTGATACACTGAAGATTACGTTTCCAGTTCCATAAATGGTCAGTAGGTCACGAAATCACCTCCCACAATATAACCTAGTTTGCCCATTTTCTTTGGCTAAACCCGGGACATTAAAGGACCACTCCAAGCAATATAATCAAACTGGTTATTGTGCCAGGAGTCCCCTGGCACCATCCTAATGTAATTTATTTTGAAAGCTTTTATAGTTTCCCAAATTACCGGGGTTCTGTGGATACCCACAGACTCAGCTCCTGCTTCCAGGGAGAACATGTAGCCTGTATCAGCCCATCACAAGACAACATTTAGCAAGTAAGCCTTCCTGGCTTTGATCTAAATGTGCTCCACATCAATTTCCTGATTAGAAAACCTCCATTGGGAATGGCCTATGATTAATTCAGGACTTTCCACTGACTAACTCAACAAATCCAAGTCCATGGAAAAGTGAGCGATGGCTTGCTGACTCCACCTCATTAATTATGGATTGCGATAAAGAGGGAATGTATAAATGTGGCACATTGTTAGCAGCTTCTAAATATAGGAAATGATCACAAACCTTATATAACTAATCTATTTATTTTTAGCAGCAGACAATACGCCGTGCCCATCAACTGTCCGAATTGGGGAAAACAGTTCCAATCACAGTCCCTGTCTAACACTCCCAGGTGCCCCCAAGAGAAAGATCCCAATATTAAATTTACCCAGAATCAAAAATGAAAACCAGTCTGGCAATATTAAAACAAAACCAGTCTGAATGAAAATTTAAAATGCACTGAGGATGACAGCGAGCATTTAGTGATGTCCCTTGATGAAGGTCATGTTGTTCTACATTAAAATGTTGATTTTCACTTCCTGGTTTGTTTAGCTCAGTGGAGATAAACTCAAAACTGCCCAGAGCTCCTGACTTGTAAAGACTTCTCATTGAGCTGCATTGGAAAGCCTGTGATTGGACAGGCCAAAAAGTCTGGGTGTGGTTTAAAAGGGGGAGGGGGACTTGCAAAGGCTGCAGACAAAAGATCTGCAGCTATTGCAAACTGTTTTTAGATATAACCCCAATGTAACATGTATGCAAGTTTTCATTGGGAGTATATCTACGAAACTACTACATCTACTCAATTTCCGTTAAGGGTTACTACAACCAACATAATTATTATGCTTAGGAGAGCAAACCTGTAGCTCAGACACACGTCACTGCACCAAATCTGCCCTTCTTCTGAAAAAAAAAAAAAAAAAGAGGACACACATCACACATAAAACACATCAACCAGCTAAAGCGCTTTAGTGTTCCAGTGTCCCACTCTGAATGGCAGCCAAAAGCCATGGTTTAATCACCCAGCATTGATTTGACATTAAACAAAAACAAACACTTTTTGATCAAATTCCTGCATTGGAAACCATTATCTATGTTAGCTGCTTTTCAAATTTGGTTGTTTTTAAATTTAGCAATTTGGTTCCAAATTCAGCACCAGTCAGTATTTCCTGACTACCGATTAGTATTTTGCCTTACTGAATTTCCACTGGTATAACAAAGTGATCCCCATCTCTCAGTACAGAATGCATAAATGATTGGTAGATCCATCACTTCATCCCGAACACAGATCACTGCTTCACTTGGATCAGCAGTACCTGCTTCACTTGGATCAGCAGTACTTCCAATTGCTTTAATTAGCTTTTCTAATTTTGTACATTTAGTTATTCTGAATGTTTACATTGCTTAGCATTAGAATCTACTTAAACTGCTTGAAAACCGCTATATGTATCCACTACCTTCTCTGTATAGACATGTCCCGAATCTCTCAGACTCGAATGTTGAGTTGTGCTCTCCTTTAGAAAATGTTACTCTTGCACAGAATATATTAGTAGATTTAAAACTCACCACATGCTCTCTGCTGTCTTTAAGGTCATTATGTATTTTCAGATACAATTCTGAAATTCAATTTTATATCTTGACAGAGGTAAGCCTTCTGTGCTCAATACCTCTGCTGTTAGTTACTAACCTGGGACTCAGGAGTCCGTTAGCCTGACACTATAATAACAACTGATAAAGCTTTGCACATACATGAGTTTTCTGATGAACATCAAAGTAATTCCATTTTAATGTGCAAGTTTTTGTCCCAGTTAGGTTTGGGGCTCATCGGCAATGAAAGGATCAATAACCCCCATAATTTGCCAACTATGGCTCAGTAACCTTGACCTAATTCAAGCCCCCCTGCAGCCAGGGCACAGAATCTCAGTGTAAGCCCCCTCCAGCCGGGACACTGAGTTTCCGTGGCTGCTCCAAGGGGAAGATGTCATTCGAGGTTTCATCAAGTTGAGTCAATCTTGTCTGGCTGTTTAACATGAGGTGACAAGTGGCAGTCGAAATGCCACCACCCAAAGACCATTCAACAACATTCACATCACACCTCGGGCCGTGGAGCAACTGTCTTTGTGGTGAATTGAAGGTGGATGTAAACACAGAACATACACAGCAAAATGTACACGCAAGACACACAAAACCCTTGTGCATCAACATTTTAGTCATCAGCGTTAAAGCTCTAAATAAAAACTCTATTGTAAATATAAAGAGAAAACGAGTGAGCATGTACAGGTTAATACATAAACAGAATCAGAAGGGATGGGTGATCAATACAGGTAGTTTAAAATCCTCACCAACAGGTCTGATATCAACCTCTTGTCCAAATCGAGTAAGACTAAATTATTCAGGAAGTATAAGGTAGACACAAATGTGATTTTTGGCAGACCTAGCAATATGTGTAGTTTTATTTCAGTCTGTGTTTGTGTCTCTTTTTGTGTGCATGTTGAAGTGATGGAGCTTTTTATATTGTAAGAGTAACACAGAATAAAAAGGATGTCAGAAGAACATGTTCCGTTCCGAGTTCCATGACAAGAGCAAGCTGTAACCCACGCTATCCGCTGTACTAAGCACGAGTAGGTAGGGATTGCGTGGACAAGCTATTACAAGATTACAATGCTAAGCTTCCTTTCTGTTCTTTGTAAAATTTGAAATTGTTAAGAGATTGAGTAGGGGATTAATCTGACTGCCTTGGAGTCATGAAAGGATTCTCCTGAATTATTACAGGTGATAGTTTTACTGGTATTTGGGTGGGATGTCTTTTATCTTGTGTAATGTAAGGTTTTAGGAAGAGGATGTTGAGAATGTTAGATGGAATGGAATAATTGGACCAAACCACATCATCCAAATAAAGGCCCAGGAGATTTGCATTTTACTGGCTTTACAAGACAAATTCAGGGAGAGATTGTTGACACTGCTCATGCCCTGTGTTGGTGCTCTTCATAGTGTACATTGAGGTTCCCTCTTGCTAGAGGTAAAGTCTATTATCAGCCAAAGCTGAGCATCTTGCCGTAGCATCTTGGAGAGAAGACCGATGGATGGGCTGGTGGAGTTCTTTCTTGCTGAAGATAAAGAGCATCTTGCCGTAGCATCTCTGAGAGAAGACAGATCGATTTGCTGATAGAGTTCTTTCTTGGTTGACATGTTGGATCCAGGCCATACCCATCAAAGTGTAGTTTGGAAGCAGGATATGTGATTGGGCGGATAAAGTTCTCACTTGGTAGAGATTTTAGATACAGAACATGTTTGTCAAGTGGATCATGGGGTCTGGGTTGCTAGGCTCGTGAATTTCTCTTTTGGTATATTGAGATACTGAGCTCCTCTTGCAAAATGTGGTGTATTATGTGGAGTTTGTGGCTGCATTGTCTCATTTCAGGACCTTCTGCTGTACTCACCTGCAGGATGTCTGGCAGAAGTAGTCTTGAAACTCTTGAAACTACTTTTGGTTTAGCAAATCCAGTTTGTTTCTTCTGACAGAAGAGGCAGGAAGCGAGGCCCAGCAGACCCCAGATAATATCTCAAACTGTACTATAAGTTTGACTACTTACAATGAAGGGGGTATTTATTAAATATGTCTGGTTTGCTTTTTGTTCGTGCTCTAATTTTTATTTTTGAACATTTGACACTTTTTTGCAGATGCAATGGATTTATGAATGTTTCCTCCACTTTTTCCAACAGAAACATTATAGAATTGTCAACCACTGAAATGGAATTGCTTGCCAGAATATGTATTATAAAGAAAACTGTCAATTTGTAATCACATTAAATGAGGACTATAGGGTCAGGAACACAAACATGTATTCCTGACCCTATATTGTTAAAACATCATCTAGCCCACCTGCCCCCTCACCCTTCCTAAATATAGTAAAATCTTAATTGTATCAAGTCTGCAGCTGCTGGCTCTGCCCATGATCTGTCTGCTTGGCTGACATCATTAGAAGTGTTTATCTCAGCCAATTGCAATGCTTCCCCATAGGATTGACTGAGACTGTGATGGAGGCAGATCAGGGGCACAGCCAGCACAAGTCACACACAGCTCTGGCCAATCAGCATCTCCTCATAGAGATACATTGAATCAATGAATCTATATGAGGAAAGTTCAGTGTCTGCATGCATAGGGTGTAGACACGGAATGTCAGTCACACTGTGCAGCACTACCCCAGGAAGCACCTCTAGCAGCCATCTGAGGCGTGGCAAGTGGAGATTTCACTAGGCTGTAATGTAAACACTACATTTTCTCTGAACAGACAATTTTTACTGCAAAAAGTCTGAAGGGAACTCACTAGAACAAATACATTAAGCTGTCGTTGTTCTGGTGACTATAGTGTCCCTTTAATAAATACATTCAAAATAATGACGGATTTTAAACTTTTCAGAACACTTTGATAAATAAACTGGGTAATGGAGGCTGGGCAAGTGACATGCCGGGAGGTTTGCGTAGAGCTTAATAAACAAAGTTATTTAACTCCTAAATGTCAGAGAATTGAGCAGTGAGACTGCAGGGGCATGTTCTATACACCAAAACCACTTCATTAAGCTAAAGTTGTTTTGGTGCTGAGAGTTCCCAATTAAATTACATTTACTTTATACTGCAGAAGGAAAAGGAAAGTATTTCAATCACTCCTCGATTTTCTGGGCTCTGGGGGTGGAAATCAGTGGCTATGTGATACCCTCATACAGTGCACATTACTGAGAGTTTTATTACTGTGAAGCTCTGTGACACACTCATACAGTGCACATTACTGAGAGTTTTATTACTGTGAAGCTCTGTGATACACTCATACAGTGCACATTACTGAGAGTTTTATTACTGTGAAGCTCTGTGATACACTCATACAGTGCACATTACTGAGAGTTTTATGGCTGTGGAGCTCTGTGATACACTCATACAGTGCACATTACTGAGAGTTTTATTACTGTGAAGCTCTGTGACACTCATACAGTGCACATTACAGAGAGTTTTATTACTGTGGAGCTCTGTGATACACTCATACAGTGCACATTACTGAGAGTTTTATTACTGTGAAGCTCTGTGACACACTCATACAGTGCACATTACTGAGAGTTTTATGACTGTGGAGCTCTGTGACACTCATACAGTGCACATTACAGAGAGTTTTATTACTGTGGAGCTCTGTGATACACTCATACAGTGCACATTACTGAGAGTTTTATTACTGTGAAGCTCTGTGACACACTCATACAGTGCACATTACTGAGAGTTTTATGACTGTGGAGCTCTGTGACACTCATACAGTGCACATTACAGAGAGTTTTATTACTGTGGAGCTCTGTGACACACTCATACAGTGCACATTACTGAGAGTTTTATTACTGTGAAGCTCTGTGACACACTCATACAGTGCACATTACTGAGAGTTTTATGGCTGTGGAGCTCTGTGACACTCATACAGTGCACATTACTGAGAGTTTTATGGCTGTGGAGCTCTGTGACACTCATACACTGCACATTACTGAGAGTTTTATGGCTGTGGAGCTCTGTGACACACTCATACAGTGCACATTACTGAGAGTTTTATGACTGTGGAGCTCTGTGATACACTCATACAGTGCACATTACTGAGAGTTTTATGGCTGTGGAGCTCTGTGACACTCATACAGTGCACATTACTGAGAGTTTTATGTCTGTGGAGCTCTGTGATACACTCATAAGGTGCACATTACTGAGAGTTTTATTACTGTGAAGCTCTGTGACACACTCATACAGTGCACATTACTGAGAGTTTTATGGCTGTGGAGCTCTGTGACACTCATACAGTGCACATTACTGAGAGTTTTATGGCTGTGGAGCTCTGTGACACACTCATACAGTGCACATTACTGAGAGTTTTATGGCTGTGGAGCTCTGTGACACTCATACAGTGCACATTACTGAGAGTTTTATGTCTGTGGAGCTCTGTGATACACTCATACAGTGCACATTACAGAGAGTTTTATTACTGTGGAGCTCTGTGATACACTCATACAGTGCACATTACAGAGAGTTTTATTACTGTGAAGCTCTGTGACACTCATACAGTGCACATTACTGAGAGTTTTATTACTGTGAAGCTCTGTGACACACTCATACAGTGCACATTACTGAGAGTTTTATTACTGTGAAGCTCTGTGACACACTCATACAGTGCACATTACTGAGAGTTTTATGGCTGTGGAGCTCTGTGACACTCATACAGTGCACATTACTGAGAGTTTTATGGCTGTGGAGCTCTGTGACACACTTATACAGTGCACATTACTGAGAGTTTTATGGCTGTGGAGCTCTGTGACACTCATACAGTGCACATTACTGAGAGTTTTATGTCTGTGGAGCTCTGTGATACACTCATACAGTGCACATTACAGAGAGTTTTATTACTGTGGAGCTCTGTGATACACTCATACAGTGCACATTACTGAGAGTTTTAGGACTGTGAAGCTCTGTGACACATTACATACAGTGCTCTGTGACACACTCATACAGTGCACATTACTGAGAGTTTTATGACTGTGGAGCTCTGTGACACACTCATACAGTGCACATTACTGAGAGTTTTATATCTGTGAAGCTCTGTGACACACTCATACAGCGCACATTACTGAGAGTTTTATGACTGTGAAGCTCTGTGACACACTCATACAGTGCACATTACTGAGAGTTTTATGGCTGTGGAGCTCTGTGATACACTCATACAGTGCACATTACTGAGAGTTTTATGTCTGTGGAGCTCTGTGACACACTCATTCAGTGCACATTACTGAGAGTTTTATGTCTGTGGAGCTCTGTGAGACACTCATACAGTGCACATTACTGAGAGTTTTATGACTGTGGAGCTCTGTGATACCCTCATACAGTGCACATTACTGAGAGTTTTATGACTGTGGAGCTCTGTGATACACTCATACAGTGCACATTACTGAGAGTTTTATGTCTGTGGAGCTCTGTGACAATTTGTGCAGCCAGTAGAGACATTGGGCGACTCTGAAGACGGACAGGACAAGCGTTCTGTTCTGAGCAATATTTTTCCAAAATTTTAGCCTCCAGCAGCGTATGCCAACTTTCACTAGTCTTTGTTACCCACTTCATCCACAAATGTCTTGTCATTTGAAATAGTGCTAGATAAACAGTGCGTGATTTGTAGCCGGTGCAGAGTGATGTTCCGTTTTATAATTTATGTGTCGCGAGGAGCCTGCATCTCCCAGCGCCTGACACAGATCAGACTTAAACTTAAAGTTCTTCCACGTTACCAATTAATGTACCTGCTCATCGACCTTGAAAAGTAGGTCAATATAGCATTATCACGCTGATAAAATCTGCTTCACTATCATAGCAATCAAAATTCACTGAGTCAAAGTAAATTCAGAAGAACAGCTCATCAAATGTATATTTAATAGCAGCTGACTGGGATTGCGGGATCAGGAGGGAGCACAGACCATGAAACAAACGCACGATAAATAGAAAGGAACAAGTCCGTCTGTTTCCATTCTCATAGGACACCATCGGACTGCGCTGCTCCCCCTTCCTTCCAGGGAGCGGGCAATACACATTGAGAGCGCGTTACACACAGACATGCAGCTTTACACCCAATCTGCACTCCTTATTTCACTGTAAACCATGGCCGGGGGGGCTCATTCACTTTATGGCTCATTGTCGGGAGTTGAAAACTGAATTGTTTAATTTAGGAAACCTGAAATATGAGATTTCTCATTTAGAGATGTTCTTTCAACACGACTATTTGCATAAATGTCTCAACACGGTTTAGTGAATAGCTCTCATGGGTTTTCACATTTTTCTTGTAATGTCCATCACATTTTGGTTTTACAAGACTTCAAATATTCAAGAATAAGCTTTATAAACAAGTCACTGGGATATTTCTAATGCAGTTAACTGTCTACATCCTGACTGGCTGTCTACACCACAACTGTCTACGTCACAACTAACTGTCTATGTCATAACTAACTCTCTACGTCATAACTAGCTGTCTACGTTGTGATTGGCTGTCTAAACTATAACTGTCTACGTCATAACTAACTTTTTACGGCATCACTAGCTGTCTACACCACAACTGTCTACATTATAACTAACTGTCTACACCACAACTAACTGTCTACGTCATAACTAGTTGTCTACACCACAACTGTCTACACCACAACTAACTGTCTACGTGCGGATTGGCTGTCTTCACCACAACTGACTGTCTGTCTACATCACAAGTTGCCAGCTATGCCTCAGATGGCTATGTCTTGACTAGCTGTCTATGTCCTAGCTGGCAACGTCTTGGATGGTCAAAAGGATAAAAAAGGATTATCACTAATATACCTAACTAAAAGATATATATGAAAATACAAAAAATAGGCAACACACCTTAAAACACAAGACTCCCTCTAAGCCTTATAAACAACAAAGTATTCTTGGCAGCCATATATGCAACATAAAGAGAGAACTAATGGTGCATAAAATCCCAGAATAACATAAATGTAAAATAAAACATCTATGATCCTACTCACAATTGATAGAGCTTGACCTAGCTCTAGTCTGAATGGCGTACAGTGGTACGATCCCCACTTATAGGATACGTGAGCCGGTGTAGGTAGGCAGATGTATCATCGGTATGAAAATCATAAAAGATAGAAAAGAGACAGCAATAGTGCTCACAGTATAAAAGGTACCAGGAGTATAGAATAATGAATTGGTACTCACATTTAATTGGGCAGACTAACTGCTCAATATGTAGGTGTAAGTGGTATAATCCCCACCATGGATTCTTTTGGAGTAGTCCTCAATGGAACTTAGAATCGGATGCCAGGTTGAAAATAATAAAAAAGTACAATGGCACACTCACAGTAAAAAGAGAGGCCAAAATACCTTTATTAAAATACAATGTAAAACAAACAGTTAAAATATCCACAACGCGTTTCACCAAAGTGGCTTTCGCAAGTGGAGGTAGAAAAACTTTGTACCACTTTACGCCATTCAGACTAGAGCTAGGTCAAGCTCTATTAATTGTAATAGACGTTTTATTTACTTTTAAGTTATTCTGGGATTTTCTGCACCATTAGTTCTCTCTTTCTGTTGCATATATGGCTGCCAAGAATACTCTGATCTGACCCCATTCCAGAGGAACTACCCTGACTCTTTGAGGTTTTATCTTCCAGCACGTTTTACCATTTGGATTCACACTTGGACTTAACTTATTTATATTTGAACTTTCTTTTGCTTTTTCTTTGTTTGTCCACCTATATATATATATATATACACATCTCTGTTTTTATAATTTCTGACGGATGGCGTTGTGTCTTGGCTGTCTACATCCTAGCTGGCTATGTCTCGGATGGTGTTGTGTGTCGGCTGTCTATGTCCTAGCTGGCTATGTCTCGGATGGTGTTGTGTCTCAGCTGTCTATGTCCTAGCTGGCTATGTCTCGGATGGTGTTGTGTGTCTTGGCTGTCTACGTCCTAGCTGGCTATGTCTCGGATGGTGTTGTGTGTCGGCTGTCTATGTCCTAGCTGGCTATGTCTCGGATGGTGTTGTGTGTCGGCTGTCTATGTCCTAGCTGGCTATGTCTCGGATGGTGTTGTGTGTCGGCTGTCTATGTCCTAGCTGGCTATGTCTCGGATGGTGTTGTGTGTCGGCTGTCTATGTCCTAGCTGGCTATGTCTCGGATGGTGTTGTGTGTCGGCTGTCTATGTCCTAGCTGGCTATGTCTCGGATGGTGTTGTGTGTCGGCTGTCTATGTCCTAGCTGGCTATGTCTCGGATGGTGTTGTGTGTCGGCTGTCTATGTCCTAGCTGGCTATGTCTCGGATGGTGTTGTGTGTCGGCTGTCTATGTCCTAGCTGGCTATGTCTCGGATGGTGTTGTGTCTCGGCTGTCTATGTCCTAGCTGGCTATGTCTCGGATGGTGTGTCTCGGCTAGCAATCTATGTCCCAGCTGGTTGATGTACAATTCATGGCTTTCTCCCCAGGAATTAATACAGTATAACTTACTACAAGTGTCAGGGATGAGAAGAGACGCAGGGCTTAAAATTGAATAACACCACTTAATATGGGTGCCCACCGGAATTGTATATAGAGAGCGTCTCTTCCCCTAGCACCACCAGCAAAGAGAGCAATTAAAATAAGTAAGAGACTGTTCTCCCCTTACAGCGGATGCTAGTAGATCACGGATGACTGATTCAGGCAGGCTGGCTTCATATCTCATCAGATCAACTTCACGGATCATTTCGATATCCCATGCTTACTGCAGCAGATTACCTGGATAATGGAGGGAGCCCGTGGGGCCACACGCCTCTGAAAACAGATCTATCAGTATTGCACAAAGAACCTCACTCTGATTTTTTGCATCTATATATAACAAAATATATGGGGTACCAGGACACCAAACTCATTCCAAAAAGAGTGCAGGTGGTCGAGGTCCTTGTAGACCTCGATTGTGGCCAGAAACCAGTGAGTCCCATCCACCTAGAGACAGCAGTACTTGCTATTTTTTGCCCTAGAAAGACTGGTTTATATATGATGTTTGATGTGTTTGCTTAAAATGTGAAAGAGGGAATTCGTATGCCAGTGGCACGAAAGCCGCTAGCATTCATATGGTAGTTTCACGAACAGTGATTTTCAACACTGTTCGTGAAACGAACAAAGTACCGAATGGGAGCCCACACACAGGGGGTCGTGTGGCTCCCATTAACCGATTGCAACAATGTATCCATCGGCTGTTAATTGATTCACAGGGTGGCCGTAGTTCGGCTACAGACCACGAGGCAGCCATTTTGGATTCCCTTTTTGCCCAGCAGTGTTTGGTCGTCGAGTGCCTGGAACTAAAATCGGCTACTCGACGACACGAACATCGCTAGACTTCCAGGCTGTTCAGGAACTCCGGTCTTTCGGTACTTTTTCCCCACTTGTGTATTCGTGACTTTTATAAGGAATGTATATTGAAGTATATTTCGTGCGGCGTGCGGCTGATTGTGCTGGGATCTGAGTGGTACTTTCACAAAGTATGCGCTCAGACCCCAGCTATCTGCCGAATGGTCATTCGGTAAAATGGCACGAATAATATGTAAGTTACGGATTTTTATGTGAAAAGCCGGTTCTGCTGTACGGAGGGATAATCTGCTTAACAGGAAATTCTAGTGGGAGTATCTCTCTCGTACAGCAGTGCATGGTGGGAGAAATGTTCTGTATGTTAAGCCCCCATGTAGTCCCCTACTGTACAACCCCTGTAAAGGCAGTAAGGAAACCCCTTGCATGGGGAACCACATAAATACTGGAGCTTGTGAATAAAACCTCAGTTGACTCCCAGAACTGTGTTTCGTCCGGTTACTGGGGGATTTGGGATATTGCCTTTATTTTCAGCGCTTTCCTTGGATTACCTTAATTTACCAGCGGAGATATTGGGATTTAATATTGCAGCTCCTCTACAAGAACCATTCGGCCCATCTAGTCTGCCCAATTTTCTAAATACTTTCATTAGTCCCTGGCCTTATCTTATAGTTAGGATAGCCTTATGCCTATCCCACGCATGCTTAAACTCCTTTACTGTGTTAACCTCTACCACTTCAGCTGGAAGGCTATTCCATGCATCCACTACCCTCTCAGTAAAGTAATACTTCCTGATATTATTTTTAAACCTTTGTCCCTCTAATTTAAGACTATGTCCTCTTGTTGTGGTAGTTTTTTTTTAATGTCGGTAACGAGGCCATATAGAATCTGGTAACATCATGATTGGTTGCAGTCTTGTGGTGATCTGACCTGCGCAGGATACGATGGGCGAGGTGGGATTGCTGGGAGAGGCAGAGCTTGTGTTAATATATAAATATCCCCCAGGAGATTGACAACTAATAAAATGGCATACCGACACTGCGCCACGCTGCTCTCCTCTTATAGACACTGTCAGCATACTCTTATCTACAGCGAGACAACTCTCGTTGCTGAACTGCACGGCGCAGGCACGGAATGTCCAGCCAGCCATTATTACTGACGCCAGGTTATCTTATCATTCTCCTGTGGCTTATTTATATATTAGAACAAGCATGGCCTCTACCAGCAATCTCACCTTCACACAGCAGCCAGAGCAGCCACCGGCAAGGTCAGATCCCGATTAGATTGTCTGAGAAAGGACATATCTCACTTCCAGCAAGCACCAGAAATGAAATATTACTCAGACCCAAGCAGTCTCTGTGCTGGGTGACAAGAAACACTTTTTAACGCGGTTTGAAATAATGTACATTATTATAGCCCCTGTACAGCTTATTCAGTTGTTATCTGGCCGGACTGCTGGCTACACAGTGCTTTTATTTCGAATTGCCCTCTTAAAATGATCAGTAATTGCCACAGCACTGCAGACCACCCAGGTGCTTTCTAAATAAAAATATTATCACAATGTGTGACATTGCAGGATTGCTTTGTGATCCATGCACTAATATTGTAGGTTTGTGATTGTTGTAGATATTGTAACTGTGTTTTCATAACAAGATATTGTATGTGTGCTTTATACAGTAACACATTGTAACTGTGTGTGAGTTTTGTATAACAGCACATTGTGGACATGTGTGGTTTATGGAGTAACACATTGTATCTGTGTATGTTTTATACAGTAACACAATCCTCTCTCCATGTTCTTTGTTAAAAGCTTCCTGCTGCCCAATGTTATGATGTCCACATGTGATCTATCCTTGTATGCAGGCCAGGCATGCAATGGTTAACCCCACTCCATGCTCCAGTGGCAATCAAAGTGATATTTGCTAAATGCCAGTATCCTGGCCTGTGTGTGACAGGAAAGAGATCACAGTTTGAATTCAGAGGATAGGAAGAGGAAGGGATTAATTATGGTGAAGAGTTCCACCCATGGACCAGGAGACTAGACAGCTCCTTTAACTATTAATCTGCCGGCAGTGTGCTGTTTCTGTTCCCCACCAGTACAGCAGAAGATGTTCATGTCTGGGATGGATGAGCGCTGGCTTTCCACCTATTTGGAACTGGCTGTTTTTATACGGTTGTTGAGCCTCATGGCAAGTGTCACCAGCAGTAGCTGGAGAGCTGGTAGTTATCCCTGGCACAGGTTAACCTGTGAATTCCAGAGTGATGCCATCCTGGACTAACACTGAATACGTGACCGGAGAGAGGACTTCTGTAACGGCTGGAGCTCACTTCGGGATGCCGTCTGACCCGCTTGCATTTTAAAGCAGCCGCGGCTTCTGATTTTGTGTTTGCCAACAGCAAAGTATAACAGAATATGCTGGGAAATTATAAATGAACCAATATCTCTTATTTATACCTTTAACTCATCAGACAGGCTCCAGTATGCTAAAGCGGCTTCTTATTCCTGATCTTGGAATGTGTATGTGATCTCGAAGGTCACTCACTTCCAACAACCAGGATTATTCACAATTAGAAAATGGAGTGAGGAACAAGCTCCTTAGACTTTGTAGTGTGTAAAGTATTCTGATGGGGTCACCACCTCACATCTCACTAACCTTAAAACCTATCTGTACCTTCACACCGTGGACAGAATGAAAAGTGAGCTCATTCCTTAATCTTACACATTTCAAAAGCAGAAGGTTTAAAAAAACACATGCACCTCTTCTAATTACTTAACAAGGCAAGTTACTAACAATCGCTCCTTCTCTCACTTATTGGCAGAGAGGATGTGATACGAAGTTACGAAGATCATGGCAGGCCTGGCTTAAAGGACCACTGTGGCAAACCTAGCCACTTACAGAGTATTATGTATATATATGCCTGATGTTTGTTTTCATTGTGTCTCTATTCGTGAGCCACTTAACCTCTGTTAAATTTATCCATATACACAGATTTTCACCTAATGTTCATATGCATTCGTGTATTACAGCACACAAATACCGCTAACACGTTGTTGCAAGTTTCACAAACAGTGGATTCCAACCCTGTTCGTGAAATGAACCAAAAGACCGAATGGGAGACCACCCCAAAAGGGTCGTGTGCCACTCGTTAGTAAAACCGAAACACTGTATCCATCTGTTAATGAGCGTTCTGTGTGTGGCCACCGTTCGTGTACTGAACACGTGGTGGCGGCCATCTTTGCTTTGTTAGAGTTCAGCGGTGTTTGGTCGTCGAGTGCCTGGAACTTACTCTCTCCTCCAGCTCTGCTTCACTCTACCTTGTTTGATTGATATTTCCTGTCCTAATGTGTCTTATACCCCACCTCCTATAGACTGTAAGCTCATCTGAGCAGGGTCCTCTTCAACCTATTCCTGTAAGTTGTTGTAATTGTCTCATTTATTGTTAAATCTCCCCCTTTGATTAAATTGTAAAGCACTATGGAATATGCTGGCGCTATATAAATACCAGTAATAATAAAAGTAACAAATCCGAGACTCCCTCCTATGCGTAACACAATCCTAAATAATATTTTTTAATGTAATTTGATTTCCAGTTGTATGCTACAGCCGTGATAACCGCGTATCACTCAGCCCTTTACTATACAGCTTTCTCTGCTCAGAGTTTTCGGCACCGGCCATTAGCTGAGAAAAGTCTTTATTTCCCACTGGGCTTAGCCGTATTTATCATGGATGTGGTTTGAAGACCCATTTGCCTGCGGTATCGGGACCTGTGAAGATTTACAGTGTAATAAAATGCCCAATAAAAGTTATGGTCTTTCCTTCCTCAAGTCATTATTATTCATGATTCCTAATATTCTCAGTGATTATTATAAGCTCTTTATTCTGGTTTTTCAGAAGGGAGCAAGTGATTTTCCGGCCACAAAGCACACTGATAATTCCTTAGAAATTATCTCGGGCAGAGGGTATGATGTGATTGACGAGAGGTCTCCCCATAAATCTCACTAAAACCATATCATACATTAGCCTTGCAGGTGCTGTTCTCCCTCCGTTTGCAGAGTATGAAGAGATCTGGGGACACCAAGACAGCGCACTTGCAAGGATGGACTTATGTGGATATCACTGACTTGAAGGAAGAGCGAAAGAGGAGGATCAGTATTAGGAGAAGGAAAGACAAGGAGTTCAGTTTTAGAGAGACTGAGTTTCAGAAATCGGGAGGACATCCAGTCAGAGATGGAAGAAAGGCAAGCAGTGACACGTTGCAGGATGGCAGGGGAGAGGTCCAGGAAGGAGAGGTTTACCTGAGTGTCATCAGCGTACAGTGTTATCTAGAATACAGTGCAATTCACAGACACAGTCTGTATTATCTGACACACAGTAACTCACAGACAGTCTGTATTATTTGACACACAGTAACTCGCAGACACAGTCTGTATTAACTGACACACAGTGTAACTCACAGTCTGTATTATCTGACACACAGTGTAACTCACAGTCTGTATTATCTGACACACAGTGTAACTCACAGACACAGTCTGTATTATCTGACACACAGTGTAACTCACAGTCTGTATTATCTGACACACAGTAACTCACAGACACAGTCTGTATTATCTGACACACAGTGTAACTGACAGACACAGTCTGTATTATCTGACACACAGTGTAACTCACAGACAGTCTGTATTATCTGACACACAGTGTAACTCACAGACACAGTCTGTATTATCTGACACACAGTGTAACTCACAGACACAGTCTGTATTATCTGACACACAGTGTAACTCACAGACACAGTCTGTATTATCTGACACAGTGTAACTCACAGACACGGTCTGTATTATCTGACACAGTGTAACTCACAGACACGGTCTGTATTATCTGACACACAGTAACTCACAGACACAGTCTGTATTATCTGACACACAGTGTAACTCACAGACACAGTCTGTATTATCTGACACACAGTGTAACTGACAGACACAGTCTGTATTATCTGACACACAGTAACTCACAGACACAGTCTGTATTATCTGACACACAGTGTAACTCACAGACACAGTCTCTATTATCTGACACACAGTGTAACTCACAGACAGTCTGTATTATCTGACACACAGTGTAATTCACAGACACAGTCTGTATTATCTGCCACACAGTAACTCACAGACACAGTCTCTATTATCTGACACACAGTGTAACTCACAGACAGTCTGTATTATCTGACACACAGTGTAATTCACAGACACAGTCTGTATTATCTGACACACAGTAACTCACAGACAGTCTGTATTATCTGACACACAGTGTAACTCACAGACAGTCTGTATTATCTGACACACAGTAACTCACAGACACAGTCTGTATTATCTGACACACAGTAACTCACAGACACAGTCTGTATTATCTGACACACAGTAACTCACATACACAGTCTGTATTATCTGACACACAGTAACTCACATACACAGTCTGTATAATCTGACACACAGTAACTCACAGACAGTCTGTATTATCTGACACACAGTGTAACTCACATACACAGTCTGTATTATCTGACACACAGTAACTCACAGACAGTCTGTATAATCTGACACACAGTGTAACTCAGACAGTCTGTATTATCTGACACACAGTGTAACTCACATACACAGTCTGTATTATCTGACACACAGTAACTCACAGACAGACTGTATAATCTGACACACAGTGTAACTCAGACAGTCTGTATTATCTGACACAGTGCAACTCACAGACACGGTCTGTATTATCTGACACACAGTGTAACTCACAGACACGGTCTGTATTATCTGACACACAGTGTAACTCACAGACACAGTCTGTATTATCTGACACACAGTGCAATTCACAGACACAGTCTGTATTATCTGACACACAGTAACTCACAGACACAGTCTGTATTATCTGACACACAGTGTAACTCACAGACACAGTCTGTATTATCTGACACACAGTGTAACTCACAGACACAGTCTGTATTATCTGACACACAGTGTAACTCACAGACAGGTCTGTATTATCTGACACAGTGTAACTCACAGACAGGTCTGTATTATCTGACACACAGTAACTCACAGACACAGTCTGTATTATCTGACACACAGTAACTCACAGACACAGTCTGTATTATCTGACACACAGTGTAACTCACAGACACAGTCTGTATTATCTGACACACAGTGTAACTCACAGACACAGTCTGTATTATCTGACACACAGTGTAACTCACAGACAGTCTGTATTATCTGACACACAGTGTAACTCACAGACAGTCTGTATTATCTGACACACAGTAACTCACAGACAGAGTCTGTATTATTTGACACACATTAACTCACAGACACAGTCTGTATTAACTGACACACAGTGTAACTCACAGTCTGTATTATCTGACACACAGTGTAACTCACAGACACAGTCTGTATTATCTAACACACAGTGTAACTCACAGACACAGTCTGTATTATCTGACACACAGTGTAACTGACAGACACAGTCTGTATTATCTGACACACAGTGTAACTCACAGACACAGTCTGTATTATCTGACACACAGTGTAACTCACAGACACAGTCTGTATTATCTGACACACAGTGTAACTCACAGACACAGTCTGTATTATCTGACACACAGTGTAACTCACAGACAGTCTGTATTATCTGACACACAGTGTAACTGACAGACACAGTCTGTATTATCTGACACACAGTGTAACTCAGACACAGTCTGTATTATCTGACACACAGTGTAACTGACAGACACAGTCTGTATTATCTGACACACAGTGTAACTCAGACACACAATCATCACACAGACTTGTACACCCTGCAATCTCTGTTTATTACATTTACAGCTTACAAAGCAATGCCCAGTTAATCACTTTTCCCAATCCCAGCCAGGCTGAGCCACCTCTACCCAGGCTAACAGCCCTCATAAAAAAATAAATCCTCTGGCCCGAGTCAAGGCCATTTCCTGTTGATCTACTATTGTTGAAAAGCACAAACACGAGGTCATGGAAATACGCCATCTCTTTAAGGATTTCCCGTTGTCCAAAGAGCGATAAAATAACTGGCTCTCATCATTCCTGATGCAGAGGAAATAACAGGTACAGGGCTGATTGGGTGTTAAATGACCTCAAAGTAAATGTTTAGAGAAAGTTAGACAGTTCAACAGCGCAAAGTAAACTGTAATACAGCCTGCCATATACAGAGCGGACTGTGTCATACAGCCTGCCATATACAGAGCGGACTGTGTCATACAGCCTGCCATATACAGAGCGGACTGTGTCATACAGCCTGCCATATACAGAGCGGACTGTGTCATACAGCCTGCCATATACAGAGCGGACTGTGTCATACAGCCTGCCATATACAGAGCGGACTGTGTCATACAGCCTGCCATATACAGAGCGGACTGTGTCATACAGCCTGCCATATACAGAGCGGACTGTGTCATACAGCCTGCCATATACAGAACGGACTGTGTAATACAGCCTGCCATATACAGAGCGGACTGTGTAATACAGCCTGCCATATACATAGCGGACTGTGTCATACAGCCTGCCATATACAGAGCGGACTGTGTCATACAGCCTGCCATATACAGAGCGGACTGTGTCATACAGCCTGCCATATACAGAGCGGACTGTGTCATACAGCCTGCCATATACAGAGCGGACTGTGTCATACAGCTTGCCATATACAGAACGGACTGTGTAATACAGCCTGCCATATACAGAACGGACTGTGTAATACAGCCTGCCATATACAGAGCGGACTGTGTCATACAGCCTGCCATATACAGAGCGGACTGTGTCATACAGCCTGCCATATACAGAACGGACTGTGTCATACAGCCTGCCATATACAGAACGGACTGTGTAATACAGCCTGCCATATACAGAGCAGACTGTCATACAGCCTGCCACAAACATACTGACTGTGTAATACAGCCTGCCATATACAGAGCGGACTGTGTCATACAGCCTGCCATATACAGAACGGACTGTGTAATACAGCCTGCCATAAACATACTGACTGTGTAATACAGCCTGCCATATACAGAGCGGACTGTGTCATACAGCCTGCCATATACAGAGCGGACTGTGTCATACAGCCTGCCATATACAGAGCGGACTGTGTCATACAGCCTGCCATATACAGAGCGGACTGTGTCATACAGCCTGCCATATACAGAACGGACTGTGTAATACAGCCTGACATATACAGAGCGGACTGTGTCATACAGCCTGCCATATACAGAGCGGACTGTGTCATACAGCCTGCCATATACAGAACGGACTGTGTCATACAGCCTGCCATATACAGAGCGGACTGTGTCATACAGCCTGCCATATACAGAACGGACTGTGTAATACAGCCTGCCATATACAGAACGGACTGTGTAATACAGCCTGCCATATACAGAGCGGACTGTGTCATACAGCCTGCCATATACAGAGTGGACTGTGCCATACAGCCTGCCATATACAGAGCGGACGGTGTATTATGTTGTATATGAGGTGGGCAGTATATCAGTCAGGTTGTATATGAGGTCGGCAGTATACCAGTCAGCTTGTATATGAGGTGGGCAGTATATCAGTCGGGTTGTATATGAGGTGGGCAGTATACCAGTCAGGTTGTATATGAGGTTGGCAGTATACCAGTCAGGTTGTATATGAGGTGGGCAGTATACCAGTCAGGTTGTGTATGAGGTGGGCAGAATCCTAGCCATGCTGTATACTAGTCGGGCAGATCTTTAGTTGCCAGTTTATGATTTGGGGAGAAGTGGAAGGAGAATGTAAGAATCGAGCCATTCATGTTTAATCTGATTTTCCGATCTCTCAATGTGTTGCAGACAATGCAGTTTTTCTATGAACACGAGCCAGTTCTGTCCATAAAACTCTGGCTGCTTGTGATTCATTTAACATTGCTTGCTGGCTGGCATCCGAGGGCCCCAAACAACATTTCCTCGTTTTATGTAACCCACCCATAGCCATAAATCTGACATATATTGTATTCCAATACAACCCAATAAACACAAACGCCTTCATATCCAGAGAGAACCAGAGGCACTGCAGACAGGCACGCTCTGTCTGAATCTTGGAACTATAGCTCCAATCTAAACTGTAGAGGTGTTTAACTCTCATCATGTATTGATAGAACGTTAAAGGACCACTCTAGGCACCCAGACCACTTCAGCTTAATGAAGTGGTCTGGGTTCCAGGTCCAGCTAGGGTTAACCTCTTCCACCCCCTGGAGCCCGGCGGAAGGGGGACACTGAGGGTGGGGGCACCCTCAGGGCACTATAGTGGTCCTTTAACATAAAGCGCCAAAAGCTCAAATTGTGACACACATTTATTTGTAAAAACAAGTCGAGTTTAAACGACCCACTCATTTCAACATCGCCCAGGCTTATATCAGCCCCTCTAAACCAGTTGTTTAGGATGAGCGTTTCTGTCCCATTGGTGAGAATGGTAAACCGAAATTAGAATCTAATATTGCCCTTTTCTTTTTTATTCACCGTAGAGGGTCCACTGACCCAGGCGCAAACCATGTGACAGTACAAGTGAGATATATAAATATATCAGCGTTTCATTTCATACGTTTCAAACTGCATGAGTTTCCAAATTACGTCAACTTGTGAAAATCAAAACTGCAGCCGCGTACTCTGGCGCTTGTCTGAGGCCTTCAGAGGGTTTGGCTATATTACTTTTTACTTTGTGTACATAGCAACACAAACTGCGTAAGAACATCAGAAAGATTAGATGTCTCCGTCAAGGTCACGGTGATAGCTCTTCGCTGTGAAGTGGTAACTAGATATAGCTTGTTTCTAGCAGCCGGGCCTGTGATGGCAGGTTCTGGTGATAAACGCGTGTAGTGGCCATTAATGTCCTTGTTATGACTGGGGACGGATGTGTTGTTCTGAGCACGGTGCTAGTGGCGATGTTGATCCAAGTGTCAGGCCACATTCCTGTTAAAAACCTTCTAATTCGTCCCTTGTCACTTGCTGGGGAGAGTGTTAAGAGATAGAGTTGTCTCCTGCAAGTGGATTCCAGCAGTGTACAGCAGCCTAGAATTCAGGCTGCACAGAGACTGCCTGCGTCTACAAGAACAATGATGGATGAGTTAGGTGGATGGATGGATAGATGGATGGATGGATGGGTTAGGTGGATGCAAGTGTTGTCGGGTGAATGGATGTGTGGATGCATGGATTGTTTGGTGGATGGATAAATGTGTGGATGGATGGATGGGTTAGGTGGATGCATAGATTGTTGAGTGGATGGATATGCGGATCGTTGGATGAATGGGTGGGTTAGGAAGATGCATGGATTGTTTGGTGGATGGATGCGAAGGTTATTTGGACGCATTGATTGTTGTGTGAGGATGGATGGGTTATAAAGATGCATGGATTGTTGGGTAAGTAGATTGGAATACCACCTTAGTCCCATGGGTAAGTAGATTGGAATACCACCTTATTCCCATGGGTAAGTAGATTGGAATACCACCTTAGTCCCATGGGTAAGTAGATTGGAATACCACCTTAGTCCCTTGGGTAAGTAGATTGGAATACCACCTTATTCCCATGGGTAAGTAGATTGGAATACCACCTTAGTCCCTTGGGTAAGTAGATTGGAATACCACCTTAGTCCCATGGGTAAGTAGATTGGAATACCACCTTAGTCCCATGGGTAAGTAGATTGGAATACCACCTTAGTCCCTTGGGTAAGTAGATTGGAATACCACCTTAGTCCCTTGGGTAAGTAGATTGGAATACCACCTTAGTCCCTTGGGCAAGTAAATTGGGTCCCAAGTAGATTGGAATACCACCTTAGTCCCATGGGTAAGTAGATTGGAATACCACCTTAGTCCCATGGGTAAGTAGATTGGAATACCACCTTAGCCCATGGGTAAGTAGATTGGAATACCACCTTAGTCCCATGGGTAAGTAGATTGGAATACCACCTTAGTCCCTATGGGTAAGTAGATTGGAATACCACCTTAGTCCCATGGGTAAGTAGATTGGAATACCACCTTAGTCCCTTGGGTAAGTAGATTGGAATACCACCTTAGTCCCTTGGGCAAGTAAATTGGAATACCACCTTAGTCCCATGGGTAAGTAGATTGGAATACCACCTTAGTCCCATGGGTAAGTAGATTGGAATACCACTTTAGTCCAATGGGTAAGTAGACTGGAATACCACCTTAGTCCAATGGGTAAGTAGACTGGAATACCACCTTAGTCCCATGGGTAAGTAGATTGGAATACCACTTTAGTCCCTTGGGTAAGTAGATTGGAATACCACTTTAGTCCCTTGGGTAAGTAGATTGGAATACCACCTTAGTCCCATGGGTAAGTAGATTGGAATACCACCTTATTCCCATGGGTAAGTAGATTGGAATACCACCTTAGTCCCTTGGGTAAGTAGATTGGAATACCACCTTAGTCCCTTGGGCAAGTAAATTGGAATACCACCTTAGTCCCATGGGTAAGTAGATTGGAATACCACCTTAGTCCCATGGGTAAGTAGATTGGAATACCACTTTAGTCCCTTGGGTAAGTAGATTGGAATACCACCTTAGTCCAATGGGTAAGTAGATTGGAATACCACCTTAGTCCAATGGGTAAGTAGACTGGAATACCACCTTAGTCCAATGGGTAAGTAGATTGGAATACCACCTTATTCCCATGGGTAAGTAGATTGGAATACCACCTTAGTCCCTTGGGTAAGTAGATTGGAATACCACCTTAGTCCCTTGGGTAAGTAGATTGGAATACCACCTCCCATATTGTCCCTTAGTCCCTTGGGCAAGTAAATTGGAATACCACCTTAGTCCCATGGGTAAGTAGATTGGAATACCACCTTAGTCCCTTGGGTAAGTAGATTGGAATACCACCTTAGTCCCTTGGGTAAGTAGATTGGAATACCACCTTAGTCCCTTGGGCAAGTAAATTGGAATACCACCTTAGTCCCATGGGTAAGTAGATTGGAATACCACCTTCGTCCCATGGGTAAGTAGATTGGAATACCACCTTAGTCCCTTGGGTAAGTAGATTGGAATACCACCTTAGTCCCATGGGTAAGTAGATTGGAATACCACCTTATTCCCATGGGTAAGTAGATTGGAATACCACCTTAGTCCCATGGGTAAGTAGATTGGAATACCACCTTAGCCCCATGGGTAAGTAGATTGGAATACCACCTTAGTCCCATGGGTAAGTAGATTGGAATACCACCTTAGTCCCATGGGTAAGTAGATTGGAATACCACCTTATTCCTATGGGTAAGTAGATTGGAATACCACCTTAGTCCCATGGGTAAGTAGATTGGAATACCACCTTAGTCCCTTGGGTAAGTAGATTGGAATACCACCTTAGTCCCTTGGGCAAGTAAATTGGAATACCACCTTAGTCCCATGGGTAAGTAGATTGGAATACCACCTTAGTCCCATGGGTAAGTAGATTGGAATACCACTTTAGTCCCTTGGGTAAGTAGATTGGAATACCACCTTAGTCCAATGGGTAAGTAGATTGGAATACCACCTTAGTCCAATGGGTAAGTAGACTGGAATACCACCTTAGTCCAATGGGTAAGTAGACTGGAATACCACCTTAGTCCAATGGGTAAGTAGACTGGAATACCACCTTAGTCCCTGGGCAAGTAGATTTTTTTTAAAATGTCTACCCCCTGCTGTTTGTGAATTTCTATCTGTAACGGAGAGTCCATGAGAGAGACTGGAAGGCAGCATGGAGGGTAAGGGAGGGCATTACACCATGTGCAGGGATGAACATGGTTGTCCAATAACACCGTGGATGTTTGAGAGAACTTTAACCCATTTTAAAGCACGGAACGTACTCCAGCTTTATAAAAGTTTGTAAAAGTGCCAATCCCAATATGACCACCAGGACCCTAATCAGTTACTGCAGAATTCCTTTTGCCTAAATGTTGCTAATCAGATTGTAATTTAGTGATCCACTTATTAGTGTCTTTGGTTTTATTTTTCAGCGATTCCATGACAGGTTTTAATCCAGTGCCCTTAGCTATCACTCTTCCAAATAAAAAAACAAGAAAACCACTTTATGGTCGGTCGGTCGATCTTGTAAAACTAAACATTGTGTATCTGTCCACGAGAATTTCCTTACTGTAAAGACTTACAACAAATGGTTCTGCCATCGGTGTAATGGGTTAACGTCAATAATTTATTGCTCTCAAAGTTAAGTATTTCATTTATTAAGAGTAATAACTATCGAAAGAAGCACAATTAAGTCCATACACTCAAGGGAACAAAAACATTAATAAAATTGGATTCATAATCAATAACATTGGAACTCAAAGGATGATACAAATAACGAACTCTGTCCGTGGCAATGGAACACCGAACGTTAAGACAAAGAATCAGAACATTCCGTGTATTCATGAACAAATTTAAATGAGCTTTGCTGGATCTAAAATTCAGATATCACTCAATGGGCCGTTAACATGCAGAACACATGTCCTCTCTGATTGTGCAGAACGATAGCTAATTCCAAAGATATTTGTTATGTAAAGGTCAGAGGATTCTAGATAATTACAGATCTAACATATCGCTTGGTGCGTGGCTCTGGAAATCCGCCAGCACTTATCATATATCAGATATTTAAAATAACATGAATGCCAAGTGCCCCACTTTTTTTGGCATAGTCCTGTTTTTGTCTTCCCAGGAAAAATCTACTTCCCTCAAAATTCAGAAAGTTATGCCTCAACATAACACTTGATGGAAGGATTAGAAATGCAAATACGCTGGTCTTCATTGCAGCCTCCCATTCATCGACTGTCTCATGGAATATATTATTATTATTACTATTATTATTATTATTATTATTATTGGTATTTATATAGTGCCAGCTTATTCCACAGTGCTTTATTATATTCTGAACGCAGGGGGGAAAAGGGGGGAGATTTAACAATAAATTAGACATTTACAAAATAACACAGGAACAATAGATAGAAGAGGACCCTGCTCAAATGAGCTTACTGTCTTGAGGAGGTGGGGTATAAAAACCAGCAAGGAGGGCAGCAAGGGGGACAGCAGAGCTGGAGGTGAGAGTGGAGTGCTGCTCTATAGGAGAGCGAGAGACAGATATGTGACATAAAAGTTAAATATATTACAAAGGACATAAAAATGGAGGATTCCAAAACACACATGGTCATCTCCAAAGTGCCCCCAGGCTGATAGGGCTGCATACTTCCCAAGTGTCCCTATTTATGCCCTTCGCCACTTGTGCCTGGAGAGGACTAATTACCAGCCTCTTGCCATATGACTAATCCACTATGCCCAAATAACGTATTTAACGGGCAAAATCTCCCAGGGACCATAGTCATACGGCAAGAGGCTGGTAATTAGTCCTCTCCAGGCACAAGTGGCGAAGGGCACTTCGTCACACCAGTATATTTTATCTGGCTGGACTTCTGAGTGGTGACAAAAATGAAACAAATATCCACCTCTCATATATATTGCCGGTACACACATTTCTATATACACACACACACACACACACACACACACACACACACACACTGACATATACCAGTATACTCACAGACACACTCAGAAGCAGTGTACACACACACACACACAATAACTGACATATACCAGTATACTCACAGACACACTCAGAAGCAGTGTACACACACACACACACAATAATTGACATATACCAGTATACTCACAGACACACTCAGAAGCAGTATACACACACACACAATAACTGACACATACCAGTATACTCACAGAAACACTCAGAAGCAGTGTACACACACACACACACACACACAATAACTGACATATACCAGTATACTCACAGACACACTCAGAAGCAGTGTACACACACACACACACACACACACACAATAACTGACATATACCAGTATACTCACAGACACACTCAGAAGCAGTGTACACACACACACACACACACACAATAACTGACACATACCAGTACACTCACAGACACACTCAGAAGCAGTGTGTACACACACACACACAATAACTGACATATACCAGTATACTCTCAGACACACCCAGACGCAGTGTGTACACACACACACACACACACAATAACTGACACATACCAGTATACTCACAGACACACCCAGAAGCAGTGTACACGTACACACACACACACACACACACAATGACTGAGAAATACCAGTATACTCACACTCAGAAGCAATGTACACACATTCACACACACAAAATGACTGACATATACCAGTATACTCAGACACACTCAGACTCAGTGTACACACGCACACACACACATATATGCAATGACTGACATATACCAGGATACTCATAGACACACTCAGACTCAGTGTACACACGCACACACACACATATATGCAATGACTGACATATACCAGGATACTCACAGACACACCCAGAAGCAGTGTACACACACACATATTGCTACATGCACAGAAACAGTCATTACACTTTGTAAGTAGTTTTGTAGTGAATTGGGTAAATTTCCCCTTCCAAATGTTTTGTTTTTCTCTTCTGTAACTCCCAGTGTGTACACTGTGGTAGTACTCCTGTAATGTCATGCATTTATAATTAATTATGCAAATTAGCATAGCCGGTATTTTCCTCCCAAGACAGATGGCAACCCTAAGTTCGCTCCTGAACACACATTCTGCACCCCCTGACCGCTGACCGTTACTGGCCGTACCTGTGTATTGACACAACTTTCTCTTTTAAGAAGTGCATTCTCCAACCTTCCTGCAAAAGGAAGCAGAAGCCATTTTCTTGGTGATTCATGCTAATCACTTTTCTAGCCGGGGAGGATTAGTTGTGCTTGGAAAGGTGACATTATTACAATAAAAGAAAACAAATAATCCATCTAGCCTTGCCCTGCAGGAAATCTGGTTCGTTCTGAAGCCGTGTAGAGCATGTCCTTTATCAGTAAAAACAGATTTTAGGTGGACAAACGGCACAGTACCCTTTGCAAAATAAGACGTGCCTAGGCTACAAAATGACAAACGGGAATGAAAGTTAAGTAGAGTTCACCAATTTGGTTGTCGGGCTCTTGAAGTGATTAAATTCATCGACGAGGACAGAATGTGGAAAGTAAAAAATGGACAGTGAGAAAAAGTTGCCAGCAGGCTTCACAAATCACACATAAAGTCCAAGAAGTTGAGAATGTATTAATGTGAAGCTGGAAGTGTAAGAAGTGTATTTTAAAAAATTGGGCAGACTAGATGGGCCGAATGGATCTTATCTGCCGTCACATTCTATGTTTCTATGAGTATGGGTCTGGGTTTGCATTAAGGCTGCAACAGAGGATGTGATGAGATAGACTGTCATCATATGGATTTATGAACCTTTTACAAAATTGGTGGCTCGGTTTGCAAGGATTGGACCAAGGGTAACTCTTTACTTGGCCTAGCAATGCCTACCTTCAAGATCAAGCTTAGTTCTGGCCACTCGTATCCAGGGCCAGATTAACATAGAGGCTGATGGAGCTGCAGCTCCAGGCCCAGGCCCATGGAATAGGCCCATTGATTTAAAAAAAAAAAAAAAAAAATTTCTTTTTTTTTTTACTTTTTTTTTTTCACACACTACTCTTAGGGATTCCACATGGCTTTTATTTTATTGGCACAGCCTTTATTTGAGGCTGCCTGGCTGGTGCCAATATTACAGTGATACTGGCAATATAAATGCTGGTATTTTTCTCAGTATAAATGGAGATTACTCTGCAATACCAGCACTGGCCAGTAGGGGTGTGTGGAGACAGGCAGGGATAGGAAGTTCCAGCATATCCCTCCCTGACTATCTATACTCACTGATCTGCAGGGGTGCAGCTACAGAGAGTCCAGACAGCAACTCCCACCCTGCAGACACAGCCTACAGCTCAGGGAAGTAAGGGATGGGGGGGGGGAAGGCTGCAAGGAGACATACACTGGGACACTAAGGGGCACTGGGAGTCATTATGTCAGACACTGAGACATTAAGGGACATTGGGAGACATTATGGCAGACACTGAGACACTAAGGGACACTGGGAGACATTATGGCAGACACTGAGACACTAAGGGACATTGGGAGACATTATGGCACAGACACATGGGGACACAGTGTCCCCATGTCTCCCAGCCAGTGTCCCTGGTGTCTCAGTGCCCCCTAGTCTCCCAGTGACCCCTAGTCTCCCAGTGCCCACAGTCTGCCAGTGTCTCACTGTCCCCATGTCTCCTATTGCCTCAATTTCTCTCAGTGCCTCAAGTGTCACAATGTCCCCAAGCTAGTGTTCCTAGTGTCTGTGGCCCTGGTGTCTCAGTGTCCCCATGTCTCCCAGTGCCCCCATGTCTCAATGTCCCCATGTCCCCCAGTCAGTGTCTCTAGTATCTTTGTCCCTGGTGTCTGTGTCCCCATGTCTTCAAGTGTCCCCTATTTTCCCATTGTCCCCATGTGTCCCCCTAGTCTCCCAGTGTCACTGGTGTCTCCTGTCCCTAGGTCTCCCCGTGTCCCCAGGTCTCCCCGTCTTCCTAGTGTCCTAGTGACATGGGGACCCTGGGATACATGGGGACACAGGGAGACATGGGGCATTGAGACACTGATACATAGGATCACTGGGAGACCTGGGGACACAACATTAGGGGACACTGGGAGACATGGGACACTGAGACCCTGATACATAGGAACACTGAGACCTGGAGTAATCGACACATGGGGGCACTGAGTCAGCAGATTTAAACTAAGTAGTTTTTTGGTGATTTTACAGCATTTTCTCTTATGTCACTCCTTGTGATTTACATCATGTGATATCACCCACACATATTTAATTATGCAAATTAGTAAGGCCGGTATGTTTTTCCAAGAAAGGTGGCAACTCTAACTACTTTTCACATACTCTTACTTAAGTATGGAAACTTAAGAGGGATGTATGGGAACAAAACTTGTGTGGACTGGCTGACAATGAATATAGGTAAAGAAACAGTATAGTCAACTACAGCTTATTGAATTTGTTCTGGTGAGTAGAATCATTACCATCAGGCTTTTTGCTGTAAGCACGGTCTTTTCAGAGAAAATGCTGTGTTTACATTACAGCCTAGTGATAACTTCACTGGCCACTCCTCAGATGACTGTTAGAGATCCTTCCTGGGTCATAGCTGCATAAAATTCAGTGTCTCCTCCCTCTGCATGCAGACACTGAACTTTCCTCATAGAGATTAATTAATTAAATTCATCTATATAAGGAGATGCTGATTGGCCAGGGCTGTGTTTGAATCATGCTGGCTCTGACCCTGATCTGCCTCTTTGTCAGTCTCAACCAATCCTATGGGAAATCACTGTGATTGGATCAGGCCACCACTTCTAATGATGTCAGCAGACTGCTTGTTTTTATGAGCCTAACAGCATGCAGAGTTACAGCTTCAGGCTTGAATATAGTAGGATTTTGCTATATTTATGGAGGCATGAGGGGCCCGGGGGGCTAGATGGTGGTGTTAACACTATAGGGTCATGAATTCATGTTTGTGTTCCTGACCCTATAGTGATCCTTTAAGGTAATGCTAACTTTGGTCTCTCTAACACTGTGGCATGTTCCCTTTCTTCTACACTCACTACATACAACTTTTCTCTGTCCCAAACTATATACCAGGAACTTCTGCCTGCTAGTAAGAAGGTTAGGAGACAATTGGACCAGCGAGTGCTAGGGGACAGTCCTTAGAAAGCGTTGAATGAGCACATCATTAGATGCATTTATGCCAAGCTCAGGGTGCTGTCTGCATAGTATGCCCTTAGTTGGCCAGCTTCATGATTGGCAGGCGGCCTGACATGCATTCATGCCAGGCTGGCCTTCTAATTCTTTGAGCACACATGTCCTCTTTTTGGGCATGTTCGCCCCTTTTGGCAGGTTACGTGATTTGGGTCAGTGGCACACCCTTTTACCGTGCCCATTGACTTCCTGCTTGACTGGACACTGCTGTTAGGGGTTATGGATTTACTTGAAAGATGAAAACATAAATTAGAGAGAGATTAGCCTAGGGTATGTGTTTTCTTATAGCTGCTGTTTTCTTTCTCTCCAACACCATCTCCATCTCCATCAGATACATGATGCTTGGGAGTGTTTTACTGTTTTTGGTCGATATGATTCTGTAATTAGGCCCGTCGTAATTGTCAGCACCAGGCCCACTGGGCTCTTAATCTGGCCCTGCTCGTATCCTTGTTCTGGCTAAGTGTCCATCACTTGTAGCATCCACATGTATGAATATATTGATGTCCCTATTCGTATACACTGTCCACCAGTTAGAAAATAATTCTCTGCAGGTGGTCTGACTACCTCTGTAGGGACAAAACACCTACTCTAAGTTGCATTATCCTGCTTCCAATTACTCCCTTTACCAGTGCTCTTGCGGTTCTGAGACCTCGCTCTATCTTGACATGTCCCCAGGACTAGAAAATAGTGAAGCCAGCAAGCAGGTCCGAAAACTCTTTTACGGGATTCCCTTAACAATCCAGACAGGATACAGTTCCTGATTTTGAACAAGGAATAGCCTTTGGTGACTTGTCCTGAAACATGTGGTGAAAACCATTTTCAATACAAATGTACAGAAAATTGGAGAACAAGAAATTATAATTAATACATGAAATATAGAATACAAGTACCTTTTTCAAACACAGTAAAAAGCTAGAATATATACATCCAACTACTTATTTGGTAGTACTAATTTGCATACCAGCATTAGGTAACTGTACACCTTCCTATTCAGTCAGCAGAGGGCGCTGCTGAGTTATCACAATACCAATGCACCATTTGTACATTGACTGCTACCATCACACCTTTGTTAAGGCAGGTGTCATTCAAAGGTCACTGAGATTTCTCCCAACGTATGCTCAGTCACGTCAAATCGTCCGTTTAAAAGAAAAGGTGTAATTTGGTCCGAACATCCAAAACTTGTGATTACCTCCAATTTGCAGATTGTTCAGGTCATACGCTAATCTGTGTTATTTTCTGCTCAGATGGGGAGACGGATGTGAATTTCTGTCTCCATCTGTTAGGAGGACTGGCAGGTAGGGTATTTTGTCTGTACCCAATACTGACAGCTGTCACTTCCTGCGGTCTCGGAATACCGCACTGCAGGCTTCTAACTAGTAAGTGCTGTTAACTTACTTCCAGAAATAACGCACTTACAGGCTCGTAAAATACTCTGCCCATTCTCATCTCATTTTAAAGTGCTTGTATTAGGTCTATAAAATGAGAAAAAGTCTCATTTGCTCTGGCCATCCTCTCTGAGCACGTCCATGCGTACCCGTAGTTATGTACATGCCTGTTAAACACCTTTATGGATTTCCAGATTTAAAAGCCAATCTTTCATTAGACAGCAATAAACATAAAGTCGAATTCCTGTCACAGTATATTTGTTGCACTGAAAACACGAATGCAATATTTGATCTAGTAGCCTTTATCTGGCTAGTATCGGAAGTATATAGTAATGGCTGATTCACCTTTTACCTGCAAGTATGTTTTGTACAAATACAAATTATAAAAATGAGCTGTGTGATTAACGTATAACAGTTATAGTATAATGTTATCCGCTCACCACTCTTACAGTTACAAAAAGTTGTTAAAATTTTAACGTTTCAAGTGTTTTCACCATATAAAAGAACTAAACTAAATAAATTGTAGTGTCACAGATTTAACTGTGAAACACAGACACAATAAAATCCGAACACAAGTAAAAAGACAACAACAATAAAACTCATGTGTATTTACAATCTCCTAATCCCCTAGTTCTCTCAGGTGTCCGGTTTAGATATCGAAATTAGCAATCTCCAATGGTACTGCAGGCTCGACACAATTCCATCGAAGGAATAAAGAAAGTTGTCCGAAAATTCCAATCCAAGTTAAGACACAAGCTTAACAAAACAGACGCTCTCATAAACATTATATACAGAGTATCTTCATTTTATACTCTAAACCAAACTGCCCATTCTTCCTTCCTTCATACATTACGGAGGGAGTGTATATTTTAAATGCCCAATCAAAACGACAAAAGAAATAGAGAGGCCGTTCAACAACCAATAAACTTCATCCTTCCTCACACAGGGGCACTTCCCTGATGGATGGACCCATAAGATGTTACTTACCATTGTATGATAGATTGGAATGTACTATAATGAGACAAACAGATAACATCAGCACATCAACACGTTTTCTATGGACTGAAGTAAGGAACCAGGAAGGAACCAGTTATGTGTAGACGTTATTTTATTAGCTCCGACATGTTAATAGTTCCAGTATAAAAACAATTGCGTCTAAATAGGTGCCATTCTGTCTATTTATTGAGTGCTACCGTTTAGACTGGTTTAAAACAGCTCTGTCCCGGTCACCCTATAAAATCTTTATGAAACACTCTATCATTGATTGGGTTCTAATTTCACTGAATTTCCAACAACGCAGTCAAAAGATAGACTATGGCTTTATCTTAGTAACTTCCTACACTAGACAAAAGGCAAAGCAACGTTTGTTAGGTTTTATCAAGCTCTAAGCCATTACCAATGACGGGTGACGCGAGAGTCCCGCGGTCTTGCCAAACTATGGACGCATGCATGAGAGTACAACGCTGACGTTGGCTCTGGCTGAAGAGGATTGACCAGAAGATGGCAGCAGCCGCGAAGCACAGGTAAGTATAATTCACCTTTCTATGCATCCCTTGGCCACTGTACTGCCAGTCACAGATTATGGCTAATGTGAAATGATTCTAAAATGTATATATAGGTCCAGCCTTCTACAACGTGTGATGTGTCCGTCCGAGGGACAACTAGTCCCTTATAGCTTACAGCCGCAATCTATTGATTTCAAACAATGCCATACCAGCGGCCTGCTGCTCTCTGGTAATGAATGATGTTGTTTTTTATGTATTGTTCAATTCTTGATTCAGTACGATGACAATGATTATATATATATATAACTGGAAGACGTATTTGGATTAATTGAGATTACTTTCCATTCGGCTTAATTTGCTCGCAGTTGATGTACATGTTTAGATATGTAGGCTAGTTCTTTCTTCATAATTTCAATGACAAACTTTATTAACGAAAATACTTTGTTTCACCTGGTGTCTGGTCATTTCTGCTATTTTAATTGCTGCTCAATATGGTTTATCACAGTTTGATAACATTTAGTCTAAACACCTGAAGCACTTTAGAATGTGATTTTCGTTTTACAAATTACGCAGATTTTAATAGAAACTCTTCTAAATTAACCTTGTTACACCCCTCCGGCTGTCAATCAGACAACCAGTCCTCTTACTTCCTGGTTTGGTCATTGAGCTGCATTGGGAAGTGTGTGATTGGACAGTCACAGGAAGTCTGGGCGGGATTAGAATGGGAGGACTTGTAAAGGTTGCAGACAAGAGTACTGCAGCTTTTGCAAGCGGTTTTTAGATATACCCTAATTAAATGCACGTCTTCATTGGGGTGTGTCTATTAAGTAGTGTGATTTTTGTGTTTGGGTAGTGGAGTGCCCCGTTAATATGTACTTTAGGATTTAAATATGTCACATACTGAATACGCACTTTGCTGCTGTTAATCTGATTATTGTATCTTCTCACCAGGCAGAGGCAGGTTTAATATGGAGGGTTTCCAGTAAAGCAGAAACCCTAAGCGACAAGTTTGGAAACCAGTCATTACGCTCTATGGGATCTGCGAATAGTAACATCAGCTAGTAAGTCCCTCTCGTTAATGGTAACATTTTAATGTTGGGAAATAATTGCTACTTGCTAAGGTTAGTGACAATTGACCAACTTACAGATAGTCTCTAACACTATAAACTGTACGAATACAATCAACTGTGATAAAATAACAAGCACTAACAATACAATACAGTACTCTGAGAATACAGAAAGCAGTAATGATATAATACGCAGAAATACAATGAGCTGTAATAGTTAATTAAGCTGTAACAACACAGTAAGCTGTAATATAAAAAGCAGTGACAATACATACATACACTGTAATAATACAATGAGCTGTAACAATACAATAAGCTGTAACAATACAATAAGCTGCAATACTACAACGAGCTGTAACAATACAATAAGCTGTAATACTACAACACTGCTATAGTACAATGAGCTGTAATAATACAACACTGTAATAATACAATGAGCTGTAGCAATACAATAAGCTGTAATAATACAACCCTGTAATAGTACAATGAGCTGTAACAATGCAATAGGCTGTAATAATACAACCCTGTAATAGTACAATGAGCTGTAACAATACAATGAGCTGTAATACTACAACATGTTAATAGTACAATGAGCTGTAGCAATAAAATACTCTATATTAGTACTACAATCATTATACAATAAGCTGTAATAATACAGTGAGATGTAATAACACAATGAGCTGTGATAATACAACACACTGTAATAATACAATAAGCTGTAATTCTACAATTATACAAACCAAACACTCGTAAACTCTATCCATAACTCCTACAGTACTGCAAATCTAGTGCATTGTAATTTCTGGTGACTGCAGATTACAATTATTTATATAGCGCCCACATATACCGCAGCGCTGACCACCATCCTCAGACAGACAGAGAAAGGCAGCTGTAGTCCACAGAATCCTAGAGAAACCAATACAAATATTTAGATGAGATGAAAGGGCGTAGCCTCGTTTTTCATTCCACTAGAAGAGGGAATCCCTTCACCGTTACTGCATGAATTTGGCCACTTCTGCTTTGAGATTTCTATCAGATACCACGCAGGTTAGCATGTTTCTAAATGTAGCCACGCGTAGAGGTTCTGAGTCACCTACTTGGCATTGCTCAGCCCATGCTGTACCTACAGCCAAACTCTTGGATAAATGAGTCCTGATGGGATCTCGATTGGCCGCCAAGCATCCATTTCTGGCAGCGACTGAAATCTTTCTCTCATGTTCTGAATTTAGAAAGAGCACAAGCCCGAGACACTAAGTGCTGACTAAATAAAGATCTAGGGTGTTGCAGAAAACTCTGGTCCCTAAATCTGAGTAACGCTGGCATTGGAATCACTGTGTGCTGGGAAGAGTTAATCACAGTTACTGACATGAGATCTTTCAATTTGGAGGTGGCACCGAGCCTATCAGAACGCTGGCTGTAAGGACGGTAACTGGAGCCAGGAACGAGCGCTAAGAAGGCACTGACTGTCAACTCCTGTGATAAATGAAACGCCTGGAACCGAGTTTGGAACACAGAGAGACGTATGAAGAAATACCTTTCCTCCATTTATATCTTTCCTTAAACAGTTACTTTGGCCAAATATATAAATAAGCCGTCATTCACTCCTACTTAAACAGCCTCGTGAGTGCCCAACTTTAGTATAGTGTTCCGTTTTTGTTTATGAAGTTAAAGTCCCACACGGAATTCCTGCTTTAAAAGGTCTAGAGTTCAAGGGTAATGCTGAGGTTAAGGCGACGATCTAAGCACCAAAACCAATTCATCTCAATGTAGTGTTTGGGGTGCACAGATACTGTCCCTTTCTCTGGCTATGTAATTTCTCAGGAAATGTCAATGTCTACACTTGTCAGTGAAAACACTTTTAGTGGCTGTTAGACTGATAGCCACTAGAGACACTCTCTCCTTAAGGGGACACTAAAAAAATGCAATGTCTTCTGGGTGTCTGTAAATTTTTTTTAGAAACAGCGATGTTTCCATTGCGGCGTTAAACACACCACTAATGGCGGTCCTCTAGGTCACGTGATGTCGCAGCTGATAGGAAGGCATTAAATCCCAATCCAAGGTCACATGTGGCTTTTCATGGAGAAGTACTAGATTCATAGTATCTCTGTGAGAAGCATGGTATCACCGGAGAGTAGCGAACGTCGTACATGCATTGAAAGCCCACATTGCTGCTCTATGAGAGAAGTACTAGATTCATAGTATCTATGTGAGAAGCATGGTATCACCGGAGAGTAGCGAACGTCGTACATGCATTGAAAGCCCACATTGCTGCTCTATGAGAGAAGTACTAGATTCATAGTATCTCTGTGAGAAGCATGGTATCACCGGAGAGTAGCGAACGTCGTACATGCATTGAAAGCCCACATTGCTGCTCTATGAGAGAAGTACTAGATTCATAGTATCTATGTGAGAAGCATGGTATCACCGGAGAGTAGCGAACGTCGTACATGCATTGAAAGCCCACATTGCTGCTCTATGAGAGAAGTACTAGATTCATAGTATCTCTGTGAGAAGCATGGTATCACCGGAGAGTAGCGAACGTCGTACATGCATTGAAAGCCCACATTGCTGCTCTATGAGAGAAGTACTAGATTCATAGTATCTCTGTGAGAAGCATGGTATCACCGGAGAGTAGCGAACGTCATACATGCATTGAAAGCCCACATTGTTGCTCTATGAGAGAAGTAGGTTTGGTGCCTTAAAGGAAACTCATCATTTGTTTAAAGGAACACGATAAGGTCAGGAACACAAATATTCCTATGTTGCTAAAAACACCACCACTTTATATTGCTTTACTGTAAAATAGTCACCAGGCTCACCATGGCATTTCCTCTGGCACATTGAGGGTTAATATGTAGTGTGTGAAGTAGACTTTATTCAGCATGGTAAGGGTTAATATCCAGTGCTGACATATTAAACGTTAATGAATGGGCATTCTTCTGGCACATTACTGGCTGCCATCATGGTGTGGTTTACTCCTCTGGCAGAAACTGCCTGTCTCACCCCTATGGCACAGGGAACAGAATGGTTTAAGCCTCAGGCACACTGATAGCTAATCATTAGGTGAAGTAGTGGAGTTACTGTGACACTCTGCGCTGTGGCTCTAACGGTTAATGTCCAGAGATCTCAGCAATATGCAGTGTGTCTCATTCCATCTGAAGAGCTTGTCATTTCAAGGCTTATGACTTCTTAATGGGCTCAATTCAGAAGAGGTTGATTGTACAGCGTGAGCATGAATCCCTGGCTAGCAGGGCCACGTGGGAAGAAACAGCAATAAGCAAAGTCATTTAAAGAAATTATTTCTGGATAGGTGAATACAACCATCAAAACAAAGAAAAACCTGAGCGTTCACATGGGCTAATACCACGGGGTCTCACATGGGCTAATACCACGGGGTCTCACATGGGCTAATACCACGGGGGTCTCACATGGGCTAATACCACGGGGGTCTCACATGGGCTAATACCACGGGGTCTCACATGGGCTAATACCACGGGCGTCTCACATGGGCTAATACCACGGGGGTCTCACATGGGTTAATACCACAGGGTCTCACATGGGCTAATACCACGGAGGTCTCACATGGGCTAATACCACGGGGGTCTCACATGGGCTAATACCACAGGATCTCTCATGGGGGGGTCTCACATGGGCTAATACCACGGGGGTCTCACATGGGCTAATACCACGGGGTCTCACATGGGCTAATACCACAGGGTCTCACATGGGCTAATACCACGGGGTCTCACATGGGCTAATACCACAGGGTCTCACATGGGCTAATACCACGGGGTCTCACATGGGCTAATACCACAGGGTCTTACATGGGCTAATACCACAGGTGTCACATGGGCTAATACCATGGGGACTCACATGGGCTGATACCACGGGGACTCACATGGGCTGATACCACGGGGACTCACATGGGCTAATACCACAGGGTCTCACATGGGCTAATACCACGGGGACTCACAACGGCTGGTACCACAGGGACTCACATGGGCTAATACCACAGGGGTCTCAAATGGGCTAATACCACTGGGTCTCACATGGGTTAATACCACAGGGACTCACATGGCCTAATACCACAGGGACTCACATGGCCTAATACCACAGGGACTTACATGGGCTGGTACCACAGGGACTCACATGGGCTAATACCACAGGGGTCTCAAATGGGCTAATACCACTGGGTCTCACATGGGTTAATACCACAGGGACTCACATGGCCTAATACCACAGGGACTCACATGGCCTAATACCACAGGGACTTACATGGGCTGGTACCACAGGGACTCACATGGGCTAATACCACAGGGGTCTCAAATGGGCTAATACCACTGGGTCTCACATGGGTTAATACCACAGGGACTCACATGGCCTAATACCACAGGGACTTACATGGGCTGGTACCACGGGGACTCACATCACCTATTACCACGGGGACTCACATCACCTATTACCACGGGGACTCACATCACCTATTACCACAGGGACTCATATTGGCTAATACCATGGGGACTCACATGGACTAACACCACGGGGGTCACACATGGGCTGAAACCACAGGGAATCACATGGGCTAACAGCAAACAGTCCCCCATGGGCTAAGTGCAAACTGTGTTACATGGGCTGCCGCCCATCCCATGTGTTCCCTATTAAGGGTTAATAAGTATATAGGGGTGTATATAAAAAATACCCCTCTCTGTCTCAGTGGAGATATCTTTGCCAGAAGCTCAAGGAAGCAGGCTGAAGGGTCAGAGTAGGACCCACTTTAGGGGGGTCTGCCTTTACGTTGGCAGGCGGGCATTCCCTCCAATGGCCATTGGAGCAACTAAATGACCTCCATTTGTCTAAATATACATAGGGATTAAGGACTGAGCGCAGGTAACTTTTTCTTTTCTTTGGTTTTTACTATATATTGGGGCTGTGTACTGTAGTCATTGCTGCCGGCCCAGTAGTGATGGGAGTGAGCGTAGGACTTCTCTTTTTGTATTTGTGTTATGGCTACTACATGTGCCAAGGTCTTGTATGCTTAAACTCCGTTACTGTGTTAACCTCTACCACTTCAGCTGGAAGGCTATTCCATGCATCCACTACCCTCTCAGTAAAGTAATACTTCCTGATATTATTTTTAAACCTTTGTCCCTCTAATTTAAGACTATGTCCTCTTGTTGTGGTAGATTTTCTTATTTTAAATATAGTCTCCTCCTTTACGGTTTTGATTCCCTTTATACATTTAAATGTTTCTATATGAGCACTTCCCTCTTTCTACTGCTAATACCTCTCCCTATACAACCAAGTATTCTGCTAGCATTTCCTGCTGCTCTATTACATTGTCTGCCTACCTTTAAGTCATCAGAAATAATCACCCCTAAATCCTTTTCCTCATATGTTGAGGTTAGGACTCTATCAAATATTCTGTACTCTAACCTTGGATTTTTCACGTCCAAGATGCATTATCTTGCACTTATCCACATTAAATGTCAGTTGCCACAATTCTGACCATTTTTCTAGTTTACCTAAATCATTTGCCATTTGGCTTATCCCTCCTGGAACATCAACCCTGTTACATATCTTAGTATCATCAGCAAAAAGACATACCTTACCATCAAGACCTTCTGCAATATCACTAATAAAAATATTAAAGAGAATGGGTCCAAGTACAGATCCCTGAGGTACCCCACTGGTGACAAGTCCAAGCTTCGAATATATTCCATTAACTACAACCCTCTGTTGCTTGACACTCAGCCACAGCCTCACCCATTCAACAATAGTGTAATCAGAACCTTTAGTTCTAATACAAGTCGACTATGACTGTCCTAGAACCCATTTATAAAGAATAGAAGGAAAATCTTTCATTGATAAACCTTACACAAAATGTACTTGGATGTAAACAATTCTACATCTACTTCTTCCTACCAACCAAAGCTTGTTCTCAACAGCTGTTCTCGGTTTCACAAATGTCTCTTTGAAGTCAGACAGACGTGAATCTGCTAACAATAAGCTGAATCGTTTTATCTGTACGTGTCAGGCACCCGGCACAGGCTAAGGATTGCCTATGGAATGATTCTCAATTTGACCCCTTTAAGGCCACTGAGAGTCGTGTGGTGTTACGAAGGCGGTATGGTAAGTAGGATCCTGCGGGTTATTACAACTAGGTCCGCACATCATGCGCATTTTCTGCACGGTTCATAACCGCCGATATCTGACACATTAGTGTAAATGAGGCCTGGACTGAACACTAGGCACACAACATTTATTTTTAATAAGATGGAAGTTTTCAGCACTTAGTAAATATGACTCTGCAAGTACAATATCTGCAGTATGGCCATTAGAACTGCTGGGACACATTGCTGTCCCTGAGGGGTCAACAAGGAGAAAACACAGCAATCTACACCAGATCTCTCTGTATACCAGGATTAGGCAACCTTCGGCACTCCAGATGTTATGGACTACATCCCCCATTATGCTGACAAAGCATGAGGGGAGATGTAGTCTACAATATCTAGAAGCCGAATGTTGCCCACCTTTGGCCTATGCTTTACTCTGGGACAGAATTATTTCTCAGTGTCATTTTCTCTGGGATAGATCTGATGTCTGTGTCTGTTGTAGATCTATTGTGTGTGTCTCCATCGTAGATCTATTATCTGTGTCTCCATCGTAGATCTATTATCTGTGTCTCCATCGTAGATCTATTATCTGTGTCTCCATCGTAGATCTATTGTCTGTGTCTCCATCGTAGATCTATTGTCTGTGTCTCCATCGTAGATCTATTATCTGTGCCTCTATCGTAGATCTATTATCTTTGCCGCTATCGTAGATCTATTATCTGTGCCTCTATCGTAGATCTATTATCTTTGCCGCTATCGTAGATCTATTATCTGTGCCGCTATCGTAGATCTATTATCTGTGCCTCTATCGTAGATCTATTATCTGTGCCTCTATCGTAGATCTATTATCTGTGTCTCCATCGTAGATCTATTGTCTGTGCCGCTATCGTAGATCTATTATCTGTGCCTCTATCGTAGCTCTATTATCTGTGTTGCTATCGTAGATCTATTATCTGTGTTGCTATCATAGATCTATTATCTGTGGTTCTATCGTAGATCTATTATCTGTGTCTCTATCGTAGATCTATTATCTGTTCCTCTATCATGGATGTATTATCTGTGTCGCTATTGCAGATCTATTATCTGTTCCTCTGTCGTGGATCTATTATCTGTGTCGCTATTGCAGATCTATTCTCTGTGTCTCTCTCGTAGATCTATTATCTGTTTCGCTATCGGAGATCGATTCTCTGTGCCTCTATCGTAGATCTATTATCTGTGTCTCTATCGTAGATCTATTATCTGTTCCTCTATCATGGATGTATTATCTGTGTCGCTATTGCAGATCTATTCTCTGTGTCTCTATCGTAGATCTATTATCTGTGTCTCTATCGTAGATCTATTGTCTATGACGCTTGGGCCTGGCACTGGAAAGAAATGCTAGTGATTTTTTTGGGGATTTTTTTATTTTCAAGTTTGGGGGTAAGCGGACCAGAAAGAGTTAATCCAACCAAAACCAGTGTTTTCTTCAAGCAATGTTGTTGGTTTTTTGTTGTTGTATTAACCCTTTAAGTACCATGTGCAATGCAACAGTAATGCACTGTTTCCACTAGAATTCTGGAAGAATGTGATGGCTACTAATCCATTATTTAACGTGTAGGACCCTACATACACACGCAGCATATTATTTAAACACTAAATATAGTCAGTATGCAATAATTTCACCAGCTTTCTAACTCGACGATACTAGGCCCAAATTATGCTTATTTTCTAACTTTCTTACAGGAAGGACATAAATTGTGCGTTCCGAGTCATTTTCATTATTTGCATGTTAACCATTAGAAAGAAACGTGTGTCCAGCAAATATCACTTGCAACGAGTTAAAACAATACTTTAAATATGCATATTTTTATTTCTTATTTTTTAAATGATAAATATACAAATAAAACGTACAGAAGAACAGTGTACAACAATACCCAACAGTGGAAAACAGAGCACTTAAAGAAATATATTCAGTCTGACGGTATACCGTGCCGGTACAAATAAATTTATCTTTTATGGCGTCCAACGAAGATCCATGAGCTTACAATTTGTGACTTGAATAATACATTATTACTAGACCTAAACAAGCACTAATAACTTGATAATTATTATTGTGGGTTTTTCCACAATATGTGCCTATGTGTAGCGGTTTTTAAGAATAATCACAAAATTGTGATTCGCAAAGTGTACTGCAAAGAAATATTTACAATATGAGCGCTTTTATAAAAGGTTGTTTTTTTTTAATCTATAAATATTATAGATAATTTGAACTTGACTCTGTTTGTGAGGCTTATTCCCCTGGGAGTCAAAGAGTTAAAATAATTCTGTTGATCCCACATCTTTTCTCTGTGAATGATAGCCCAATAAAATAATTAACAGAAGAACTAAATTAGCAACTGCATCACAATAAAGGCCCGGACTTACACATTAATCACTTCTACATAATATAATGACTTATCCGTAACACAACCTTTGGCAGAATAGGTGCATCTAAGTAGTAAAATACCGATTTGATTATTGTCCAAGAATGTTTTTTTGCAAGCATTGTATAAACTCAGGAGCAAAATTGCACCATTTTTAGAGAACTTTTTATACTAAAATTCCCCCCACTCTGCATCCGCCATTATTTTTGTGATACGTAAAGTCACAGTGTAACTATAAAACGTGCCTATTTTCCACGTGCAAAAAACACACTTCACGCATGCAGACATGAAGGAATAAATAGAGAATGCACCAATATTCACACTATCGTGGAGTGCTCGTGCAAACACAGGCTCTGCCACATTCTCCCACAATCTGAGTATTGACCAGTTTTCTCAAATATTAACAAACTGCTCCGGAGACCAACACCAGTCACTGCCGAGGCTCAACTGAAGATGGAGCAAGATTTACTAAGAGATGTCGAGTGAACACCACGTTTTCCAGGCATTGTGCGGTGAGGGGGCACACTCAGACTCTTGAATGTAATATCAATTCTCAGCCATTTTTTGGTTGGCTAAGATTTAATATTATATGCAGGCTATATTCTATCGAGAGGCACAGGTTTTACTACTTCTGTGATCTCCTGTGTTGAATTAACCTGTTAATTGCCAGTAGCTTTCTTTGCCCATCTCATTAAGAGCAGTCCTGAGCTCTATCCGTGTTCCATTAAGCAGCTGTTTCATTGCATAGGAACCCACAGGCTTCTCTAGAATGACCAGCATTCTGGTAACTGATGATTCACAGCAAATGTATCTCTCTTCATGGAAAGACAAGCTCTTACCTGGAGGGCCATGGGGTCTCACTCGGCCGGTGTCAGATCAGGAGCAGGGGAGACAGGCAGTCCATGGGATCAGCTCGGAGGACTTACAGAGGGGAAATGTAAGGTGAAGCGGTGACTGTAAACTCCGAAAGTCACTGGTTTCCTTTGCTGTAAGTTCAGGAAGCAGCTCGGAACGTAAATACAGAACAAGGATGGAATGCATACACAGCCACAAAATACATAAATAAAGGTAACGGATCCGCTGGGAGATTAAACTGCCATTAAAAAGGAAAACCAGCATCATACACCTCAATACAGCCCCAGGACACACAACACATCTCCTTTTTATACAGGATTTGATCTTGGCGTCTCCAATTCTCCTTCTTTGTACTGTTTGTTTTTTTTAACGTAAAAGCAAATATAGATTTCTTTAAATGGACACACTAAGCTTGCTGTAGTGGTTATGGTGCCAGGAGTCCCCAGGCTCCGTCTGATGGTAATCTGTCAAACCGTTTACGAATGGAGTTGACTCTTCCCTTGCTGTGCTCCTTCTAGCCTGAGTTAACATGAAAGGCTGAAATTCACACCTACACGTTATCACACCAAGTCACATCATGCCACCACGTTATTCATCAGGCGAGAGAGAGTCTTTCATTTCTCTGGTATGCAAAAACAAAAATAACCAGAAAAAAATCAGACAGTATTTTTTTTGCAAAGCAACGGCATGCTTGAGGTTTAAAAAAAAATACAACACATATGCAAATACTATTACAACAACTAACTTAAGCGACACTAACTGCTTCATCTTGTTGAAGTGGTGATAGTGGTATGACTAAAAGGAAGTGTGTGATTGCTGCTTTAGCCACACCTCCAGTTGGGGCAGGGCTAAGGGGGCCAGCGACCCTCAAAAATGTTTAACACTGAAAGTAGGGACAGCGGCAAGGGACTCCAGGCACTATAACCACTTCAGTAAGATAGAATGGTTTAACACTGAATGGAGGGACAGCGGCAGGGGACTCCAGGCACTATAACCACTTCAGTAAGATAGTATGGTTTAACACTGAATGGAGGGACAGCGGCAGGGGACTCCAGGCACTATAACCACTTCAGTAAGATAGCATGGTTTAACACTGAATGGAGGGACAGCGGCAGGGGACTCCAGGCACTATAACCACTTCAGTAAGATAGCATGGTTTAACACTGAATGGAGGGACAGCGGCTGGGGACTCCAGGCACTATAACCACTTCAGTAAGATAGTATGGTTTAACACTGAATGGAGGGACAGCGGCAGGGGATTCCAGGCACTATTACCACTTCAGTAAGATAGTATGGTTTAACACTGAATGTAGGGACAGCGGCAGGGGACTCCAGGCACTATAACCACTTCAGTAAGATAGTATGGTTTAACACTGAATGGAGGGACAGCGGCAGGGGACTCCAGGCACTATAACCACTTCAGTAAGATAGCATGGTTTAACACTGAATGGAGGGACAGCGGCAGGGGACTCCAGGCACTATAACCACTTCAGTAAGATAGCATGGTTTAACACTGAATGGAGGGACAGCGGCAGGGGACTCCAGGCACTATAACCACTTCAGTAAGATAGCATGGTTTAACACTGAATGGAGGGACAGCGGCAGGGGACTCCAGGCACTATAACCACTTCAGTAAGATAGCATGGTTTAACACTGAATGGAGGGACAGCGGCAGGGGACTCCAGGCACTATAACCACTTCAGTAAGATAGTATGGTTTAACACTGAATGGAGGGACAGCGGCAGGGGACTCCAGGCACTATAACCACTTCAGTAAGATAGTATGGTTTAACACTGAATGGAGGGACAGCGGCAGGGGACTCCAGGCACTATAACCACTTCAGTAAGATAGTATGGTTTAACACTGAATGGAGGGACAGCAGCAGGGGACTCCAGGCACTATAACCACTTCAGTAAGATAGCATGGTTTAACACCGAATGTAGGGACAGCGGCAGGGGACTCCAGGCACTATAACCACTTCAGTAAGATAGTATGGTTTAACACTGAATGGAGGGACAGCGGCAGGGGACTCCAGGCACTATAACCACTTCAGTAAGATAGCATGGTTTAACACTGAATGTAGGGACAGCGGCAGGGGACTCCAGGCACTATAACCACTTCAGTAAGATAGTATGGTTTAACACTGAATGGAGGGACAGCGGCAGGGGACTCCAGGCACTATAACCACTTCAGTAAGATAGCATGGTTTAACACTGAATGTAGGGACAGCGGCAGGGGACTCCAGGCACTATAACCACTTCAGTAAGATAGTATGGTTTAACATTGAATGGAGGGACAGCGGCAGGGGACTCTAGGCACTATAACCAATTTAATGAGATGAAATGGTTATATTGACTTCCGTGTCCCTTTACTAATCTAATAACCACAAACACCACCATCAAAAACATATCCCAGTCAGTCCACCGTATTAAACAGCAAAGCAATACCAGCTCACTGAGTTGCGGTTTTTATATGGCTTCGCCGCGATAGAGGATCAAAACAAATATAATTATCAAAAACAAATAACAGACATTGATTATAGCTCCTCTGAACACCTTGACCGTCTCCACGAAGATACCCAGTGCTGACTGGCACCATAAGCACAGTGATATCAGGTCCTGCCATTAAACCGGCCAACCAGAACTTGTCACTGCGTGCAAGCAAAGCACGGAAACAACAAAAACCCGTCAATAGGCAAGATAAGAGAACCTGCGGACGCACAGACAGTACAACCTTCCTGCCACGCATTACCTCTTACTACAAGACACGTGCCGCCCCATGTTTAACTGGCACAAGGTGGTGCACTGTTTGAACTATGGTGGCAGAGCTGGCAGTAAATGTAGACTTTGATTTCTGTGTTACAACACGTTAATCACGTAGTTGTTAAAAACGTTATCACAAATAGCGGTCGGTGTGTAGGTGTGAATGTATTTGACAAGACGTCACATAACATTAGCTAGCCTTCCATCGCGGTCAAGGTCACAGGAGAAAAACCAGCGGACTTCTAGACTCCAATTCGTTAACTTTTACCGTAAATTATTTTACATACAGAGATTCTATTAATACGTATAGAAATTGATATAAAGATATACATTATAAATAAAATATTTGATTATTCTAAACAGGTTAACTATTTAATATCAAATCGTCCCTGGCAGCTGCCGTTACCGAATATTTAGAAGTCGGTAATTGGGAGAATGATAGAACTCATTTGGTGGCTGAAGTGGGAAAATGATCTAAATGCTGATATATTCTGGGCTTGTGGCAACAGTATAAGTTAATTAAGTGTCTGGATGACATCAGGATTAGAAGCATTTCACTAATTAGATTTTAGTAATTACCGTACCTTGGGGAAGCAGCAGCTAACAGAAGAGAGGAGCTAAGTGAAACGTAAATAATTATTCCTGACTCGCTTTAGAGTCTGCAGAAATATGATTCATATAGTGCCGACACATTCCGTGGTGTTGTACAATATGGGTACATAGAATAAGAAGGGGTTTGTGTGACTGGAGACTTAGCGCCGTGCGATATAATGGCGGCCATGTGACGCTGAGAAGGCATTCATTAAATCTCTTGGATACATTATATCAGTTAGTTAGACTCCGAGGCCCCTGCCGTTATCCCACAGTTTCTCCATTTTAAACTTCAACTTATGAAGAATTGCAAGTTTGGGGACATAATAATCAAATCTGAAACCATTTTCAGCTATTGTCTAAAAATGAGCACTTTCTTCGACAGTTGTCTAAGATTCCCTGTTTAGAGGATAGATTAAAAAACACTGAGGGACACAGATGCTGTTTGTATTTTCTTTAAAACCTAATAGAATCCTTCAACCAACTTAACCTTTTACAGCACTTTTACTTAAAAATCACTGGGACACAGTATAAATCTTAATATGCAATAAACATATGCACTAAAATACATCATTTGCAGAAATCTGAATAATGTTATGAATAATTGACATAATATAATGCAAATAATATGCATATGATAAAATGACAGATACGACCCTACGGTGCATTTAATATCAGTGGGGTGTTCTCCTCCGGACAATATCCATTCTAAATAGAGTTGACGGAGGACTTCCCAGAAACCGGCTCTGTTACGCTGAGAATGGCTGATTCATTGGACTGTCAGAGTAATTGTGTTTTCTGGGGACGGTCCTGGCTAAGGAGACATGCCAGGGATAGAAATCAATTGTCATGGCCTCCGGTAATCTAATGAATACTGTCTGGGGATCTGGCTGGAGAGGAGAAGATCTATTCTATTCTATTACATACCGCACCATGTGTACTAGTGACACACAGAGCTTCAAATTTCAGGTCCTGCACGGCTAGCCAGGCTTGGAGGGTCCATGCCACACTCAACGGGGGGGGGGGGGAGCTACTCCGTAGGGGTACGTTTTCACTCACTAAGGGTTAGAGGGAATTTTACAGAGAGATGCTGGTAAACCGTCCCAAATGAAGGATTTCTATCTATCCGGCTGGGCTTCACGTGTAGTACCACACAGCCATTGCACAGTTCACCAGTCACAGAAGATTAATACAAAGTTTCAATGTGACGGGAAGCAATGATCCAGTGGTTTAATAGTTTACTGGAAGTAATTACGAGATGCCTGTTACACCTCTTCTCAAGCAGGGATAACTCTAAATTCCGTAACTTTGGCGAAAGTCGGCACTGCATAGCGCTTATCTAGGTTTAGCTATAATTACTAACTGGATCTGAACACCGAACTGGAGTTCATCAGATTTGAAGAGAAAAGCTGAAAAACAAGACTATGTAAATCCATATAAGCCGTAACAGACCTGCTTATTTCTGTCCTATGAAAATCCCAGCAAATCAGCTTAGCCATGTTTATCTTACACAATAATCAGAATGTGAGCAGACAATATGAAGAAAGATCCGTGAAATGTATATTATTTAATAAAAATCACTGACTTCCATCAATGTGATCAATAATATAATGACTGCTTGATCAGGTACCGATCACACCTGTGGTTAAAGTTTATCGAAACGTTTCCTTTTAGAATGGAAACATTACAAGCAGATGAAGATATGATTAAAATGATCACGATTTTCAATCAAACTTTGCATAATCCTGACCTGGAGAGCAGAGTTCAGTGGAATTCAGTACTTAGTACATGAGGAGCTGCCGAGTTGTTAGAATATTGTAATGTTGTTTTAGCACGGTCACAGTATTGTTGTTATAGTATTATTAAAGTACTGCTTTACTTCTAATTATCTCAATTTCCATCTCTTAATTCCGAATGCCTTTGTTAATTTAGGCAAAGCTCAGCTACATTATCCCTACAACACACAGCAGGCTCAGCCATCCACTGAACACGAGATTTCTGAAGACAACTTTCCCATCCTTTGGCCTTTTGTCATTTTTCAGCCCGTGGCCTTGGAGGGCTTCCTGCTGACGTTGGACCTTTTGTCATGTCCATTTCCAAGATGTAAAGCTGCACGTGAAAGAGGTGAGTTAAGGTCACACAGCCCATCGCATGGCTGCAAGAGATAAGCCACTTCCTGGCCACATGGCTGTGAGCTCCAATAAATATGTCTGTCTAGAGATCTCGGCTTCCTGCCTCATGCTGTGATCGTGCCCCAGCCAGTGATTTACGCTCTGCTGAAATCTCACCTTAAAGTACTGCGCACCATTTAGCATGACGTTACTCACGCCATTATGGAGGCGCCAATGAGAATGGTGGCTATGGTAGCTCTTGGAAGGATGAGTTACATAATAATGGACTTTATGGTGGAAGTGTTCAGGAGCCCAGTAGTTGTAATCACTGTGATTGTGTGAAATCCCGTGAAATATACCTTGAGTAATAAGTTATGGTATAATGCATTACTCTACACAATCACCTCGGGCTTCATTTCCCTCTACACAACATACGGGATATTGCGTTCTCTGGCCTTTTCAAATTTGAATACGATTTAGTTTTTTGATTCTGACAAATCAGGGAGAGACGGACATTAGCGCGTGTCTCGGAATGAATCAGTGACCGCCATGTAAACAAACACCTTCTCAATACTGTAAGGTTATTTTTAGGGCTCTCGGGTTTATTCACCTGAGATTGTTGAATACGAACAGAATTTCTAATTTTGGAACATCCCACTATTCGAGTAGTAGAACTTTAATCACATGCAGGAGGCTGCCACAGTTTCTAGAAGGCTATTAAAATTGGCTATCCTTCCCCTCCACCAAAATAAGTATTTCATTAAGATAAAGTCTGTATGAAATACTCATAGTGACTTTGTTTGAATTTCACTGAAAGATATTTCCTATACCTGACACTTCTAGACACTGGGCAGAGTCTCACTGTCTAGAAGTGTCAATCTCCCAGCTGTCACCAGTGAAGAGGACCAGACAGAAGTTTATGTCAGACACCGCAAGGGACTGGTTCAGGTAAGTAAAAATCACCTTTTGCTGTGAACCTCCCAACCACCACTAGAGATGTCACCGTTGGGGGTCTCTGCTGTAACAAAGATGTAGATAAGAAATTCTTAATGAAAGAAAATGAGCAATAACAAAAGTGTAGAATGTTAGATCTCTCATTACAGGAAGTGTTTAGGAAGGCTGTGCAAGTCACATGCAGGGAGGTGTGACTACGGCCACATAAACAAAGTGATTAAACTTCTAAATGGCAGATAATTGAGCTGTGACACTGCAGGGCATGATCTACACACCAACACTGCTTCATTAAGATAAAGTTTTTTTGGTGCCTATAGTGTCCCTTTAAACTGGATGGACTTTGGTCTTTTTCGACTACTATGTAACTTTTCAGAAAAAAAAACAACTGCCTGACTTTTCTAGTCCAGATTACTTTTATTTTTCTATTTTTTTTTATTTTTTAATTGTTTCTTTTTTTTTGTTTGTTTATGGCAAACAGAACGGAAAAGTGTTTCCTGGTATGCAATCTAAGAGAACTGGCTAAAAATTTTCCATTATATATATATATATTGTCCTATTAATTTAACAAATTCCAAAAAGAAGACAGTTACCGGTTTATAAAAAAAATAAAAATAAAATACATCATTTATATATATAATTTTCTTTATTTTCTGTAACTACTGAGCAGAAAACACAATAACTACTGTCTGCTATTATATAAAGAGAACAATGTATCACAGCCACATCTGCTGGCCATGACACAAGACCGAGCATGCGCTAAATTAATAACAATGAGAATAACAGATTATTAACATGATTGTTCTTTTTCCACTCACACTATTTTCCTGTCATTATTATATAACTTTATTGCCTTTTAATATGGATTTAACCATCAGTTATCCGGTCACTCACCATGTGCTTGGCTCGCTGGGCTGCACTTCAGCAACTGTTGTTATTTACTGTATGTTACCCAATTTATCAATAAATAAAATCAGCACACAAAGTCGCCCGGCACTCTGTGCCCACAGCTTGGCATCTGCAGAGACACTCTCACAGCTGACATCAGACAGCCCAATAAATACAAGTATTGCTGATTTCTGAGATTTATAATACATGTTCATTTTTAGATATTTGGACTGTTTTATATTTATTAAAAGTTATTTGCCACGTAAAATGCTTTGTTAAAAGGCGCTGTCAGTTTAATTAATGCAAATCAATCTTATCTTGGACATGGCGTCCCAGACTGCGTCCTGAGTTAAATCCCTAGAATTAGTATGGCTTCATCATTGTGACATCACATGGCGTCCAGGAAGACGTGCAATCTTGCAGGATCCATGAGGAAAGTACGCACTTGCAAATGCAGCAGGAATTCTAAACGGTAACTTTAAACTATCCATGGTCAGGGAACGGCACATTTTAGATGCTAACAGCTGAGCCTCGGACATAGCTGACCAGGGCAATATTTTCATTTAGACTATTTCACACCAATATTTAGACATTTTGCAGAACGTTTTTAATATGGCAGGATCCATTTCAAGGCTCAGGGGAAACAAACCATTTGTCAAACCTTATATATCAATAGTGTTTATGGTTATAAATCTGCTATAAAACAATGAAACGAGGACAGGCCTCTCTGTGAAAACGGATTAGATATTTCTATATAGAGTGTGACACCGTCAAAAAGTAAATTCTGAAAAGAAAAAAAATAAATATGGAAGTGCTGAAATACACTTTAGAAGATACAAAGCACAGCGTAAGCAGTCGTAATAGCTTTAGTCAGTATCTACATGCCATGGGTAAAAAAATTAATAATTTAATCTGAAAAATAAAATAAATCCCACAGAACTACTTCCCATAGTAGCGGTTAGGAATTCTAACTGAGAATGATGGGAAATTCAACAACATTTCACAAGGTCACAGGTTACGACAGATCTGGGAGCCAACGCATTTCTCACCTCTGGGCAACAAACGGTTAATATGATTACTATTTCCACAACCTTCCTGAATTAATCTTTTTCATTTTCTGCCCCAAAATCCTGGATGTAAAAAGGGCCAGTGATGAGCGGCCAATGATGTCACCACAAAAGAATGCTAAAGATATCTGAGTGAATTAAATGGGATTATAGGGTAAATGATTGTAACACATGTTTACAAGTCTAATGAAAGACACACCATCCTGGACCTGCAATGTAAAAATATTATATTGGTACCAGGCGTTCAGGGAGGTAGGATCATTTCAGTAATATGAGAGCAGCACGGGTGGTGTATAATAAGTGGCAGACGGACATCCTAGAGAAATGAAGGTTTACAGCCATTACTAAAATACCACATTAAATGCTGGATTAGTTGTGCCACTAAAAGCCAACTTTAGCCCTTTAAACTGCCGCTACGCGATTTTATTTTTATAGTCGTATTAAATCGTTAATTAACTTATGGCTGATGGCTAGGGTAGCCAGCCATCCCTTAATATCTTGGCACTGCAAGGCTCTGGGCTGTTGTCACTGGCCCTTTAACAAACAGCCTGTTTATTTGGCGTGTGGATAGTGCTCCCCAAAATTGATTGCCTCGCCACTGGAACAAGTTATTTGGGCCCCTTTTAACAGGTTCCCCAGAAAACTCTACCTGCTGGGTTTGAACTGAGCGGAGGTTTTTGGTAACTCATGCAATCTCTAGGTCAAGCCCTTACTAACAGCAGAATCCTTGGAAGTGATATATAAACAGGATTAGGGAAAGCATACGGGGAGGTGAAATATCCTGACATGAAACAAACATCTGGAGCAGAAACATGAAAGGTGACGGGGAAATAGGGACTTACAGGATATTTTGCCAGGAGGGCAATCATAGCCCCTAGTGAGTTTTAAAGCATTGCCCCGGACCGTGGGAGGCAGACAGTCCGAATCTGTACCATTCGTTAGCAGAGCTGGGGATTCTCTTACAGACGTATCTAATAACCGCTCCGTCTGCTCTCTATCCCTCGGGGAATCCTGCCGTACAACTGCAAACAGCATCTTTCACTTGTTAATTCAGTGAAATCCACAAATCTGAGACTTTATAGACCTAAAAACGGCTTGTTTGCAGTGATTACATGTGTATTAATCCTTTCTGATAACAAATCTTACCTCTGATCTATCGAGAAGCATCTAGGAGATGTGCCCTCGATAGTTTAATCAATAGTTTGAAGTAAGAGACCTTTACGGCATCTTGTGTAACTTACTGTACGTTGCAAATTATGAAAGATATTGGCTCTCAACAAGCCACTCGGCTAGCCCCAGCACTAGATAGCCACCATTGTAAATGAGCTGTATGCAAAAGTCTTGTTTTGGACTGAAACTTTCACCTTAATTCCCTTTGGGGATTACTCAATCACATCCAGAGTGCAGAACCTGACTCAAATCTCTGTACAGAAAACCACTGGAAATATTTTAATTTAAAGAGAACTAAATTAGCAACTCAAACCCCTGTCCACCTATCAACTAATCACTGCCTTGTTTGCATGTCACATGGCTGCACTGTAGAATTAATCATCCCCCGTTAAGAAATAATCGAGGCTATTTAGAGGCTGGGGAGGGAATCCATCCTCAGTTCTAATGCAAAAAATGTTAGGCCACAAAATATAAACATTCACCAAGTCCGCTACAGTTACACTCACGTATTTTGCTCTGAAACATGAACACTGAATTTCCAATAAGTCCTGTGTATGTTTATTTATGTTTAAATAGGAGATAACCTGCGTGTGCTTACAGAGTCCACAAATAAACTATACACAAGGGATCACAATGACAATGGTCCAGGTTTCAGCAAATTCAATAGCAAACTCTACGATAGGTACGATTATGCCATCTGCAGCTTTCGTTCTCTTTCACAAAGAGAAATAGTTTGGCGGCCCCCTTTTCATAGAAAGCCGTCTGAGCAGTATTTACCTTCTTCTCCCCTGCACCTGCTTGTGATAAGCCACGCCGTAAAAAGCTCAAACACTAACTGCGGCTTTCGGAGGACAAACTAAAAGCCTAAGTGGAGAGATAATAGCGGACTAACACAGCACGGCGATGACTGCGCAATGTGACGTGGGGAACGATAGAACGCGTGTACTGTCCGCTTCAATGCTTTTCCGTTTGGAGTCAACGATGAATTCAGAATTATAAAGGATTGATTACAGCTGGAATCAAGACATGGGCGGCACCAACGGACTCTGCACCCTCGACCTCGGTACCCACGTCTCTCTGAAACAAAATACACAGGCAAGGGTCAGAGTGTGTGCCCAAAAATGGCAGTATCATAATAATAAAAAGCAAAATAAGAAAAATAAAAAGAACGTAAAGAAAACGAAAACCATTCTACAAAAGGAGAGTGATATCAGAGCAAAGGGCATTTTCTAAAAATGTTTTTATCTCATGTGTAGTTCTATCTGCGTTAACATTGAACATGTTTCACCATAGCAACCTCCAGCATCACCCACTCCCAGAGGGAAACAAATACGAGTATATTTACACATTGTAAGCACTGAAACCAATGATCGGTGCTGCAGGGATGTGTTGGACGTGTAGAGAGGAGCGGACGTGCTATATTTCACACTAAGGTGTGGTTGATCTTCTCTATTTCTGAGTGTCCATGGAACTTTGGATGACCTAATAGGGTTATCAGAATTGCCAGCCAGCATTTTGTATCAATAGCATTGACTTGTAATGCTTACACAGCCATTTTGGTGGTATATATGTAGAATGTATTATCTGTGTAAGGGGGAGACTGGGAGACAGTAAGACACAGAACATCAAGGCAGAGTATCTTCATGTCTCCGCCCTCTAAATGTCCAGCATGTACCATCAGCTATGAGAGTGTCTCCGCACCCTGAATGCCCAACGTGTACCATCAGCTGTGAGAGTGTCTCCGCACCCTGAATGCCCAGCTTGTACCATCAGCTGTGAGAGTGTCTCCGCCCTCTAAATGTCCAGCATGTACCGTCAGCTGTGAGAGTGTCTCCGCACTCTGAATGCCCAGCATGTACCATCAGCTGTGAGAGTGTCTCCGCACTCTGAATGCCCAGCTTGTACCATCAGCTGTGAGAGTGTCTCCGCACTCTGAATGCCCAGCGTGTACCATCAGCTGTGAGAGTGTCTCCGCACTCTGAATGCCCAGCTAGTACCATCAGCTGTGAGAGTGTCTCCGCACCCTGAATGCCCAGCGTGTACCATCAGCTGTGAGAGTGTCTCCGCTCTCTGAATGCCCAGCGTGTACCATCAGCTGTGAGAGTGTCTCAGCTCTCTGAATGCCCAGCTTGTACCATCAGCTGTGAGAGTGTCTCCGCTCTCTGAATGCCCAGCGTGTACCATCAGCTGTGAGAGTGTCTGTGCACCCTGAATATACCATCAGCTGTGAGAGTGTCTCCGCTCTCTGAATGCCCAGCGTGTACCATCAGCTGTGAGAGTGTCTCAGCTCTCTGAATGCCCAGCTTGTACCATCAGCTGTGAGAGTGTCTCAGCTCTCTGAATGTCCAGCGTGTACCATCAGCTGTGAGAGTGTCTCCACCCTCTAAATGTCCAGCATGTACCGTCAGCTGTGAGAGTGTCTCCGCACACTGAATGCCCAGCGTGTACCATCAGCTGTGAGAGTGTCTCCGCTCTCTGAATGCCCAGCGTGTACCATCAGCTGTGAGAGTGTCTTCGCTCTCTGAATGCCCAGCGTGTACCATCAGCTGTGAGAGTGTCTTCGCACTCTGAATGCCCAGCGTGTACCATCAGCTGTGAGAGTGTCTCCGCACTCTGAATGTCCAGCGTGTACCAACAGCTGTGAGAGTGTCTCCGCACTCTGAATGCCCAGCGTGTACCATCAGCTGTGAGAGTGTCTCCACACTCTGAATGCCCAGCTTGTACCATCAGCTGTGAGAGTGTCTCCGCACCCTGAATGCCCAGCATGTACCATCAGCTGTGAGAGTGTCTCCGCACTCTGAATGCCCAGCTTGTACCATCAGCTGTGAGAGTGTCTCCGCACCCTGAATGCCCAGCATGTACCATCAGCTGTGAGAGTGTCTCCGCACTCTGAATGCCCAGCGTGTACCATCAGCTGTGAGAGTGTCTCCACACCCTGAATGCCCAGCGTGTACCATCAGCTGTGAGAGTGTCTCCGCACTCTGAATGCCCAGCGTGTACCATCAGCTGTGAGAGTGTCTCCACACCCTGAATGCCCAACGTGTACCATCAGCTGTGAGAGTGTCTCCGCACTCTGAATGCCCAGCATGTACCATCAGCTGTGAGAGTGTCTCCGCACTCTGAATGTCCAGCATGTACCATCAGCTGTGAGAGTGTCTCCGCTCTCTGAATGCCCAGCGTGTACCATCAGCTGTGAGAGTGTCTCCGCTCTCTGAATGTCCAGCGTGTACCATCAGCTGTGAGAGTGTCTCCGCACCCTGAATGCCCAGCATGTACTATCAGCTGTGAGAGTGTCTCCACCCTCTAAATGTCCAGCATGTACCGTCAGCTGTGAGAGTGTCTCCGCACCCTGAATGCCCAACGTGTACCATCAGCTGTGAGAGTGTCTCCGCACTCTGAATGCCCAGCATGTACCATCAGCTGTGAGAGTGTCTCCGCACCCTGAATGCCCAGCATGTACCATCAGCTGTGAGAGTGTCTCCACCCTCTAAATGTCCAGCATGTACCGTCAGCTGTGAGAGTGTCTCCGCACACTGAATGCCCAGCGTGTACCATCAGCTGTGAGAGTGCCTCCGCTCTCTGAATGCCCAGCTTGTACCATCAGCTGTGAGAGTGTCTCCGCTCTCTGAATGTCCAGCGTGTACCATCAGCTGTGAGAGTGTCTCAGCTCTCTGAATGCCCAGCTTGTACCATCAGCTGTGAGAGTGTCTCCGCACTCTGAATGCCCAGCGTGTACCATCAGCTGTGAGAGTGTCTCCGCCCTCTAAATGTCCAGCATGTACCGTCAGCTGTGAGAGTGCCTCCGCTCTCTGAATGCCCAGCGTGTACCATCAGCTGTGAGAGTGTCTCCGCACTCTGAATGCCCAGCGTGTACCACCAGCTGTGAGAGTGTCTCCGCTCTCTGAATGCCCAGCATGTACCATCAGCTGTGAGAGTGTCTGTGCACCCTGAATATACCATCAGCTGTGAGAGTGTCTCCGCTCTCTGAATGCCCAGCGTGTACCATCAGCTGTGAGAGTGTCTCAGCTCTCTGAATGCCCAGCTTGTACCATCAGCTGTGAGAGTGTCTCAGCTCTCTGAATGTCCAGCGTGTACCATCAGCTGTGAGAGTGTCTCCACCCTCTAAATGTCCAGCATGTACCGTCAGCTGTGAGAGTGTCTCCGCACACTGAATGCCCAGCGTGTACCATCAGCTGTGAGAGTGTCTCCGCTCTCTGAATGCCCAGCGTGTACCATCAGCTGTGAGAGTGTCTTCGCTCTCTGAATGCCCAGCGTGTACCATCAGCTGTGAGAGTGTCTTCGCACTCTGAATGCCCAGCGTGTACCATCAGCTGTGAGAGTGTCTCCGCACTCTGAATGTCCAGCGTGTACCGTCAGCTGTGAGAGTGTCTCCGCACACTGAATGCCCAGCGTGTACCATCAGCTGTGAGAGTGCCTCCGCTCTCTGAATGCCCAGCTTGTACCATCAGCTGTGAGAGTGTCTCCGCTCTCTGAATGTCCAGCGTGTACCATCAGCTGTGAGAGTGTCTCAGCTCTCTGAATGCCCAGCTTGTACCATCAGCTGTGAGAGTGTCTCCGCACTCTGAATGCCCAGCGTGTACCATCAGCTGTGAGAGTGTCTCCGCCCTCTAAATGTCCAGCATGTACCGTCAGCTGTGAGAGTGCCTCCGCTCTCTGAATGCCCAGCGTGTACCATCAGCTGTGAGAGTGTCTCCGCACTCTGAATGCCCAGCGTGTACCACCAGCTGTGAGAGTGTCTCCGCTCTCTGAATGTCCAGCGTGTACCATCAGCTGTGAGAGTGTCTCCGCACTCTGAATGCCCAGCGTGTACCATCAGCTGTGAGAGTGTCTCCGCACTCTGAATGCCCAGCGTGTACCATCAGCTGTGAGAGTGTCTCCGCTCTCTGAATGCCCAGCATGTACCATCAGCTGTGAGAGTGTCTCCGCACACTGAATGTCCAGCATGTACCATCAGCTGTGAGAGTGTCTTCCCACTCTGAATGTCCAGCGTGTACCATCAGCTGTGAGAGTGTCTCCGCACACTGAATGCCCAGCGTGTACCATCAGCTGTGAGAGTGTCTCCGCACTCTGAATGCCCAGCGTGTACCACCAGCTGTGAGAGTGTCTCCGCTCTCTGAATGTCCAGCGTGTACCACCAGCTGTGAGAGTGTTACCCAACAATAGGAATGAAGAATTTACATACATATATATGAATAAGTATCAAGCAGAATAATAAAGTGTTTACTTTTTCTACATATTGGCAAAGCCAGCCATTGGCTTTTCTCCAAGTTTATTTTCTACAATGCACAACAGAACTATCTGTAGGGAATAGAAAGTTGGGGGACACCAGGATTGGAGCTGATCGAGAACGATCGAGAGATGGTAAATACGCAAGAAACACCAGGTACAATTTATTAGCAGCTGCTCTCTTTAAAAATAAAGAGATTTTTGCAGAAACTTTTATAAAAAAAACATTAATTGATTACCATAAGGTCTGTGTTACAGATTTTATCATGTGATGTATAGATATAGTAGGAAAACAGCGGTTTAAGTAAAATCTCAATGTCCAAATGAAATCCGCGTTTAGAAGTAAATACATTTTGCTTTCTGTGATGATAAGTCCAGTCGCGTTCCCAAATATACGAATCTTGACATAGACCACATGGGAGAGCAGCTAAATCCATTGCACAGTGATTTATCTGTAACCCACAGTGAGAGGTCTCCCTACTGGGTGATCGCAGGAATAACCCGGCAGACGCAGCAGTATGTGATGGAATTAGCCTGGGCCATGCGGAGTTAACTCTGTGAGTGCCAGCGCGCTGGAAGCTGGGCTGTGTTCATTGCTTTGTTGGTGTCTCTTTGCGCAGAGGATGTGACACCAATGACCTGACATTGTGATCACTGCCGGGAGCAGGATGGAAGGAGAGCCTTAGGAAAGGCCAGAGGACAGAAACAATGGCAGCTTGTAACCGGGATAGAGGAACTCCTATCTCGCAGCTCGTATCATGTAAACAATGCCACGTATCGTCACGCTACTGGCTATTAACCCCTCAATGACAGAGACATTCCTATCTCGCAGCTCGTATCATGTAAACAATGCCACGTATCGTCACGCTTCTGGCTATTAACCCCTCAATGACAGAGACACTCCTATCTCGCAGCTTGTATCATGTAAACAATGCCACGTTACTGGTTATTAACCCCTCAATGACAAAGACACTCCTATATCGCGGCTCGTATCATGTAAACAATGCCACATATTGTCACGTTACTGGCTATTAACCCCTCAATGACAGAGACACTCCTATCTCGCAGCTTGTATCATGTAAACAATGCCACGTTACTGGTTATTAACCCCTCAATGACAAAGACACTCCTATATCGCGGCTCGTATCATGTAAACAATGCCACATATTGTCACGTTACTGGCTATTAACCCCTCAATGACAGAGACACTCCTATCTCGCAGCTTGTATCATGTAAACAATGCCACGTTACTGGTTATTAACCCCTCAATGACAAAGACACTCCTATATCGCGGCTCGTATCATGTAAACAATGCCACGTATCGTCACGCTTCTGGCTATTAACCCCTCAATGACAGAGACACTCCTATCTCGCGGCTCGTATCATGTAAACAATGCCATTCCTGGGTGACACGTATAGTCATGCTACTGGCTATTAACCCCTCAATGACAGAGACGCTCCTATCTCGCAGCTCGTATCATGTAAGCAATGCCACGTATCGTCACGTTACTGGCTATTAACCCCTCAATGACAGAGACACTCCTATCTCGCAGCTCGTATCATGTAAACAATGCCACATATTGTCACGTTACTGGCTATTAACCCCTCAATGACAGAGACACTCCTATCTCGCAGCTCGTATCATGTAAACAATGCCATTCCTGGGTGACACGTATCGTCATGCTACTGGCCATTAACCCCTCAATGACAAACACACTCCTAACTCGCAGCTCGTATCATGTAAACAATGCCACGTTACTGGTTATTAACCCCTCAATGACAAAGACACTCCTATCTCGCAGCTCGTATCATGTAAACAATGCCACATATTGTCACGTTACTGGCTATTAACCCCTCAATGACAGAGACACTCCTATCTCGCAGCTCGTATCATGTAAACAATGCCATTCCTGGGTGACACGTATCGTCATGCTACTGGCCATTAACCCCTCAATGACAAACACACTCCTAACTCGCAGCTCGTATCATGTAAACAATGCCACGTTACTGGTTATTAACCCCTCAATGACAAAGACACTCCTATCTCACGGCTCGTATCATGTAAACAATGCCATTCCTGGGTGACACATATTGTCACGTTACTGGTTATTAACCCCTCAATGACAGAGACACTCCTATCTCGCAACTCGGATCATGTAAACAATGCCACGTATCATCATGTTACTGGCTATTAACCCCTCAATGACAGAGACACCCCTATCTTGCAGCTCGTATCATGTAAACAATACCATGCCTGGGTAACACGTATCGCCACGCTACTGGCTATTAACCCCTCAATGACAGAGACACCCCTATCTTGTATCATGTAAACAATGCCATACCTGGGTGACACATATCCTCACGTTACTGGCTATTAACCCCTCAATGACAGAGACACTCCTAACTCGCAGCATGTATCATGTAAACAATGCCATGCCTGCATCATCCCATCAATCATGTAAAAACTTCCAGTCCTCCATACTGAGGCACCGATGTTTCAGAACACTCTATCTGACAAGGGAAGACTCTCTGAACATGGCAGAACACCCCGTCTAACCAGTGGAAACCCCCGGAAACCCTCTGAACATGGCAGAACACCCCGTCTAACCAGTGGAAACCCCCGGAAACCCTCTGAACATGGCAGAACACTGCGTCTAACCATAGGAAACCCCCGGAAACCCTCTGAACATGGCAGAACACCCCGTCTAACCAGGGGACACTCTCTGAACATGACAGAACACCCCGTATAACCAGGGGACACCCTCTGAACATGACAGAACACCCCGTATAACCAGGGGACACCCTCTGAACATGACAGAACACCCCGTATAACCAGGGGACACCCTCTGAACATGGCAGAACACCCCGTCTAACCAGTGGAAACCCCCGGAAACCCTCTGAACATGGCAGAACACCCCGTCTAACCAGTGGAAACCCCCGGAAACCCTCTGAACATGGCAGAACACCCAGTCTAACCAGTGGAAACCCCCGGAAACCCTCTGAACATGGCAGAACACCCCGTCTAACCAGTGGAAACCCCCGGAAACCCTCTGAACATGGCAGAACACCCTGTCTAACCAGTGGAAACCCCCGGAAACCCTCTGAACATGGCAGAACACTGCGTCTAACCATAGGAAACCCTCAGAGACCCTTTGAACATGGCAGAACACCCCGTCTAACCAGGGGACACCCCCGGAAACCGTCTGAACATGGCAGAACACTGTGTCTAACCATAGGAAACCCTCAGAGACCCTTTGAACATGGCAGAACACCCCGTCTAACCAGGGGACACTCTCTGAACATGGCAGAACACTGTGTCTAACCATAGGATACTCTCTGAACATGGCAGAACACTGTGTCTAACCATTGGAGACTCTCTGAGCATGGCAGAACACTGTGTCTAACCATTGGAGACTCTCTGAACATGGCAGAACACTGTGTCTAACCATAGGATACTCTCTGAGCATGGCAGAACACTGTGTCTAACCATTGGAGACTCTCTGAGCATGGCAGAACACTGTGTCTAACCATTGGAGACTCTCTGAACATGGCAGAACACTGTGTCTAACCATTGGAGACTCTCTGAACATGGCAGAACACTGTGTCTAACCATTGGAGACTCTCTGAACATGGCAGAACACTGTGTCTAACCATTGGAGACTCTCTGAACATGGCAGAACACTGTGTCTAACCACTGGAGACTCTCTGAACATGGCAGAACACTGTGTCTAACCATTGGAGACTCTCTGAACATGGCAGAACACTGTGTCTAACCATTGGAGACTCTCTGAACATGGCAGAACACTGTGTCTAACCATTGGAGACTCTCTGAACATGGCAGAACACTGTGTCTAACCATTGGAGACTCTCTGAACATGGCAGAACACTGTGTCTAACCATTGGAGACTCTCTGAACATGGCAGAACACTGTGTCTAACCATTGGAGACTCTCTGAACATGGCAGAACACTGTGTCTAACCATTGGAGACTCTCTGAACATGGCAGAACACTGTGTCTAACCATTGGAGACTCTCTGAACATGGCAGAACACTGTGTCTAACCATTGGAGACTCTCTGAACATGGCAGAACACTGTGTCTAACCATTGGATACTCTCTGAACATGGCAGAAGCTAGGGAAGCTATTTTAGGTCTTAGTTTACATAACGCTACAAAGAAGCAGCTGTAATAGAAAGACTAATAAAATTAGGATAAATAATGTATTTCTAGCTGGGAGAGAATGTTACTTTATAAAACAATCTAATTGTATTTATCCAAAATACACAAAACCGTCACTAACTCATACACCACCTTCCACAAAAAGCAAGGATTCATGTGTGAAAATACCACTCCGGAATCATACTTCAAATTACAGCAACGCTCACATTCTAATCCTTCTTTAAGAACATTCAACATTGTATTAACGGACAGCCTTATTATCAAAGCAAAGCATTTTACCTGTGCCCTCTGTGGCTGTGGGCACAAACAGACTCAGCAGCGCACCCCACTGGCAGTAACTGTGCACTGCACCCTCACAGTCCTGCAGGTTATAACACACAGGATCAATATTAAATATCACATTATTCACTTATAGCATCAGCGAACGCAGTGCATTACATTAGGGTGTGCATCCACCTGAACTTTAGTCAAAATATGCACATTTTAAAAATAGACATTTTTTGTATAGTAATAGCCATATGTATACAGCAAACAGTGCTCTTTATCTCCAAAACCATCAACAGCTTGCTGAAACTTATGCAAAAGTGCCCACAGAGACCTTAGCAATGAACAATGAGAACAAATCGGCCCCCATTAGAGTGTGTCTGGGCATTGCTATGCTTATTGGCCTTTACTGCTCCCACTGGGAGGCTATTCCAGGTATCTACTACCCTTTCTATATCACTGTTACTGCTCCCACTGGAAGGCTATTCCAGGTATTTACTACCCTTTCTATAACACTGTTACTGCTCCCATTGGAAGGCTATTCCAGGTATTTACTACCCTTTCTATAACACTGTTACTGCTCCCATTGGAAGGCTATTCCAGGTATCTACTACCCTTTCTTTATCACTGTTACTGCTCCCACTGGAAGGTTATTGCAGGTATCTACTACCCTTTCTTTATCACTGTTACTGCTCCCACTGGAAGGCTATTTCAGGTATTTACTACCCTTTCTATAACACTGTTACTGCTCCCATTGGAAGGCTATTCCAGGTATCTACTACCCTTTCTTTATCACTGTTACTGCTCCCACTGGAAGGTTATTGCAGGTATCTACTACCCTTTCTTTATCACTGTTACTGCTCCCACTGGAAGGCTATTTCAGGTGTCCACTGCCATTTTTAACATATATACTACTAACCAATCAGTGCGATACTCTTTGTGAATTTGAAACATCTTTTATTTCTCTCTTTGGTACATTAATGACACTGAAAGGGTTAACGATGCCTGTCAATGCCGCACTACACTTGACATGCTGTAGTGACACTGTGCATTGTGGGTATATTCCTGGTGCAAACTCTGAAATGACCCGGAGATCCCCCAGATTTGGAGATTTCCGCTCAATGACTGAAATGTGAAATTTAGCTGAATTCGAAACACAATGAACTTTAGGCAATTCATTTTACTATCAGCTCTAATGTATTACCAGTAAGTTGTATTCACTAAACAGTCAATTGTGAAGATTTAGGAGGTAATTGCAAATTTTACACCAAAAATTAATTCCCACTTCAATGAGTGAGTTACAAAAAGCTCATGTATAACGTGTGAAACCACAAACAAAGTGTGGGGACTTCATGTGAGTCACAAACAGCCCGTGTTATGGTCTATGGTCACCATACCTTGCTAGCGACTGCAATAATACGATTTGTTCACGAGGCATTGTGCCGTATGAGGAAATCGACTTCTGCCTTTTAATAAAAACATCCTCAGCACTTGTCAAAAAATGGTAGGTGGTTTATTCAGCCAAACAACGTGTCTTTCTCCAGCCATGAATTCAAGTTTCAATACTGCGATATGTTAGTGGACGTCATTAAGAACAACCAATCATTTAACACGGTTTAAGACGGCTGCGTTTTCATTTAACTTTCCAAATGTACTGAAATCAGGATCTCAGAATTATTAACTCTTAAAATACTCAAAGTTAACCATAAACAATAGCCAAAAATCTTAAAAGCACTATATCACGTATAAAATATGTGTCTTAATACTAAGTGAAACATCAAGAATGACTGTATACTGTGAATATTCAATATCCTGTGTGACCATCTATCTAAAATGGGATCGTTGGTTTATTGCATCGTTATCATGACCCAGCAGGGTAGGTACCTGCAAGGTATTGTGGTCAGTTTTCATGGTTTTTGTAGAGTACTTAAAGGGACACTACATTCACCAGAGCCCCTACAGCGTAATGCATTGGTTCTGCATTGGCATATAGCCAGCCCCTGCAGGTTGAGCAGTGTAAATGCTGCCTTTTCTGAGAAACAGCAGTGCTCACATTGCTTGCTAAGGCCATCTCTAGTTGCTGTCACACGGACAGGCGCTAAGGGGACTTCCTCAGTTAGAACCTGCATGGAGATGCGGAACGCTCCCCATACAGAGGCAATGAATCAATTGATTCTATTGTCTATTGATTCATTGCCTCTGTATGGGGAGCGTTCCGCATCTCCATGCAGGTTCTAACTGAGGAGGTCCCTTTAGCGCCTGTCCGTGTGACAGCAACTAGAGATGGCCTTAGCAAGCAATGTGAGCACTGCTGTTTCTCAGGAAAGGCAGCATTTACACTGCTCAACCTGCAGGGGCTGGCTATGTGCCAATGCAGAACCAATGCATTACGCTGTAGGGGCTCTGGTGAATGTAGTGTCCCTTTAAGTACTCTAGGAGATGTTGCTTGGCGCAGTGTCTCGATTCACGGCACATGCACAATAGTCTCTCAATGCTTTACTATAATCATTTCAGCCAGGGACGTAAGGATAATGGTGCGATGGAGTAAAGCGAATAAATATTTAAAATTTTTGTTTGTTTTGGGGAGGAGGCCTAATAATCTAGAGCATTACTATAACGCTATAGCGGTGAGAATACATGTTTCTATTCCTCATGCTATAGTGTTCCTTTAGGAACTATTCATTCTGTCACACAGAGTTTTACTTCAACATCATATACCCCTAACATGAAATCAGTTAATAAAGGCTGGCATCCCAAAGGAGCGCATAATGAATTCATCAATGGATTTAAACCAGGGTCACATGAATTCTAGACATTGCCGGCAGCCCTTTCAAGCCCTGTCCCAGACCTCCTGCAGAACTGTGGAGATGAAAGAGTTAATGGTAAAGGCTGTTCACACGGCATAGCTCTGAGCATCTGGAATCTCCAGCTTTTTCAGTAAAATTCTCTTTCCGTGATCCCTTTCTTGTTAGTGATAATTGGCCACGTCAGTCAGCAGAGAAAGTACCGCTAGCATACATTAAAGACACGGGATAGCGTGAAATAAAAGTATTCTGGCACAGACTCTGTAATTGCACCAAACGAGAAGCCAGGACAATAGCTGTTATTTCACTTAGACATTCGCTGACCTCACATTCACCATTTCCCGCTTACAATGCGCTCAGAAAGAAACCGCGCAAATTACAATCTAAGGCACCCGAAAACTTCACTCAACTATTAAATTAGGAGCCAGAATTCAGCTTACAATGCACAATGGGCTCCTATACAATACAACACATTCCTATACAAAACAATGGACTTCTATACAAAACAACACACCCCTATACAATACAATACAACACACCCCTATACAATACAATACAACACACTCCTATACAATACTAGGACGCTATGGCGTTAGGAATTTAGGTTCCCAACAGTATCCCTAATGCCATAGAAGTCCTTTAAGTATGTTTGTACACACTGTAATGTGACTCTGGATAATGGGAATTATAGTTTCACAATAAATAAAAGACATCATTATTTTAATCCACTGGTGACAAAAATATTTATATAAGCGTCAATAATGCAATCATTATCTAACTAGGCAAAGCATGATCGTTGGCATCCTACATTAAAACAATTCAGGCTTCACGTCCCCCCATTTATTTCAATGTCATGGGCAGCGTCTTACGACCACTGGCTGCACTCAGGTGGATGATTTAAACCAGTATCTCTAAAGATTTATTTTATTTCAGGATTCAAATTACGTGTAAGCCATTATTTGGGCCACACATTCTGACTTGGAAAAGTTTTTAAAAAACACCTTTCAGAGAGCAAGGAGCGCAATATTGGGGGTTACCCCCATTGGTTTATTTTTCTACAATCATAAATAAAAATTGGTTACGTCAGAAATATTTCCATGATCTTCGTTTAATCCCTGGCATAACCCGTACGTTCTTCTTCAGCATTAGCATGTGACCTACGTGGACCCTATGTAATATATATGTGTTTATATAGCTCTTCCACATTAACCGTATTAGCAAGTGGATTCATCTGCTTTCTGTGTATGAAGATGATGGCACTTAGAGCTCTCAGCTGATACATTACAGAGCAAATACCTCCATCCACCAGCTGCATTCTGTACAAGGACGGAATTAACCCCTCAGAAAACATGTTTGGTTGCCAGAGGAGACTAGACGGTGATTGACAGCCTACGGTTCACCAGCTGTTGTTGGGACGACGTCTGCTGTGACGCAGCCGGAGCACCTGGTAAAACCTGTTTAAACACAATCCGGCTCCTGAATAACAAAAATCACTAAATCAGTGGGATTATCCACTAAACTACGAATTGTAGCCGATAAATAAAAATGGCAGTATGGAGGTTCAAACAGTAACGTTGTGCCTAGTGGGTTTTCTCCCCATGGGCTATTGCAGCTTCCAATTTTGTGAATAAGACCCACTGAGGTTAAAGCATTTGGAGATAAAAGGTGACGTATTTGATGACATTTAAGAGACATAGGGGAGGTTTGGTTTTTAAAGAGGAACGTGCATTCCACATTTTTATGTCTGTGTCGTAGTTATATGTTGCAGTTTAACCTGTCCTTACTGGTTATCCCACTCACTGCCACTAGAGGCGCTCATGGAAAACTCTTAGGATTTAAAATAGTGATATTGTTTTTCTGTCTTTAAAACGTTTGTAGTGAAACCACAATGACAGAACATAGTTTTTCTCGTCTACCATGTTAGAACGTCCCCCTTAGTTTGTCTAGGTGGTGTCTCGGAGCATGAAGCGGCATGCTTTTAGTAAATACCGTGCAGGAAGCGTTTATCTCCCCAGATCTCGGATATAGGGTGAGGTGTTCAGCTCTACTTCTGTGCTATTTCACTCACGGAATACAAGTGTCATTCCTTCAACACAAGCCTCACTCACTGAGTACAAGTGTCATTCCTTCAACACAAGCCTCACTCACTGAGTACATGTCATTCATTCAACACAAGCCTCACTCACTGAGTACAAGTGTCATTCCTTCAACACAAGCCTCACTCACTCAGTACAAGTGCCATTCATTCAATGCAAGCCTCACTCACTCAGTACAAGTGTCATTTATTCAAGGCAAGCCTCACTTACTCAGTACAAGTGTCATTCATTCAAGGCAAGCTTCACTCACTACAAGTGTCATTCATTCAATACAAGCCTCACTCACTACAAGTGTCATTCATTCAATACAAGCCTCACTCACTGAGTACAAGTGTCATTCATTCAAGGCAAGCCTCACTTACTCAGTACAAGTGTCATTCATTCAATGCAAGCCTCACTCACTCAGTACAAGTGCCATTTGTTCAATGCAAACCTCATTCACTCAGAGGCAAATTTCCCTGCACAAAATAATTGAAGAAATTGTAATAGCTAATTGAGCAGTTGGTGGGCTGAGAACATCATGTATATTAGGTGTAAAATCAAAGTTGTGCGCAAGTTAGGTACGTCAAACACTGTAGTTAAACGAATGAGAACAAACACTTTGTGAAGTGTCGCACACACACGCAGTATTCTGATTTGACCTCAGTTTTAAAGTTGGGCGCTATGTGGTACTCTAAAATGGTCAAGTAAGTGTAGAGTTTTGTGAATAAACTCCACGGTTTGATGGCTGAAATCACAAGTCATTGAACATTGTTGTACCTATTTGGGGGCTCCCTGTGGACCTCCAACCAGCAAGCCATCGACATCTCTCTAGGTCGTAACCAATTCAACACTTTATCTGGGCATTCGGTTTGCTGTGACAAGCTGCAATGACTGTGCATTCCCTCCGGGATGGGAATGAGAGCCTGTGCATTCACTCACATTCCGTCACCAGACTCTGGCATTTTATGGCACCAGGGATTAATCCTGCTGTCTATCGGGAGATCATGTACTGCTGCAACATTTAGTGTATTTTGTCTCTGTAATGTTTTGTGGTTGAGGAGAACCAAGTGTTTTTCCTGCGGTTTGCACTGGACTCCTACCTAGTAATAAAGCTGTATCATGAAGCATGGGCTTGTTCTGATATGCAAGTAGGTATTTGCAATAGAGAAGGTTTATATTGTCTTCAGGTAGGGTTATGGAAGGGATGAGGATTGTATTCTGCAGGTAGGTGTGTATATGATATCGGCATTCTGTGTGCCTGCAGGTAGGTGTGTATATGATATCTGCATTCTGTGTGTCTGCAGGTAGGTGTGTATATGATATCTGCATTCTGTGTGTCTGCAGGTAGGTGTGTATATGATATCTGCATTCTGTGTGTCTGCAGGTAGGTGTGTATATGATATCTGCATTCTGTGTGTCTGCAGGTAGGTGTGTATATGATATCTGCATTCTGTGTGTCTGCAGGTAGGTGTGTATATGATATCTGCATTCTGTGTGCCTGCAGGTAGGTGTGTATATGATATCTGCATTCTGTGTGCCTGCAGGTAGGTGTGTATATGATATCTGCATTCTGTGTGTCTGCAGGTAGGTGTGTATATGATATCTGCATTCTGTGTGTCTGCAGGTAGGTGTGTATATGATATCTGCATTCTGTGTGCCTGCAGGTAGGTGTGTATATGATATCTGCATTCTGTGTGTCTGCAGGTAGGTGTGTATATGATATCTGCATTCTGTGTGCCTGCAGGTAGGTGTGTATATGATATCTGCATTCTGTGTGTCTGCAGGTAGGTGTGTATATGATATCTGCATTCTGTGTGTCTGCAGGTAGGTGTGTATATGATATCTGCATTCTGTGTGTCTGCAGGTAGGTGTGTATATGATATCTGCATTCTGTGTGTCTGCAGGTAGGTGTGTATATGATATCTGCATTCTGTGTGTCTGCAGGTAGGTGTGTATATGATATCTGCATTCTGTGTGCCTGCAGGTAGGTGTGTATATGATATCTGCATTCTGTGTGTCTGCAGGTAGGTGTGTATATGATATCTGCATTCTGTGTGTCTGCAGGTAGGTGTGTATATGATATCTGTATTCTGTGTGTCTGCAGGTAGGTGTGTATATGATATCTGCATTCTGTGTGTCTGCAGGTAGGTGTGTATATGATATCTGTATTCTGTGTGTCTGCAGGTAGGTGTGTATATGATATCTGCATTCTGTGTGCCTGCAGGTAGGTGTGTATATGATATCTGTATTCTGTGTGTCTGCAGGTAGGTGTGTATATGATATCTGTATTCTGTGTGTCTGCAGGTAGGTGTGTATATGATATCTGCATTCTGTGTGTCTGCAGGTAGGTGTGTATATGATATCTGCATTATGTGTGTCTGCAGGTAGGTGTATATATGACTCCTTATTACACACAGTGTACACAGGGTTAAAGTGGCAGGATAATGATAGTCTCCTTTTTACACACAGTGTACACAGGGTTAAAGTGGCAGGATACTGATAGTCTTCTTATTACACACAGTGTACACAGGGTTAAAGCAACAGGATGCTGATAGACTCCTTATTATGCATAGTGTACATAGGGTTAAAGCAGCAGGATACCGATAGACTCCTTATTACACACAGTGTACACAGGGTTAAAGCGACAGGATACAGATAGACTTCTTATTACACACAGTGTGCACAGGGTTAAAGTGGCAGGATAACGATAGATTCCTTATTACACACAATGTACACAGGGTTAAAGCAGCAGGATACTGATAGACTCCATTTTACCTTTCAGCTCTCTATATAAATTATCTGCAGAGATAATATGGTGCCAAAAAGTAGCTGACATGGTTAATATAATTAATAATTACAGAATAAAACAGATTGAAGTGAGAATCAGATCAGTCCTCAGAGTCACAGCCCCAGTCATGCAGTTTGAAGCTTCATAACTTTTCAAATAACCACAGCATGAGTTTCTCAGGTCTAAGCTGTAGAGTGACTGCGCACTTCATAGAAGATGGTGGGTATGTGTAGTAGGAGTTATTAAAACTATGAGTGACAGACAGCACAGTGCTCTGTGTCTGGAATACCCCCTCCCCTTGTAAACCCTGGGCTACTAGGGCTTTATAAATATGAATTATATATTTGAGAATATTCTCTTGCTTAATCAACCCTCAGGAAGTCACTAGGGCTATTAGGGCAGTGAAAAAGATAATATTACACCCTTACACCCTAGCAGGGGGTAGGAGCTGCTGCTTTGCTTTTCCCGTGTTACTTCCAAGATAGCTTCTCGCTCCTCTCTCCTGTGGACACTGTAGCCACACCCCCTGGTGCTATCAGCCAATGATAGCTCCTGAATAGAGAGGCCAATAGCATGACCCTTCTCATGGGCAGCTGAATCTGCTGCCCGAATGGCAAGTCAATGGAAATGACTGAAATCACCTACTTATACAACACTAGGCATGTGCAAATCCTGCTGACACAGGGCAGATTTTAAACCTGTCCAGTTGTTTGACTCTAAAGAAAGCTTATACAGACAATGAGGGGTGCTGCAGTACTGAGACCTATTACAGAATTACAAAAACACTATTTTTCATCCAATTTTTTTTTGGTTTACCACCCTGCACTCCAGAAAAAGAATTTGCGTGTTTCTGCAAATACATTTTCCCAATGTAAAAATTGTAAAAAAAAATAAAAAAAAAGTCTCCACTGCCGTTAATTAGCTTAAAAGGTCTTCTAATTAGTGAGAGTCAAAAAGGTTTCGTTATTCAGACCATCTCTCTGCTAACTGTATAGAATGTAAAGCAATCAGTGAGATTTATTAATCAATAAAACATCACCATTTATCAGATGAAGTGACCTGAGTTCGGCAATAAAGGGAAGTGACCATTAAAGTGATACTGGAGTCCCAGGGGTCTATTTATATATATTGCATTTACAGGGATAATGTGCTATACGTAGCGCAATCAGCAGAAATATTATGTTGGTTTCTATGGCGACTGCTCCACGTTTAGAACCTCAGTGTTTTGCCCGGCCACCAATTTTCTCCAAGCCAGGCGTGTTTTCAATCTGACTATATTGGCCTAAAATTTAAATTGACAGCATTCCCGAGAATTCCCGTTTTAGTGAATATCAAACTGAGTCCTTGTAGCTCCATTAATAATGATCCGTGTGGAAAGTACTCATTGCTGCAAAAACAGTATCTTCATGGCTAAACGTCCTGAGTGACCGTAAACTGTCCCAAATGGCCCAACGTGACCCAGCTCCTTAATGCGTATAACACCCCCATATTACCCGGCACATACCCACAGATACCTCTCTCTGTCCCTTCACGTACAAAATGCAGTGAGAGAAAAATCTTATTGAAGAAAACAACATCCCAAATATTTGGCGTGGGGGCTGTATGCACCCCCTCGGCCGCACGCTAGGTTGCACACCATCCAGCAGCGTTAATAAATAAAAAAAGACAAATTCAGTGGTAGAGAAAATTCATATTGTCGAAGGTTATTCACCCACTAATCCCATTAGGAGATGGTCCCTTATTCCTGGTACCGTACATCACTTCACTACATTCCCAGCATCTCGCTAACATCATTACACAGAGATATTTCTAATCTCCTGCGCCTGTAACAGGCCGTCTGGGCCATTTCATTGGGGATCAAACTGAATTTAGATTGCAAGCCTTTGGGCTCAGGTTCTTTTCATCTGATGTTTCATTACATTCCCATTGTACAGCACTACAGAATTTGCTGGTGCTATATAATTAATAAAATAATAATAATAATAGTAATTACACCTAAAGTGAATTCAAAGTAAAATTCAAATTTAAGGTAAAAAAAGCCAAAAAGGAAAAAGAAACATTTTCTAGTTCAGCTATTCTGTCCTTAAATTTAAATTCAATTCTCACTTTATTGAATAGCACTGTTAATATTGCAATCTCCATGTTATAAAACTCAATTCATGGTTTTAGGTCCTCGATCTGATTGCTCTGCCCCTTTATTTATATTATTCTCACTACAACTCGCACGTCCCTCGCTGTACAGCGAATAAACCAACATAACGTGTGCAACCGATATCGACAATGTTAGGAAACCCTTCAGTGGGGTTATCCAATGTCATTTTATGGCTTGGAAGGTTGTGCTCCCCTTGGATATTAGACCAGACTAATCAGGCGGTCCATCGTTACCCTCCTCCCACGTCTGGGGCAGTGCTAGGAGTCTCAGTCCTCGCACTCTCTTTAGAGCGCCCCCTGGCTGTAGTATTGTCTTGGTGTCATTGCGCGGCTAGCTGGTATCTGAGTCATGCTCATGGAGAGATGGCATGTGGCAGTTGTTAATGTCTTGTGGCAGGACGCCAAAACATACAGACACTGAGACAGACAGCAGATACCAGTCAACCGATCCTCCTGACCTGGCCTTTAGACAACCTCCAGGATATCCCTATACACAACCCAAGCATTCTTCAACACCTTTACTGTGTCACTGCCTCCAGTGGATGGCTATTCCAGGCATTTACTACGCTTTCTGTTTATCACTATTAGTAGACACAGCTGCCACTGCAAGGCCTTTCCAGGTATCAACTACTTTTTAATATCACTATTAGCCATGGTCCCAGATAGAAAGATGCAATAACATTTTATTATATGAGACAAAACAAGCAAACAAATCATATATCTGTTTGACCTCATTCATGTCAGATGACTGTAGGCTTGTAATGCCATTCTCACAATTCAAGGTCATTAGGTACAAAGTGAGTACTGCACTCAATCTCCCAGCACTGAGAGGGTTAATATGTATTATTGATACAGAGCCCTATTTATCTGTCTGCATGGAATCTTCCAGCACTGAGAGGGTTAATGAGTATTATTGATACAGTGTCCTATTTAGCTGTCTGTACGGAATCTCCCAGCATTGAGAGGGTTAATGAGTATTATTGATACTGAGTCCTATTTAGCTGTCTGTATGGAATCTCCCAGCACTGAGAGTGTTAATGTGTATTATTGATACAGTGTCCTATTTAGCTGTCAGCACGGAATCTCCCAGCACTGAGAGGATTAATATGTGTTATTGATACAGTGTCCTATTTAGCTGTCTGCACGGAATCTCCCAGCACTGAGAGGGTTAATATGTGTTATTGATACAGTGTCCTATTTAGCTGTCTGCACGGAATCTCCCAGCACTGAGAGGGTTAATATGTGTTATTGATACTGAGTCCTATTTAGCTGTCTGCACGGAATCTCCCAGCATTGAGAGGGTTAATGAGTATTATTGATACTGAGTCCTATTTAGCTGTCTGTATGGAATCTCCCAGCATTGAGAGGGTTAATGAGTATTATTGATACTGAGTCCTATTTAGCTGTCTTTATGGAATCTCCCAGCACTGAGAGGGTTAATGTGTATTATTGATACAGTGTCCTATTTAGCTGTCTGCACGGAATCTCCCAGCACTGAGAGGGTTAATATGTGTTAATGATACAGTGTCCTATTTAGCTGTCTGCACGGAATCTCCCAGCACTGAGAGGGTTAATATGTGTTAATGATACAGTGTCCTATTTAGCTGTCTGCACGGAATCTCCCAGCATTGAGAGGGTTAATGAGTATTATTGATACTGAGTCCTATTTAGCTGTCTGTATGGAATCTCCCAGCACTGAGAGTGTTAATGTGTATTATTGATACAGTGTCCTATTTAGCTGTCAGCACGGAATCTCCCAGCACTGAGAGGGTTAATATGTGTTATTGATACAGTGTCCTATTTAGCTGTCTGCACGGAATCTCCCAGCACTGAGAGGGTTAATATGTGTTATTGATACTGAGTCCTATTTAGCTGTCTGCACGGAATCTCCCAGCACTGAGAGGGTTAATGAGTATTATTGATACTGGGCCCTATTTAGCTGTCTGCACGGAATCTCCCAGCATTGAGAGGGTTAATGAGTATTATTGATACTGAGTCCTATTTAGCTGTCTGTATGGAATCTCCCAGCACTGAGAGGGTTAATGTGTATTATTGATACAGTGTCCTATTTAGCTGTCTGCACGGAATCTCCCAGCACTGAGAGGGTTAATATGTGTTATTGATACAGTGTCCTATTTAGCTGTCTGTATGGAATCTCCCAGCACTGAGAGGGTTAATATGTGTTAATGATACAGTGTCCTATTTAGCTGTCTGTATGGAATCTCCCAGCACTGAGAGGGTTAATATGTGTTATTGATACAGTGTCCTATTTAGCTGTCTGTATGGAATCTCCCAGCACTAAGAGGGTTAATATGTGTTATTGATACAGTGTCCTATTTAGCTGCCTGTATGGAATCTCCCAGCACTGAGAGGGTTAATATGTGTTAATGATACAGTGTCCTATTTAGCTGTCTGCACGGAATCTCCCAGCACTGAGAGGGTTAATGAGTATTATTGATACAGAGCCCTATTGAACTGTCTGCACGGAATCTCCCAGCACTGAGAGGGTTAATGAGTATTATTGATACTGAGTCCTATTTAGTTGTCTGCATGGAATCTCGCAGCACTGAGAGGGTTAAGGAGTATTATTGATACTGAGCCCTATTTAGCTGTCTGCACGGAATCTCCCAGCACTGAGAGGGTTAATGAGTATTATTGATACAGAGTCCTATTTAGCTGTCTGCACGGAATCTCCCAGCACTGAGAGGGTTAATGAGTATTATTGATACAGAGCCCTATTGAACTGTCTGCACGGAATCTCCCAGCACTGAGAGGGTTAATGAGTATTATTGATACTGAGCCCTATTTAGCTGTCTGCACGGAATCTCCCAGCACTGAGAGGGTTAATGAGTATTATTGATACTGAGCCCTATTTAGCTGTCTGCACGGAATCTCCCAGCACTGAGAGGGTTAATGAGTATTATTGATACTGGGCCCTATTTAGCTGTCTGCACGGAATCTCCCAGCACTGAGAGGGTTAATGAGTATTATTGATACTGAGCCCTATTTAGCTGTCTGCACGGAATCTCCCAGCACTGAGAGGGTTAATGAGTATTATTGATACTGAGCCCTATTTAGCTGTCTGCACGGAATCTCCCAGCACTGAGAGGGTTAATGATTATTATTGATACTGAGCCCTATTTAGCTGTCTGCACGGAATCTCCCAGCACTGAGAGGGTTAATGAGTATTATTGATACTGAGCCCTATTTAGCTGTCTGCGCGGAATCTCCCAGCACTGAGAGGGTTAATGAGTATTATTGATACTGGGCCCTATTTAGCTGTCTGCACGGAATCTCCCAGCACTGAGAGGGTTAATGAGTATTATTGATACTGAGCCCTATTTAGCTGTCTGCAGTATTTAGTGATTTCTATATAAAGAAATAAAGGCGTTCAAGTGCAATTTTCTTCTTTCTTTCTTAATGCATGAAATACACAAATAGCTTACCGTTAGCAAGACATATAGTGAATATGTCGGGTTTTAATGAAAAGGATTCATTTTATGACCACGATCCATTTATACTAAACAGGCAGACAAGTCTAACAAACACATTCCAAGTTTCATTTTGTTCTAAAAGTTGAGAGAATTTAAAATTGTGTCGTTTTATATACATTAAAAACAAACTCTGTTATTAAAAATAAATAGTATTTATAAAAAGAATATATAGTACATAAGTAACAATAGTTCAGTAACTCATTGTGTGAAAAATGATTTCCAGGACAAACAATATCACAAATCTCAGCCACCAGCGATGGGATTTGCTGTAGTCCCACTATGCAATGTTAATGTGTTAAAGGGACACTCTGAGCAGGAACACTGCAGATTGCTGTGAGTACATTGACTTCTTTCCTGGGGTACGTTACAGCTCAGTGAGATCACTCTCAGCCAATGAGCTAAGCCCTGCACTGCCAGGTGTAATCACTGTGGTTGTAGTGGTGACAGGAAGCGGTGGCTGAAGGAACCCAGGTAAAAAGTCATGCCATCCTAAAATGTGTCCATCAAAATGGTAACTGCCACTATTTATCCACTACTAAAATTCCTACCAGGCTCAGCCAACCACTGGCCGATTTGAGTTATATTCCACCAAAGCCGTTTAGCTAGTGGTTGCCCTGTTATCCCATTGCATCAGATGTATATTTTAACTTCCAACAGTCTCAGCATGAATCTCACGGAGTATGATAGGGGTTGTAGTCCCACAGGGTCAGGCAACTTCTTGTACTCAGTTTGATGGGATAAAATTTGTGTTGTGGTTTTTTGGGCTTGTGTTTTTTCCTCTGATCTTGGAATCTAAGACTGGCAAAAGTCAAACACCAGGACCGATTTCTGTTTTTTTAAATTGTCTGACAGCCATTCTGAAGGAGCTCTGACACTGTGTGTAACTCACCCACACTGTGTGTGACACCAAGGGCCAGTCTGTCCATAGGTCCCCATGGAACAAAGGCGGCACTTTGACACCCCTGTCATTCCCAAACAGAAGCCCCTCCGCAGGGTGGGAGGTTGCCAAGACTTGTAAAAAAAAAATTCAGGATTGTCGGGATGGGGTGGCTGACCTGGGGTGGGACAAGTTTCTCACTGGAGTTCAGATGCTCTGCCTTTACTGGCCGCGCATGCTGGAACTCAGTGGTTTATTTAGTTCCATACTTTGCGGCCGGGCTGTGGGCTAGTGAGCTGTCTCCCAGGACAGAGCGGCAGATAGCCACACACGTAGGGGGAGCCTCCAGGAGGGCAGGAGTCAGGACTGGGCAGGCACCGGAGAGGACATAAGGAGCAGAGCCTCTAGGAGTCAGGCCAGATTCCAATGGAGACACATTCCATCCCCAGCACCCACACACACACTACATCCCCAGCACACACACACACTCCGTCCCCGGCACACACAGACACACACTACATCACCAGCACACACAGACACATTCCATCCCCAGCATACACAGACACACTACATCCCCAGCACACACAGACACATTCCATCCCCTGCGCGCACACACACACGCACACTCCACCCCCAGCACAAACACACATCCACACTCCATCCCCAGCAAACACACACGCACACTCCAACCCCAAACACACACGCACACACCAACCCCAAACACACATGCACACTCCAACCCCAAACACACACGCACACTCCATCCCCAGCAATAACACACTCCATCCCCAGCAATAACACATTCCATCCCCAGCAATAACACATTCCATCCCCAGCACACACAGGCACATTCCATCCCCAGCACACACAGGCACATTCCATCCCCAGCACACACAGACACATTCCATCCCCTGCGTGCACACACACACACTACATCCCCAGCACAAACACACACACTCCATCCCCACCACTAACACACACACTCCATCCCCACCACTAACACACTCCATCCCCAGCACACACAGACATCCACTACATCTACTGCACACACACTACATCCCCATCACACACAGATACATTCCACCCCCAGCACACACAGGCACACTCCATCCCCAGCACACACAGACAGATTCCATCCCCTGCACACACAGACAGATTCCATCCCCTACACACACAGACACATTCCATCCCCTACACACACAGACACATTCCATCCCCTGCATACACATACACATTACATCCCCTGCACACACATACACACACACTATTTACATAGCACACATACAGACACACACTCCATCCCAAGCACATACACAAACATTCCATCTCCTGCACACACAGTCACACTTAATTCCCAGCACAGACTTACTACATCCCCTGCACACACACAAATCACTTGTGCGCACACACACACACACTGCCCTCAAGTACAAATGCACACATACACTGCATCTCCAGCACACACGTAGAATCAAAAATCTCTCTCACAGGCATTGCATCCTCTTGACACACTACATCACCAGCAAACATACTGCATCCTCTACATGAACACACACTGCATCCATTAAACACACATACCCTGTATCCACTCTGTCTGGTGACATGGTTTTGGTGGTGGGGAGCATCATTTCATCCTTGGACTCAGGAAGCGCAATGTCTTGGGCCGGCCCTGGTAACATCAGATGCAAAGGTTATTGATACTGCCAGCCATGAAAATAGTATTACAGCTGGCTGACTGACAGCCCAAGGAGGCGGTCCTACACACAACTAAACAACTATTTATATCCAGAAAAAAACATTTAAAAATAGGCTACCAGGCTTGCACCATAACCACTTCAGCATGGATATGTTGTTATAGTGCTTGAGCACACTCAGTGCCTTCATCCCTATTTGCACCCAGAGTTACTACACTCCCATCCAGCACTCTCGCAGTTAAAGTGTGACACCCCCTTCCCCCACTTATGACAGCTGCCTGTGTATGAAACTTTAATCTACGCATACTTACAGTTTTAAAATTAGTAACGGTGGTTATGGTGGAGGCTGCTGGGCAGCTCAGCTAAATAACCCAAAATCTGTACATTAATCTCCTGGAGCCACACTCCGAAAACTAGCGATTAATAAGCAGGCACTCACACTCACACAGAACAAGCACTCACAGAAAACAGCCACTTGCAAAGCAGATACTCGATGAGCAAGCACTCACACTCATTATCGTATTGATGGTAGTCACTCAAACAAAGATTCACAGAGCAGACAACTGCACTCACACTCAGAGTAAAGACTCAGTGACAGCACTCACACTCAGAATAAAGACTCAGTGATGCACTCACACTCACAGCGTGTAAATATGTCACATGGCCCACTAAGACATTCCCCAGAGGGCACAGTGAGGTGGTATAGATGTGGGGAGCAGCCCCCCACCTCCTCTGTGATGCCACCCTGGGAGGGGACTTTATAGCCATAAATCTCCTAAAATGACACAGGTCTGTAATATTTCACACCCCACAAAGACAAACAGGCTAAATACGTCACTCCAGCCTAAACCCAAACTGTACCCATGGCCATTGTAGGGGGTTCAATTTAACATGCAGGTTTGTCATAGAACAGTCCTGTGGGTGGAACTGAAACGTGCGATGAAGATGGGATGCATGGAAGACGTCTAGCCTACCGTGTAACAGTCTGCAACGCGAGGGTTCATTTTAATGTCATCGTTATCAATAGAAAACATGCAGCATATAGCACTATAAATCGCTATTTATTAAACTCGCAATCGCAGAGAGATAACAAGCGTGTTGGGAATTTTCAGACAAAGTAAACTCATTAAAAACTTTCTCGAGCTTGGTTATTTTGGCTTTAATTTCACAACTCCCTGTACGATAGAGCAGCATCATCTGTATAAACCAGAAAATACATAACTCTGGCAAAGGGTTAACTTTATATAGAAACCACCAACCAATGAAATCAGTAACTAATGCCCAGACACTGCCAGTGACACATTACAACACAACAATGTACAACTATGTAACAACAACCTCTCAATACGACTAGTATTAGTTATCTTAAAGGGATACACCACTCCAGGCACCATAACAACTTCAAGTGCAATAACATTGTATTTTATGACCCCCTATTAAATAAATCTGTTGCAACATGTGCAATAATAATGTATTATTCCTTTACCCCTCTATGGTATATTGACCTATTAAAATATTCACTGGTTTTGAGACATACTCCATGCCAGGATCCTTGGCTGCATATTATCATATAAAAAGTGTTTATTAAATAATATTGTAGGCCAGGATTTCAAATTAGTATAATATCGCTGCCATTCTAAACAGTAAGTGGGGTGATTATTGCTCCCTTTATATTATTGTATAGGGGCTGCTGTGTTCACCAATGTGACAGAATCCTGTAAATTATTATAACAGTATAATTATTACATAATTACTACTTACATATTTATCACATTGTTATTACATAGAACCCACATTTTTGTACAAAAAGAAGTTTAAATCAAGAGTCCTGATATTGACGAACATCAACTCCCATGAGCCTCAGCCAGCCTGTAGTGGGGTTACCATGGGGACTGTATATATTGTAGTATTATAATAAATGACTAAATAGACAGATCCCCAATCAGTGCTTTGCATTTTATACTTTAAGTAACACTGTGTTCGTAAATCTCTCTCCTGAGTAAATATATTGTAAGAAAGATCTCCTAGTTGTGTAACTGGTAAATGACAGTATATATTTTATTAAAAGGAAAACCAACAGTGAATACTTGAGTTCTGGTCTATTATATTTCATACAGAGGGTACGTTGCACTTGGTTTCAGCTGGTAAATTCAGGATTAACCCCTTGATCACCATAACTGATGGATATATTTCTGCTGTGTTGTGTTTGGTATTACTGTATTTGCGATGCTAGCAGAGCAAATGTTTCAGAACTACATTTCCCATCATGCACAGCCAGCCCAAGGACAAAGTGCCAGTGTTAGCCCTCGCCATTCTATTCTAGGAATCCCTACATAGATATTATTGTAGGACTATTTTTGCCCGTAACACACAGTGGGGGTCGCGTGTGCACTGACATGGTCTATAAACAGAATGACCCCTCTGTCAGACCCTCCGATGAAAACTGGGCCCACCGGACTCTGGCGTATAATTAGCTGGAGGGAAGTTAAGAGATAAAAGACAGGGAGGGCTGGCGATGGTAACTGTTTCAAGCAGTGAGACCAGCTGCAATATGTGACTCCTTGAGTTAGGCATTAATAGTCTTTGAACGATGATGGTCTAAGGCAAACAGGTGCCAAGATTTCTAAATACACTTTAACCTCTCTGCTGCCACTGCAGCCTCCAACACAGGAGTGTCACCAATTCACCAGATCATCTGGGTGCTTTACGACATGTGACAATAAATTACAAAATGTCACCCGACCTCTGATTGCGTCCAGCAGGACTCAACGTATGACTGGCTGCACGGAACTTGAGGAACCTTTGTAGAGTTTAGGACACAGACCCAATAAAAAAAGTTGGCACCTGGAGTGGTCTTTCCAGGAGCCCTGGATTGATCCAATGCAATCAGTGGCCCCATACTGTAGCCCAATATCTAATTCCACATTCCCAAGCAACCTCTGCTGCCAATAACCCAAGGAGGAATCGTCCCTTACCTGGAGTGCTTCCGAACATAGCGCAGGCGAGTCTTCAGCCTTCAGAAATACCTGCTGCCCCCGTCTAAAGAAATGGATAACTGCAATAAGTATATGATGTAAAACCAAAACCATACTTCCACCCTCCGAATCGGCTCTGCTTCCCAGCCTGCTGCAATGCTCCAGTCCCTCACACACACCAACACACGCACACCCTCTGCACTTTCAGGTTTCACTACATGTATAAACACACATTAATCTACGGTCCTGTTAGGCTTACAGAAAAAAAAAAAGAAAGAAAAAGGCACATCCTATTTCAAACACTGCCCCTCCCAGACACCCTCCCTCTCTCTCCCTGCACAAGGCTCATTCAGAAAGGGTTTGTCATCGTTCACACCTGCTCCCCAGAGCGATGGGGCAAGCCGAACGAAAGATCCACATTGCTGTCGCTGTGGAGCGAGAGGGGCGAAGGGGAGCGATCCAGCGAAATGTGCAGGATGCTGCAATCCAGCGAGGAAGAGATGCACAGCTCAGGGGGTGTCACAGGGTCCTAGTGCCTATAATAATGCCAGTAGGCAGCACAGCACAGGGACGCAGTGACAAACAGCACAAGGTGAGTCTCTTTACACCTGCATCCAGACTGGCCGGGCGAAGCAGGCACCTCGTCCTCCTGCATGGTCTCTGTACAGGGTGGCTTTATTACTCCAACTGCTGCGGATTACAACTCCCACTGGGCTCGGCCAACAGACAAAGCCCAATAGTGCACCCTGTGGCATGGCACCCTGGCAGGCTTTTATAATGATGTATATATCAGGGACACAATCTGTAAAGGGGAGATAGGGTCTAGCAGGATCCTACAATAGGACAAAAAAAAACAAAACAGGTAAACTGGAAAAAATCCCCAAACCGGTTTTTCCATCTCAGCAAATTACAAGAAACAAACGCAGACATGGTATTTCTTTAAACACTTGCTATTCACTGAAAATAACCTGAACAAACCTTCCATTAGTTTATAACCAGCTGAGAACCTTCACGTCATTTAACTGCAATAAAATCGTCATCATTTAAATCCTCGTCTAATGTTTGCGCAATCATCACACTATAAATGGCGATCGGCGCTCACAAAGTGTTTCCTCCTGATCAGGAAAACTTACTTTGCTGCATCTTCACTAAACAATAAAACGTGCGAAAACAAACCGCAGACACCAGAAAAATGGTCTAACTCCACTACATTCCCAGCTTGCCTGTTTCAACCTAAATCTTTATCTCACTGTTTAGTGAGTAAGCCCCAATGATAATTAAAATAAATGAATTCACGTCTGGTTTCAGAAAAACAATGTGGCACACGTTGCTTTGAAAACAGAAGCGCTGTAATCTGGGAGACAGAGGAGCTGATTGGCTGTAGAGACACTAGGACGCCCATTTAACTATTAGTACGCCAGTTGCCTGTGTAGCATGTGATGTTACTATTTATATTCCAAGACTACCTGTTAAGTTCTGTAGATTTCATTCACACTAGATATCTTCACACCGAGCCCAGATTAGTGTCCCGATTTACTAATCTCTTCCTGAGGGGCCTAAGTCAAACATAGAGTGCTATGGTGACTAGTGAGTTGGCAACCGATTTGAAAACGTGAGCCAAAATAGTCACAATTAAAAACCAATCTCCAACTTGGCCGGATACATGCAGATTCGTCTGTAGAAATTAAGAGGGTGGATCCTGACGGATTGAAATAGCAACCTATTTTTATCAAACAGGGAATTTGGAAACCCTATTTAAATACGATTCTACATTATTAGAGGCTTCAGCTGGGTTTTAACCCAATAAGGAACAATTATTTTAATGTTGCCTTCGCAATCTGATCCCCTGCAGGTTTTGCAAAGTATTTAATGTCCTACTTATTAAGGATTAGTTGTTGTATTCAGAGCCGCCACCTTTAAATGAGTGGGGCATTCAAACCTAATGTAGAATCTTTAAAGGAACACTGTACTCACTATAACAAATTCATCTACATGAAGTTGTTATAGTGCCTACAGTAGTTCCCTCCTCCTTAGTGTCCCCAGAAGACTGTATTTTACTAATTAGAAGGTGTAGAAGCGCGGCTATTAGCCACAACTCAAAGCCCATTGGTTGTGAGAGCCTGGACTGTCACTTCCTTCACAACCTGCTAACATGCGCAATGCCGACAGCTTAATGAAGTGGTCTGGGTGCCAGGTCCAGCTAGGCTTAATCCATTCTTTTATAAACATAGCAGTTTCAGAGAAACTGCTATGTTTATGAATGGGTTAAGCCTTCCCCCTATTTCCTCTAGCGGCTGTCTCATTGACAGCCGCTAGAGGCGCTTGTGTGCTTCTCACTGTGAAAATCACAGTGAGAGCACGCAAGCGTCCATAGGGAAGCATTGATAATGTGTGACCGGCTGAATGCGCGCACAGCCAGCCGCATGGGAGGAGAAGAGGAGGATCGGCGGAGGAGAGCTCCCCGCCCAGCGCTGGAAAAAGGTAAGTTTTTACCCCTTTCCCCCTTCCAGAGCCGGGCGGGAGGGGGACCCTGAGGGTGGGGGCACCCTCAGGGCACTATAGCGCCAGGAAAACGAGTATGTTTTCCTGGCACTATAGTGGTCCTTTAAAGTGGGTGAGTCTGCTGCTAAAACTATAGATTATAAGCAAAGATGAAAAGTGACTGGTAAAGAGAGTGCGTCCATTGTTAGGGATTATTCATCAACAATTGAACTGAATCTGATTTGCTACTCAGGTTAATGGAGCTGGTTATTAGAGCCAGTACTGGAGCCATGACTGGAGCTGGTTATTAGAGCCAGTACTGGAGCCATGACTGGAGCTGGTTATTAGAGCCATGAGCTGTGTCTGCAACTGTGTTGGTTTCAAATGAGCTATTTTTGCATAACGGGCCACTCTACACACATAAAGCACTTCAGCTTGCTAAAATGCTTTATGGGTAAGGCACACCTCACAACATTTCAATGGACAAAGAAAGTACATTCATTTTATGGGTGTGAGGAGGGTGTGACCAGGGGTGTGGATGTTCTGGGTGGTGGGGGGTGGTCAGGTGCAGGGCTGTGCTTAGTTGTAGGTAACTTACTAACAACAATTTATATAATTACAATATATGCATAACAAGAACAATGTATCTTAATTACACAGACTGATTTCTAAACACATTTATTGTAGTTTAAATACACATTACTGGGAGTATTATCACTGTGGAGCTCTGTTATACACTCAGACACATTACTGGGAGTATTATTGCTGTGGAGCTCTGTTATACACTCAGACACATTACTGGGAGTATTATTGCTGTGGAGCTGTGTTATACACTCAGACACATTACTGGGAGTATTATTGCTGTGGAGCTCTGTTATACACTCAGACACATTACTGGGAGTATTATTGCTGTGGAGCTCTGTTATACACTCAGACACATTACTGGGAGTATTATTGCTGTGGAGCTCTGTTATACACTCAGACACATTACTGGGGGTATTATTGCTGGGGAGCTCTGTTATACACTCAGACACATTACTGGGAGTATTATTGCTGTGGAGCTCTGTTATACACTCAGACACATTACTGGGAGTATTATTGCCTTGGAGCTCTGTTGTACACTCAGACACATTGCTGGGAGTATTATTACTGTGGAGCTCTGTTATACACTCAGACACATTACTGGGAGTATTATTGCTGTGGAGCTCTGTTATACACTCAGACACATTACTGGGAGTATTATTGCTGTGGAGCTCTGTTATACACTAAGACACATTACTGGGAGTATTATTGCTGTGGAGCTCTGTTATACACTCAGACACATTACTGGGAGTATTATTGCTGTGGAGCTCTGTTATACACTCAGACACATTACTGGGAGTATTATTGCTGTGGAGCTCTGTTATACACTCAGACACATTACTGGGAGTATTATTGCTGTGGAGCTCTGTGATACACTAAGACACATTACTGGGAGTATTATTGCTGGGGAGCTCTGTTACACACTCAGACACATTACTGGGAGTATTATTGCTGGGGAGCTCTGTTATACACTCAGACACACCAACAATATGGAGCTCCCAGAAAAGAGAGAGAGAGAATTGTGAGGTGTCGGTAAGGAGTTTTAATGGCAGTTCCCTGGCGAAACGAGGAAGGCTTACAAACGCTGCAGACAAATGATCTGCAGCTTTTACCGGCTGATTTTAGATAAACATCCAATGACAGCATTCCTAAAAAGCTACATGCGTGTTTTCATTGGGAGTATGTCCTCTAAATAAATCACAATTTGTTTTTGTTGTACAGTGTTCATTCAAATTTTGTGATTTGTTTTTCAATTCACAACAATTTGTTACTTCAAATTCAAATTTAGACAACCCTTCCGCTTAGAAGGGATTCCAGGTATCTACCACACTTCTTACAAAAGGCATGTTAATATCACCCCACTTCCTCCAAATTGTCAGACAGGACTATGAAAATGTACCGCCCTTCATCCTTCCGAGGTAGATAAAATTAGCACCATTGAATTGGGTAATAGTAACAACCCCAGTCTGGACATGGAAACGTGGAGTAATCTAAACATACCTTTCCTGGTTAGACATCTAGTATACTTATGGGCCTTCTGTGACCTACAAACGCTTACTAATAAAAATAATAATAATAATAATAATAGTGCCTGGATATTAAAGTTATTCTCTCACATTGACAGATATCACCAGGTAATATACGGAGTTTAAAATCATTTTTATAAAACCTACTTTCACGGTCTGTATGATTGTACCCGCCTGTTTAGCATAGCCATGTGTTTTCACAACGCATTCTGTGGGCTGTTGGAAGGATAAATCCCATATTTCACAGGTGCTGGGGGTGTAATAAATGAATACATTATTAAATCACTGCAACTCATTAGAAATGCCAGAAAATAACAACTGGTCAAACACCTGTGCGGTTTGTGAAGCAATCAGGTACATTCCAGGTGGTTGCTATGGTAATTGCTCCATTTTTAGAACCTTCTAGTCTATGGAGCTATAAGGGTTTCCTGATATAAAAGTAGGGCAATTGTCATGGAAACTGATACAATGTTTCTGATGCTTTTACTGGTTTCCATGGTAATTGAGACACTATTCTATTATCAGCAATTTTATAAATGTCTCCATATGTAGCTAAAACAAAGATAATGTTAAAATAATATTTATAAAAACACATTTAACAGCCATAATTCATTCAAATAGAAGCTGCAAGAATTAAACAAAAGGAAATACTTTCTAGACACCTTCTGTTGGGGTGCACGGTTTAGAAATAAGGAAATAGGTGGAATAATCCTGGGGCAGCCATTGATTTTGATGGTAAATTTCCTGAGCACACCTCACAGTCAGGGATGCATTTACTGCGAGGCTAACAAGGCATTTGTCTTGGGTGGCACTTTCCAGGGGGCAGCAAAAACAGCTGCCCCCCCCCTCCCCCCACCCACATGGCAGGCAGCCATTTGTTTTCCCTGCGGCCTGCGAGGGAGCGCTCTCCCCGAGGCTCTTCCTGCTCAGCTCCCTCATGGACCCACAGTGATGCCGGGAGCCGGAATATGATGTCACTCTGCGGCGCATGAGGGAGCAGAGCAGGGAGATCACAGCTCCCTGGCCCCCTACTTTAATAATAATAATTGTGAGTGTTGGGGGGAAATGTGTGTGTGTCTGTCAGTGAATGTGTGTGTATATCTGTCAGTGAGTGGCTGTGAGTGTCTGTCAGTGAATGTGTGTGTATATCTGTCAGTGAGTGGCTGTGAGTGTGTGTCTGTCAGTGCGTGTATGCGTCTGTCAGATTGTGTCAAATCAGTGAGTGTGTATGTCAGTGTGTGTGCTGGTCCGTGAGTGTGAGTGTGTGTGTGTGTGTATCTGTCAGTAAAAATGTTTCTTAGTTAACAGGAAGAGGTGTGGCCTTGGAAGGAAGGGGTGGGTAAATTTAAATTAGGTGGTGCCCGAGATCTGCCTGGGGCAGCCCCAATCCAAAATACACCACTGCTCACAGTACAGCAACGACAGACTTCTACTCACACTAACAGTTACATATTGACTCAGAAAGGAACACAAAACATGACTACTGATACAATTTATCAAATTGTCTACAAGGGGTTTAAAAAAACAAAACAAAAAAAACCCCTCCATTGAGAATTGTATTTTCTCTGAATTAACACTGCAGCGCTGTATAAATGCTTGTGCATAAATAAAAGAACTAATAAACAAATTAAAATCAAACACACATTTTTTATGGTAACATCTAATCTTGTTTTCTGGGTTAGGAAGAGACCCCAAGAAATATATGTTTGCACATAAGTACTGAACTGGAGCGTTCCCCCATATCCCATCAGAGGAAACATATCCGATTTAAACACCGACCCTTTGCTGTAACATTCCTTCAATGGGGACAATGTTATGCATAATGGTCCCATTTTAATCTTCTAATCAATGAATCTATACATTGAGATGCCACAATGCTTTGTGAACAGGATTGTGGGGAACACGGACACAGAGCTTCTGTGCAATCAGAGCCGGGAGAGGAAAAGGTAATTAAAATTAATTTCTAAAAATCTGCTGAGCTATAGATTTACTAGCTGTTGGCTAGCACAATGTAGAAATGATGATAATTAGTAGATTAAAATGTAGCTGCCATAGTGTGAATGATGGCGGTTCTTTCATTTTGTTGCCAATTTATGAACTCTTCACAATTCCATCGAGTTTCTGGGTGGGTGGTAGTTTTAGTTGAGGGGTTTGAGCCCAACATTACACAGAAGCTACCTTAAACCTCCCAAAATAAAGTGAGTATTTCATAAAGATCAAATCTATACAAAATGCTCATGGTGTCTTATGATGTCAAAATAGGGACTACCATGTCTTAGGAACTTGTCCACGCCGGAAAAAAATGGAGAAAAGCAGAGCTACCACCACCAAGTGTTGACATTTCTCTCACCCATCACCTGTGACAGCTGTAGGAAAAAATATATATATATTCTGGGAGGGGAGGGGGGAAGCTTACAGAACTGCATTAAAATGTATAATGTCTATACAAACCCTAAATGCAGAGCAGAGCGAGGGTAGAAACGTAACGATAAGGAGGACCGAGCGGGCTGACATGGTGGATTACTTATAACCAACAGGGCTACCAATGGACATCTTTAATAAGGGGTCAAACTCTCACAGATTCCTCCCCAGACCAAGTTACTAAACGGATTGTGCAAATCTGGGACGTAGAAAAGGCTACCCGCCATTACTTTCAGAGACTGGTGGCAATTAAATACTCCATATTTATATTAATTATTCTATGATCTGTATATTCATTTATCCACTGCAGACATTAACCAGGCAGCTGTTACATGCCATATGGTCTCATCAATTAAATATGTACGAGGGATGGAAATGTATTCTTAAATTATAAAATTACCATCTAACAAAAATAACGAAAGCACCAATGTTACAGATACATCCATTTTAAGGGGGTGCACTAATTTGTTGGATTTTAGAGCTATATAACTGGTTAACAAATAGGAGCCATTGACATTTCATTTAATAGCTTGAGTGGGGGAAAAAGATAGGGCAAATAAAAATGTCCCTTTTGACAAAATGAATGGCGACTGAGTATGAAAACATCATGAAAAGACTGATGTTTGGGAATGTACAGACAATGTTCGAGGCTGAGCCTCACATTGTGTTACACCTTATATCTCAAAGTGCTTTTAAAGCCACCTAGAACTGTCCTCTCCTCTGTGATCAAAGGGGAATATATAGCAAAATAGTTGCAAAAATATGTCCTGCAGACAACCTGTCATTATCCCCAGATCCTCTATACACATGGACACATATCATTAAAAGTGATCTGATAAAAGGCTTCTGATACGGACTTATATCCCAACTTTTATGTCACGTGGGGGTTCCGTCGCAAGATAGTGGGTAATTATCATCTGGCAAGGCTGGAACGTGCCCAGCTCCCTATAAGACATAATGCCAGTGGATGCCCATTTCGTATTTCCACCCTATTTCCCTCATGCCATCACTAAAACTTTAATAAAAATGGGGATACCCGTAACATGCCAGTCAGACTGGCCCTCCGTCTATATGTATTGTCAGTAACTGTATCACTGAGTACTGAGCGATCTGGCACATACAGTGCTTTTTAACATAATGAACGATAAGAGGAAAAATAAACAGCGTCTCTGTCACACACGGCCGGCATGGGGTAAGGTGTCTCTCACATAAACAACTTCACAGCACATGGAAAAGATCACAGTGCTCTTGCAACATCGAGATGATTAATAGCTCAGAACAGACACAGCACTAATTGCAAGGGTTTATATGTTTCTTTATATGTAATTTATAATAAAAACTAGCTTTTAATCAGGCTCGAGAGTGCTTGATTATTGACTCGTTCGTTTTAATTCCTTAATTTTAAAAGGAGGGGGCAGTGTCAGCTAGGTTACTCCAACCACAATGCAATGTTTTACTACACACACCATCTTGTTGAAGAAACCCTTTCAGATTAATTAAGAATGGAATCATTTTAGTATCTGGTAAAAAGCCATTGCTAAATTGGAGAATACGACACGCTGAACGAGTTCTAAACACATAAAGACAACATCTTCTTCTTGTCTATTACTGGGGCGAAAAATCCACTCTCCGTATCACATGACTCCCGCCAATATTTAATATGACCCAGAGAACCGTCTTATTATCAAACAAATTGCTGAAACACTCTGCGTGGGCAGGCTGTGTGCTGAACTACCCAGGACGGGCCTAGTGCTCTATGACCAATGCAGTGTTAATTCTGTCGACTAACAACTGTAGTCAGATTTTAGTTGACTGAAATTTTTGAGATTTAGTCGATTAAACCTATACTAACAATAAAACAATTCAGATGATTAAAATACGCCTAAAACTAAAATGGCTTTTTAGTCAAAAGATTAGAAATAATACTAAATTTAACACTGGTCCAATGTGATAACAAAATCAATAAACTCTAAGTGTGTCTCATGTGGGACATATCAGTTGATTGAAACAAAGAAGTTTAAAGTATCTTTAAAGGGACACATCACTGCTGAATGCAGAAAAAAAAATTGCGATGTAGTACATATACCCCTAATGAAAATATGCATTCATTTAATTATCCATTTTTCATTTGGAATATATCTGAAATCAGCTTGCAAAAGTTACAGGTGTCTTGTCTGCAGCCTCTGCAAGCCCTCCCCTTCTGAACCCGCCCAGACTTTCTGAGGCTGTCCAATCACAGACTTCCCAATGTAGCTCAATGGAAAGTAGGAGGGAAGGATATGCTGTAGCAGTGGTTTTCAACCAGTGTACACAAACAGGGCATCTGTCCATCTCCCCAGTTATATTCAGTAATGACTCCCATAATCCCTAGATGCCAACTTTACCCACCCCAGTATTATTCCACAAGCACCATTATCTGATTTAGATTGTAAACTCATGTCCCATCCTGCATATTGCTGTGTAAAAACCGATTATATTCCCATATTATTTGTAGCATGGTACTCTCTGTAGCATGACATAAACAAGACAATGAACAATACCTAACCCTAGTAAGGAGCAGAATAAATAATTACATCTAAGAGAGGCTCTGGAGTCAGCATTCTGGATGCTTCCTTTATAAAGCTAAAAGAAGCGCAAGCTTAATATCGCGCCCTGAATGCCGCATACAGAACGGAACAGCACTGCGTGGAATGTCCTGTGAGCTCATTCACACATTCTTCATACATTCCGACCTTATTCACTACAGACAATCTGACAACAGCTCTCCGAGCTTGGGAACAATCTGAGATCGGCTGGGAATAGCCTGGGAGAGAATGGAATATCCTGAGATAGACTGCTATAACCTGGGATAAAATGGAACATTCTGGGATAGACTGCTATAGCCTGGGAGAGAATGGAATATCCTGGGAAAGACTGCTATAGCCTGGGAGAGAATGGAATATTCTGAGCCTGGGAGAGAATGGAATATCCTGAGATAGACTGCTATAGCCTGGGATAAAATGGAACATTCTGGGATAGACTGCTATAGCCTGGGAGAGAATGGAATATCCAGAGACAGACTGATATAGCCTGGAAGAGAATGGAACAATCTGGGATAAACTGCTATAGTCTGGGATAGAATGAGACATTCTGGGATAGACTGCAATAGCCTGGGATAAAATGGAACATTCTGGGATAGACTGCTATAGCCTGGGAGAGTATGGAATATCCTGTGAAAGACTGCTATAGCCTGTGAGAGAATGGAATATCCTGGGAAAGACTGCTATAGCTTGGGAGAGAATGGAATATTCTGATCCTGGGAGAGAATGGAATATCCTGGGATAGACTGCAATAGCCTGGGATAAAATGGAACATTCTGGGATAGACTGCTATAGCCTGGGAGAGTATGGAATATCCTGTGAAAGACTGCTATAGCCTGTGAGAGAATGGAATATCCTGGGAAAGACTGCTATAGCTTGGGAGAGAATGGAATATTCTGATCCTGGGAGAGAATGGAATATCCTGGGATAGACTGCAATAGCCTGGGATAAAATGGAACATTCTGGGATAGACTGCTATAGCCTGGGAGAGTATGGAATATCCTGTGAAAGACTGCTATAGCCTGGGAAAGTATGGCATATCCTGGGAAAGACTGCTATAGCCTGGGAGAGAATGGAATATCCTGGGAAAGACTGCTATAGCCTGGGAGAGAATGGAATATTCTGGGATAGACTGCTATAGCCTGGGAGAGTATGGAATGTCCTGTGAAAGACTGCTATAGCCTGGGAAAGTATGGAATATCCTGGGAAAGTATGGAATATCCTGGGAAAGACTGCTATAGCCTGGGAGAGTATGGAATATCCTGGGAAAGACTGTTATAGCCTGGGAGAGAATGGAATATCCTGGGAGAGAATGGAACATTCTGGGATAGACTGCTATAGCCTGGAAGAGAATGGAATATTCTGGGATAGACTGCTATAGCCTGGGAGAGAATGGAATATCCTGGGAGAGAATGGAACATTCTGGGATAGACTGCAATAGCCTGGAAGAGAATGGATTATTCTGGGATAGACTGCTATAGCCTGGGAGAGAATGGAATATCCTGGGAGAGAATGGAACATTCTGGGATTGACTGCTATAGCCTGGAAGAGAAGGGGATATCCTCAGATAGACTGCTATAGCCTGAGAAAGAATGGAACATCCTGAGATAGACTGCTATAGTCTGGTAGAGAATGGAATATTCTGGGATAAACTGCAATAGCCTGGGAGAGAAGGGAATATCCTGAGATAGACTGCTATAGTCTGGGAGAGAATAGACTATTCTGAGCCTGGATGAGAATGGAATATCCTGGGATAGACTGGGAGAGAATGGAATATTCTGAGCCTGGGTGAGAATGGAATATCTTGGGATAGACTGCTATAGCCTGGGAGAGAATGGAATATCTTGGGATAGACTGCTATAGCCTGGGAGAGAATGGAATATCCTGGGATAGACTGCTATAGCCTGGGAGAGAATGGAATATCTTGGGACAGACTGTTATAGCCTGGGAGAGAATGGAATAGTCTGAGCATAGGAGAGAATGGAACAATCTGGGATAGACTGCTATAACCTGGGATAAAATGGAACATCCCGGGATAGACTGCTATAGCCTGGCAGAGAATGGAACATTCAGGGATAGACTGCTATAGCCTAGGAGAAAATGGAATATCATGGGATAGACTGCTATAGCATGGGAGAGAAGGAAATATCCTGAGATAGACTGCTATAGCCTGGGAGAGAATGGAATATCCTGGGATAGACTGCTATAGCCTGGGAGAGAATGGGATATCTAGAGACAGACTGCTATAGCCTGGGAGAGAATGGAATATCCTGGGATAGACTGCTATAGCCTGGGAGAGAATGGAATATTCTGAGCCTGGGAGAGAAGGAAATATCCTGAGATAGACTGCTATAGGCTGGGAGAGAATGGAATATCCTGGGATAGACTGCTATAGCCTGGGAGAGAATGGGATATCTAGAGACAGACTTCTATAGCCTGGGAGAGAATGGAATATCCTGGGATAGACTGCTATAGCCTGGGAGAGAATGGAATATTCTGAGCCAGTGAGAGAATGGAACAATCTGGGATAGACTGCTATAGCCTGGAAGAGAATGGAAAATTCTGGGTTAGACTGTTATAGCCTGGTTTAGAATGGAAAATTCTTGGATAGACTGCTATTGCCTGGGATAGAATGGAAAATTCTGGGAGAGAATGGAATATTCTGGGATAGACTGCTATAGCCTGGGATAGAATGGAACATTCTGGGATAGACTGCTATAGCCTGGGATAAAATGGAATATTCTGGGATAGACTACTATAGCCTGGGAAAGAATGGAACAATCTGGGATAGACTGCTATAGCCTGGGAGAGAATGGAATATCCAGAGACAGAGAGTGAATGGAATATTCTGGGATAGACTGCTATAGCCTGGCAGAGAATGGAATATCCAGGGATAGAATACTACAGTCTGGGATAGAATGGAATATTCTGGGATAGAATACTACAGTCTGGGATAGAATGTAATATTCTGGGATAGAATACTATAGCCTGTGTAGATTGGAATATTCTGGGATAGAATACTATAGTCTGGGATAGAATGGAATATTCTGGGATTGAATACTATAGCCTGTGTAGATTGGAAAATTCTGGGATAGAATACTATAGTCTGGGATAGAATGGAATATTCTGGGATAGAATACTATAGTCTGGGATAGAATGGAATATTCTGGGATAGAATACTATAGTCTGTGTATATTGGAATATTCTTGGATATAATGGAATATTCTAGGATAGAGTACTATAGTCTAGGATTGACTGGAATAGCCTGGAATAGATTGAAATATTCTGCTCATTCCATGTATTTACTATCCTTTCTATATCACTGTTACTGCTCCAAATGCAAGGCCATTCGAGGTATTTACTACCCTTTCTATATCACTGTAACCGCTCCTACTGGAAGGCTATTCCAGGTATCCACTACCCTTTCTATATCACTGTTACTGCTCCCATTGGAAGGCTATTCCAGGTATCTACTACCCTTTCTATATCAATGTTACTGCTCCCACTGGAAGGCTATTCCAGGTATTTACTACCCTTTCTATATCACTGTTACTGCTCCCACTGGAAGGCTATTCCGGGTATCTAGTACCCTTTCTATATCACTGTTACTGCTCCCACTGGAAGGCTATTCCAGGTATCTACTACCCTTTCTATATAACTGTTACTGCTCCCACTGGAAGGCTATTCCAGGTATCTACTACCCTTTCTATATCACTGTTACTTCCCACTGGAAGGCTATTCCTACTACCCTTTCTATATCACTGTTACTGCTCCCATGGAAGGCTATTCCAGGTATCTACTACCCTTTCTATATCACTGTTACTGCTCCCACTGGAAGGCTATTCCAGGTATCTACTACCCTTTCTATATCACTGTTACTGCTCCCACTGGAAGGCTATTCCAGGTATCTACTACTCTTTCTACAGTATCTCACAAAAGTGAGTACACCCCTCACATTTTTGTAAATATTTTATTATATCTTTTCATGTGACAACATTGAAGAAATGACACTCTGCTACAATGTAAAGTAGTACGTGTACAGCCTGTATAACAGTGTAAATCTGCTGTCCCCTCAAAATAACTCAACACACAGCCACTGATGTCTAAACCGTTGGGAACAAAAGTGAGTACACCCCTAAGTGGAAATGTCCAAACTGACCCCTAATTAGCCATTTTCCCTCCCCGGTGTCATGTGACTCGTTAGTGTTACAAGGTCTCAGGTATGAATGGGGAGCAGGTGTGTTAAATTTGGTGTTATCGCTCTCTCACTGGTCACTGGAAGTTCAACATGGCACCTCATGGCAAAGAACTCTCTGAGGATCTGAAAAAAAAGAATTGTTGCTCTACATAAAGATGGCCAAGGCTATAAGAATATTGCCATGACCCTGAAACTGAGCTGCTCCACGGTGGGAAACACCATACAGCGATTTTACAGGACCGGTTCCACACAGAACAGGCCTCGCTATGGTCGACCAAAGAAGGTGAGTGCACATGCTCAGCGTCATTACCAGAGGGAATAGACGTATGAGTGCTGCCAGCATTGCTGCAGAGGTTGAAGGGGTGGGTCAGTCTGTCAGTGCTCAGACCATACACTGCACACTGCATCAAATTGCTCTGCATGGATGTTTTCCCAGAAGGAAGCCTCTTCTAAAGATGATGCACAAGAAACAGTTTGCTGAAGACAAGCAGACTAAGAACATGGATTACTGGAACCGTGTCCAGACTAAGGACATGGATTACTGGAACCGTGTCCTGTGGTCCGATGAGACCAAGATAAACTTATTTAGTTCAGATGGTGTCAAGCATGTGTGGTGGCAACCAGGTGAGGAGTACAAAGATAAGTGTGACTTGCCTACAGTCAGGCATAGTGGTGGGAGTGTCATGGTCTGGGCCTGCATGAGTGTCTCCCTTTGGAGACTGGTCCGCACGGCAGTATTCCAACATGATAACGCACACCTCCAAGACGACCACTGCCTTGCTAAAGAAGATGAAAGTAAAGGTGATGGACTGGCCAAGCACTGAGCCGTTTAAGGATGCCCCTATTGAGCATCTGTGGGGCATCCTTAAACGGAAGGTGGGGGAGCACAAGGTCTCTAACATCCTCCAGCTGTGTGATGTCGTCATGGAGAAGTGGAAAAGGACTCCAGTGGCAACCTGTGAAGCTCTGGTGAGCTCCATGCCCATGAGGGTTAAGGCAGTGCTAAAAAATAATGGAGGCCACACAAAATATTGACACTTTGGCCCTAATTTGGACATTTCCACTTAGGGGTGTACTCACTTTTGTTGCCAACGGTTTAGACATTAATGGCTGTGTGTTGAATTATTTTGAGGGACAGCAAATAGCCGAGATGAAGGAATCAGTTTATTTGGCTTTAGACTTGTAACTACACGTCAATTCTTCACAATGAGCTGGCCCATTACCAAGGATTTATTTACAAACTGGCAGCTCCATCACACTGCAAGCAGGACAGTCAGAGACTGACAGATTTATATATAGACAGAAGATGCTTCCTGGGCCTGTGAGCTTGCAATCTACAGCTCGAACGCGTCATATAATGTTAGGGTCAATGATAAATACAAACACTTGTTTTCTTATGGGGGTGGGGGGGTAGAAAGCTACTGAGCACAAAAGGGGATTACCCTCTAATCCGTGACCCACAGTGGATTAGGAGCCAAGTATCTACACAGCTCCGATAGTTGTCTGAAGTTTTGCTAGTTAACAAATAAACCGTACGAGCGCTCGGTTAATGAAGCAAGTGATGGTAACCTTCCCAGCATTACATGTCCCTGTGTGACATTTTTATTTTTATCTCCACATTGCTGGAGCCTTGCTTATCTCCCATTTCAGACAGAACGAAGATTGTTAAATCAATTTAAGTAGAGACACAGCACAGAAGCTTGCATTGCCGAGGAACTGCCAGTAGAATGATCACAACAATCAGGATCCATGTTTGTGTTCTGAAAACAAAGTTCTGAAAGTCTGGTTTGTCATGTCAGAGTGCTGTAGATGACACATGTTTTATTAAAAAATATATATATTTTATTCATTCTTAAGCACGGACAGGGAAAAAAATTATCTAACTTTAATGACGAGTTAATGAGGCTTCTAGAAAATAAAAACTAAATTCTAATAATAATAAAGTGTCCCTCTTGTGGTGACACTTTAAAGGACCACTAAAGTCACCCAGGCCACCTTCTCAAAGAAGTGAGTCCTGTAGGTTTAACTCTGCAATGAGGGTTCAATCCACCTCCCGTTGGCTGCCAGTATAACCACTTCCTGCTGCACCAATCGAATAAAACTTGACCATGTGATTGCAGCCCCCAAAGGAAAGCACTGATTCAATGATTTCTACATGGGGTCCGACTCTGGAACCTCCTCCTGACGCCACGAGAGGGGGAGAGGTAAGCAGCAAAGGAGGAAGCCTCAGCACTTGGAAAAGGTAAGTACAAACTGGGGAATGAGGAGGAGTACCTGTATGTATAGGGAGAGGAATTCTATAAAGTAAAAAAAAAAACACATTTGTATTCCTAACACCTTAATGCTCCTTTAAGGAGTCCTTTCAGTATAATATCCTATCCCACTGCATTGGATACTCGCCGTTTAGTAGATTTGCCCCACTCATGCCATGTCTGTGGAGGCATCATATTGGGGTCCAATAAACCCCTGTTTACATTTGTTTAGTTTTTTTTCCCACATTTAACAGATAGACCGGATTTAAATATATGAATCACCGGGTGTGACAGACCCATCTGTATAACTATTATTGCTGGTTCGTCTAGTTTGCCTTCCTTTCGTGGAATTGCCTGTCCGTATACCTCTATTCTTTTTACCGAATGAACTTACCGAACGGACGGCCACCCAGAAGAGAAGTGTGCTGCTGGTTAACCTCTTGATCCCAATTAGAACGTTGTGGTTAACCGCAGACACCTCTTAATTACAACCGAATGCCGGGTGGTCGTCGTTCGTATGTCGTCCACGAGGTGGCGGCCATTTTAAACCATGCGAAAGACCAGCGGTGTTCGGCGCAGATCGTATGGAACTAAAAACGGACACTTTTTCTGCTGAATACCGCTGAAACCACAGACCGCCCTTCTCAGTCGACAAGGCATGCGAACATCGGCCGTTCGGGAGTTTGGATTATACGAATGAACTGAACCTAGATAGCCTTCCCATGGAGTCAATCGCATACCGAAAGACTGTAAAAGACTTTAACTCCATGGCGATTGAACTGTACGTATGGGATCTGAGCGCTATTCGCTAAGAATATGCACTCAGATCCAGGCTATCTGGGGATGTGTTACACGAATATATGTTCGGTAGTTGGGTAATTATTTATTTTTATGTGTTTTGCCTGTCTTACTTAAAATGGCGATTTGCCTCTGTCCTGGGAGATAATTGAATTACTTCTCAATTATCTCCAGGGCAGAGGAGAGGAAACCAGGATGCATGATGGGAATATTTTGTGCCTGTATGTCTGAAAGTGCCATGTGTCTGTCTGTCATTACAGTCTCCCATTTGGTCCCCTAGGGGAGTGTCCACCAAGTGGCAGACCTGCATAAATACAGGCGGGTAGCCCACAGTAAAGCCAGTTTTGACACTGTTGCACATAGAAGGCTTATCAATAAACTGCAATCTTTAAGTTTGGATTCCAATATTGTTGAATGGGTAAGGCAATGGCTGAGTGACAGGCAACAGAGGGTTGTAGTTAATGGAATATATTCGAAGCTTGGGCTTGTCACCAGTGGGGTACCTCAGGGATCTGTACTTGGACCCATTCTCTTTAATATTTTTATTAGTGATATTGCAGAAGATCTTGATGGTAAGGTATGTCTTTTTGCTGATGATACTAAGATATGTAACAGGGTTGATGTTCCAGGAGGGATAAGCCAAATGGCAAATGATTTAGGTAAACTAGAAAAATGGTCAGAATTGTGGCAACTGACATTTAATGTGGATAAGTGCAAGATAATGCATCTTGGACGTAAAAACCCAAGGGCAGAGTACAGAATATTTGATAGAGTCCTAACCTCAACATCTGAGGAAAGGGATTTAGGGGTGATTATTTCTGATGACTTAAAGGTAGGCAGACAATGTAATAGAGCAGCAGGAAATGCTAGCAGAATGCTTGGTTGTATAGGGAGAGGTATTAGCAGTAGAAAGAGGGAAGTGCTCATGCCATTGTACAGAACACTGGTGAGACCTCACTTGGAGTATTGTACACAGTACTGGAGACCGTATCTTCAGAAGGATATTGATACCTTAGAGAGGGTTCAGAGAAGGGCTACTAAACTGGTTCATGGATTGCGGGATAAAACTTACCAGGAAAGGTTAAAGGATCTTAACATGTATAGCTTGGAGGAAAGACGAGACAGGGGGGATATGATAGAAACATTTAAATATATAAAGGGAATCAACACAGTAAAGGAGGAGACTATATTTAAAAGAAGAAAAACTACCACAACAAGAGGACATAGTCTTAAATTAGAGGGACAAAGGTTTAAAAATAATATCAGGAAGTATTACTTTACTGAGAGGGTAGTGGATGCATGGAATAGCCTTCCAGCTGAAGTGGTAGAGGTTAACACAGTAAAGGAGTTTAAGCATGCGTGGGATAGGCATAAGGCTATCCTAACTATAAGATAAGACATTTATTTACAAAGTATTTAGAAAATTGGGCAGACTAGATGGGCCGAATGGTTCTTATCTGCCGTCACATTCTATGTTTCTATGTTTCTATGTTTCTATGTTTCAGTTCTTGTTTTACCCTCAATGCGGAGCTTGGTCTCGTTATTGGGGGGATTTACTACACACGGTTAGCGACTGATTGCTGGAACCGTAAGCCGCTTGGAGGATATATTTGTTCGGCTGTTAGCCGCGATTCGTGGATTATTGTTCGGGAGCTTGGGGCATTCGTACGGATCCCGTTCGGGAGATTGGTGTATTCCCCTGGTTGCAGTTCGTACGGTGGAAGTATATACGAATGGAGCTTGCATTATTGCGAAAGGGGAAGCTTAACTAAACGGCGGTTTCACTCCTTTGTGCCAGGGGTGTCTTAACCTGTATTTTGGCAAGATACAGAAGAAATCAGTGTGACAAAGTGCCCTTCGCCACTTGCCTCTTGCCCTGTGACTATCGCCCTGGGGTGTATGGCCCTTTAAAAACTGTGTCCCCAGAGTCCCCAGACTGTGAAAATAACTTGTACATGTCTTTTTCCCATGTGGTTCGGTAAATGGGGCTTACCGAACCAATTACTGAACGAGTGGAAGTGTGCAGGCAATTTACCTCCCAGGTTGGGGGTTAACCACAGGTCAATTGCTTTTATTTAGTCGAACGCGGTCAGCGGTGTGTGCCGTCAAATTCATGGAACTGAAATCGGCTACAAAACGGCACTAACACCGCTGAGCCTTACCTTCTCTGCAACTTCGACGCTTCGGCTAAAAGCGAAGTGCGTTCGATCCGTACGCACAGTTATACAGTTATATAAAAAGACGCAGAGGAAGATTGAACACCTACTGCCGACTGAGGAAGCCCCTGGTACGGGGCGAAACGCGTTTCGGATTTAAACAGACATTTCCAAATACTGGATTGAAGTAGACTGTGGACTTAAATTTTGTTGCAGTCTATTCTTCCTTTTTTTTTAATGTTATTTATTTTATTATTGGATCAATAAATACTTTATGAAGAAAGTAAGTGTGGCAAGCTACATTTTATCCTACTGCATCAGATTCACCACAAGAAGATCCTAAAGAAGGAGAGGGACATCCTACACAATGGTCCCAAAGCTGTTCCCATGAGAGCCATTTGTTTATATTTGGCTCCTGGTTTGTGAGTACCTTATCCCCTTTCTTATTTTCTTTTATATATCTATTGACAATATTGCACTATATTGTTCTATATTTTTTGTAGATGATTCACCTACTGTAAGTATTGTATTTCTGTATGTTTTAGAATTTCCCACTCAGGTGATATATCACACTCACATTTCCTTCACTGTATATATTCTATTTACTTTCTAACCTGTTCAACAGCAATACACAACAGACAGAGATCACCCGTTTAAACTTAAACAAAGGCATCTGCGCTTTTCAAAATATTTCTGCAGAATTTCAATGTATCTGACTCTACTACATAAACCTTTTTCGGTATCCCATAATATTTACCGGCATGCACCTGGAAACGTCACACTAGTTGATCATATTGTGGAATTTTAATGTAATTTAATTTTAATTTAAACTGTGATAATTGCCAGCTTGACGTGTAAACTTTACTGAAATTATTTGTGGGATTTACTCACTATTGGTAGAAATTCAAGTAGAGAAATCGGGGTGTCTAGTCACTAGTTCACTCAGACTCCCCATATGTCAGAGCCTTTTATGAATGCCCTGTTGGCCTAGGAGCTCTGACGTTCTGACAAACTGATTTCTTTTTGACTTTCATTAGATTTTATTTCTGAAGATCAACACATGATTATCCAGAATTTCACATTTACAACATAATACTGTAAGTTTATCAAATCCCAGGGCCTCCTCTAAGATGGAAAAGAGGTATTTGGACTAAAAAAGACTGTCTGTACCGGAGAAGGACACTTGGGATGTATGGTTGGTCAGTGGATGCTCTTTATGTTGGGCACCATATTACAAAGGACTGGGTATAGACCCATTTCTATTGGGATATTCTAGTAAGTGAGGGCACATCGAGGGGCATACTATACAAGTCTTTGGATGACTCATTCTAATTAAACTCCTCTGGCTTATTGCGTCCAGTTACTGTCGAGCTCCAGGTCACAGCGAACCGACCTGAGTCTGATTAGCTAAAGGAAAATGAAATGTGAAAACCACAGAGATCAATTATCTTTCTGCTGGCTGTCACTTTACTTCTAACTGGCAAAGGAAATGAGAAGATATTAATTATTCCTGGGCGTTTACAGCATTGCACAGGGCACAAAGCCAAAGTCACTGGATTCCTGAGCACAAAAGCTTGCAATCAAACACGAAGAGAATGCGAAGCTTCTAGATGTTAGTTATTAGAAACACCATTGGCCTCAATTTCTCCTTGCACTAGTTAGAACAAAATGTACTGAAAAGAAATTATAAATGGACTACGACTCCCAGAAACCTCTGCAACCTCTCAGTAAGTCCAAAATGGGGGACGGGATTATTAAGAAAAACTATTTACTATGCCATGTGTAACTATAACCTAAACCGAACACCCCTCTTCTTTCCTTTTTATCCTGCCTTTAATTTTCTCTAAATCTAATTGTTTTTCTATCCTTTTTTTAATGTTTTAGTCATTATTTTCCAATGCCCCTAGAACTACAACGTTACATATCTCCCAACATTTCCAGAGGACAAATATTAGGGGTGCGGGTGGAGGTGTGGTCATGGGGCTGGGCTGTTCTAAGAAATTTGATGTGACTTACTAATAACAATTTATAGAACTAAAGAAGAGCAATGTATCTTATTTACACAGACTGATTTCTAAACACATTTATTGTAGTTTAAAAACACATTACTGGGAGTATTATTGCTGTGGAGCTCTGTTATACACTCAGACACATTACTGGGAGTATTATTGCTGCGGGGCTCTGTTATACACTCAGACACATTACTGGGAGTATTATTGCTGTGGAGCTCTGTTATACACTCAGACACATTACTGGGAGTATTATTGCTGTGGAGCTCTGTTATACACTCAGACACATTACTGGGAGTATTATTGCTGTGGAGCTCTGTTATACACTCAGACACATTACTGGGAGTATTATTGCTGCGGAGCTCTGTTATACACTCAGACATTACTGGGAGTATTATTGCTGCGGAGCTCTGTTATACGCTCAGACACATTACTGGGAGTATTATTGCTGTGGGAGCTCTGTTATACACTCAGACACATTACTGGGAGTATTATTGCTGTGGAGCTCTGTTATACACTCAGACACATTACTGGGAGTATTATTGCTGTGGGGCTCTGTTATACACTCAGACACATTACTAGGAGTATTATTACTATGGGGCTCTGTTATACACTCAGTCACATTACTGGGAGTATTGTTGCTGTGGAGCTCTGTTATACACTCAGACACAATACTGGGAGTATTATTGCTGTGGAGTTCTGTTATACACTCAGACACAATACTGGGAGTATTATTGCTGTGGAGTTCTGTTATACACTCAGACACATTACTGGGATTATTATTGCTGTGGAGCTCTGTTATACACTCAGACACATTACTGGGAGTATTATTGCTGTGGGGTTCTGTTATACACTCAGACACATTACTGGGAGTATTATTGCTGTGGAGCTCTGTTATACACTCAGACACATTACTGGGAGTATTATTGCTGTGGAGCTCTGTTATACACTCAGACACATTACTGGGAGTATTATTGCTGTGGAGCTCTGTTAAACACTCAGACACATTACTGGGAGTATTATTGCTGTGGAGCTCTGTTATACACTCAGACACATTACTGGGAGTATTATTGCTGTGGAGCTCTGTTATACACTCAGACACATTACTGGGAGTATTATTGCTGTGGAGCTCTGTTATACACTCAGACACATTACTGGGAGTATTATTGCTGTGGAGCTCTGTTATACACTCAGACACATTACTGGGAGTATTATTACTGTGGAGCTCTGTTATACACTCAGACACATTACTGGGAGTATTATTGCTGTGGAGCTCTGTTATACACTCAGACACATTACTGGGAGTATTATTGCTGTGGAGCTCTGTTATACACTCAGACACATTACTGGGAGTATTATTGCTGTGGAGCTCTGTTATACACTCAAACACATTACTGGGAGTATTATTGCTGTGGAGCTCTGTTATACACTCAGACACATTACTGGGAGTATTATTGCTGTGGAGCTCTGTTATACACTCAGACACATTACTGGGAGTATTATTGCTGTGGAGCTCTGTTATACACTCAGACACATTACTGGGAGTATTATTGCTGTGGAGCTCTGTAACACACTCAGACACATTACTGGGAGTATTAATACTGTGGAGCTCTGTTATACACTCAAACACATTACTGGGAGTATTATTGCTGTGGAGCTCTGTTATACAGACACATTACTGGGAGTATTATTGCTGTGGAGCTCTGTTATACACTCAGACACATTACTGGGAGTATTATAGCTGCAGAGCTCTGTTATACACTCAGACACATTACTGGGAGTATTATTGCTGTGGAGCTCTGTTACACACTCAGACACATTACTGGGAGTATTAATACTGTGGAGCTCTGTTATACAGACACATTACTTGGAGTATTATTGCTGTGGAGCTCTGTTATACAGACACATTACTGAGAGTATTATTGCTGTGGAGCTCTGTTATACACTCAGACACATTACTGGGAGTATTATTGCTGTGGAGCTCTGTTATACAGACACATTACTGGGAGTATTATTGCTGTGGAGCTCTGTTATACACTCAGACACATTACTGGGAGTATTATTGCTGTGGAGCTCTGTTATACACTCAGACACATTACCGGGAGTATTATTGCTGTGGGTCTCTGTTATAAGCTCAGACACATTACTGGGAGTATTATTGCTGTGGAGCTCTGTTATACAGACACATTACTGGGAGTATTATTGCTGTGGAGCTCTGTTATACACTCAGACACCAACAATATTGGCATCCTACAAAAGAGGGACATTAGGACAGAAAAGGGGGACGGAGGGATTTGAGCCCAAAATAGGGACTTTCCCTTACTAAATAGGGACAGCTGGGAGGTATGATGGGAACCTACAGCCAATTAACGCTTGGTGCTGCCATCGAGCTCCTGGTACAGGTAGAAGAGATCTGGATTCTATCGATTACATATTTATTGGAGCACTAAACGATTACATATGGACTCATAGAATTACAGATCTCGGAATGGAAGTCCATAAAACATAATAATATATAACAATAGCCGTTTACTATTACAGTCTCTAGATAAGATCAAGGTAGGCTGCAGAGCTGACATTCTGATTGGTCGAAACAATGGACAGAAGATTTGGAAATACTCAAAGTTGTCAGTGAGCAGCCGAAGGTGCCTTTACTATTTATTATTCCATCTGGAGTGACAGAACACGGCGCAGCAGATATAAACCCTGGACACGTTTCCAGCTACAACAAGCGTTTAGTCATCATTAATGTGCAGATGAAAGAAATAAACCGTTATAAATTTATTATAATGGAAGTCACTTTCCGATTTTCAATGTGGAGCATGCTCTGTTTATTTACAGTGTGTTTTGGTCTGCGTCTGCTGTCTATTCTTTATTTTTGTTCAGCGTTCATCCCGTTTCTATCACAATAATTTATAACAATGTAATTGATATAGAAATAAAGGCTAACGAGGTATTACATTTATATTATTAATATTTTCTGTTTTTTCAGCTGTCTATGAGCAGTACAGATCATTTCCCCATTTTGTCCCATTAATAAGTGGGCGAACGCTGGGATCCGCAGTTGGATGACCCGTCTCGGTGTAGGTACCTGCTAAGACAGACCTGTTAAGGTATTACATTTCACACTACTTTCTCTTACTCACGAATAATGTGTACAGTCCGATGGAAACACATAGAGCCAGGCTTAAACCAACACTGTAGAATCAGGAATACAAATGTGTTTTACTAAAGCTGTAATGCTCCAGTCACCATTTAGGGGACCAGCACTCCCCTCCCCTAAAACATTTCAAATTTTACTCCTAAAGAATTAAGTTGCCTTGTTTCCCATGACACACTGCTCGATCTGCGGCTGGCCCCGCCTCCATGGCTAAGATAATCAAGATTGATGATCTCAGTCAATCCAATGCACCCACAGGAAAGTAATGTGTGGCAAAACGCTGCTTTAATCAGACGGTCGCCATCTGGCTGAACTGGTGGAGTTTTTCACAAAAGTTAACCTGGAAAGAAAGCATTGCTGTTACTGCAGACTGGCAACGATTTCAGGAGCAGGGTAAAATGGGGGGCACTTGGCATCCAAACCCCTTAACTGAGATGAAGTGGTCTGGGTGCCCTAACTGATTCTTTTAAAGGATATTGTCCTAAATTTAAATACTGCCAGGTTTTTGACAATAACAATAGATTGCAATCAGATGTGCCAGTTTCATGAGGTTTCCCAATACATTATGTTATGTAATGTAACAGTTAAATTATAGTGCATAAACCGTTGAAATAACACTCTTACTGTATTTGAACTTGTAGTTTTTATTTGCAATCTTAAAGGGACACTTAAGTCCTCTTGCTTAAAGGACCACTACAGTCACCCAGACCACTTCAGCTCAATGAAGTGGTCTGGGTGCTAGGTCCCTCCAGTTTTTACCCTGCAGCTGAAGATATAGCAGTTTCTCTAGGGTTTAAACCAGACTCTAGTAGCTGTCTTTCTGACAGCTGCTAGAGGCGCTTCCGGGCTTCTCACTGTTAAAGTCACAGTGAGAAGACGCTGCTGTCCGTAGGAAAGCATTGAGTAATTAAGTAACCTGGTTACACCTCCCTGGTTGTCAATCAGACATCTGGTCCTGTTACTTCCTGGTTTGTTTAGCTCAGTGGAGATAAACTCAAGAGGCAGCAATTGCCCAGAGCACCTGCCTTGCAAAGACTTCTCATTGAGCTGCAATGAAGTCTGTGATTGGACAGCCAAAGAAAGGGGAGGGTTAGAAGGGGAGGGTTTGTCAAGACAAGAGATCTACAACTTTTGCAAGCTGTTTTTAGATTGTGGCAAACATAGCCACCAAGAGACTGAAAAAAGGTCTTTCGAAATTCGAATACACCTGGATTACAATGGCCGTATTGCTGGTAGACTGGTTATCCTCAGGCAATCGGTTCACGAACTGCATCCCTTGCCTTACCCACGAAAGTGTGTAAAATAACGAATGAGAGACCACCCCGGTGCAGTCGTGTGTCCCTCATTACCGAAGGCAACAATGTTGCAAAGGCTGGTAATTGAGGTTCGTGTGTGGCCGCCATTCGCCTGTCGAACACGTGGCGGCGGCCATCTTACACACGAACAGCTGTGTTTGGTCATCGAGTGTCTGGAACCCAAATCGGACACTCGACTAACCAAGCACCGCTAAGACCTCCAGCACTCCGGAACGGGAAGAATCATACGCACGAACAGCCCAGCATTCGGTAGGATGAATCCCGCGAACGAGGGGATTCATTCGAATGCAAAGTCAAGCATGGATGGCAAAGACTTTTCATGACTTTTTAAGGGAAATCCTTTCCCTTCAATAACTCCCGAACCCCTGGTCCGATCTGGGTGATTTTTGAGTATGTTTCTCACCCAGATCAGGGCTACCAGGGGATCCCTCATTCAAAGGTGTACCCCCTGTATTTGGGGTACATCCAAGAACTGGGTAAAAGTATGTACATTTTAATAAGTTTAACTGTTAAGCTAAGGGGAGGAGATGTGCGGGAGGTACCGACTATGTGATTGGATACTGTAACAATTATGGAAGTTGCCTCCCTTGCATTGGAAAAACACATAAAAGCAGAGCTTGTGCATTAAAAGCCAGTTGACTCCCAGACTATTTGTCGTCTAGTCCTTGGGGAGGTGGATTATGCCCTAAATACAAATTTAACCCCCCAGGTGACTAGAGGTCCCCAAACCCATAGTCACCCCCTCCCCCAAAAAATAAACTCCTACCTACCCCCCTCACCCTAAAAATAATGAGGGGGGACCTTTAACTAAATACCTGTAAAAATAAAAATAAACTTACCATTCGATGTTTTCTTTCTTCTAAAATCTTTTTTCAACCCCAAAAAAGGCCAAATAAAAATCCATAATAACCGACGCAATAAAAAAAACCAAAAAAACAGAGCGCAAAAAATAAATAATCCATTTTCACCCGGCGAGGGCTGTGGCTGCTCACTATAAAAAAAAGCCCTGAGCGGTGGATGGGGGCCCTAAAGTAAAAAAGGGGCGGTATAGCGAGTAGGGGCATAATTTACTAATACTAAGTAATATTTACTTAGTATTAGTAATTTTGGCTGAGAGACCAATTTAGGTCTTTCAGCCTTTTAGTAGATAGCTCCCTAATACCATGGGAATTAGGGAGTTTTGTACTTATTCATTCCTGTCATTACATTGACAGGCTAAGTAACTTACATTTTATATGAATGTATGTTACTTGATTGTTGTAAGTGTTGCAAATGCTTACAGCTGAATCCTGGCTATGTTTGTTTACTTTTTATTTGAAATTGTATATAGTGTAACATTCTTCTTCTTTCACTGGGTAAGTATATTAGTACTTAGGCAATTCTGTGCTTTGGAACTTCGGCACTTTGACACCTCGGAACTTCAGCAATTCGGCACTTCAGCACTACTACACTTCGGAAATTCGTTAATTTTGGCAATTCAACTATTCGGACGCACCCGAATGTCCGAATTACATGAAATTCGGCCGAATTTTTATTCGGACCGAAACGAATTGCACATGTCTAAAAAACAGGAAGCTGTCAGAAAGTGTGAGGTAATGGACACTTCTCATGCGCCTCCATCACTATCTGAGTTCTGACCTCTCCAACCCTACAGGACATCCAGAGGTAATAAAATTCTGCAACTGTCACTATTCCACTTCCCCCACATTGTGCTCCGGGGTAAGGTGGGGTGACAAAGACAGGTAAAAGGCATGGGTACATCAATCATCATTTTAATGAACTCCTAGGACACGTGTTTATTTATTGGGAGTACTTTCAGATTAAAGAGGTAGAAGTGAAGGATCGGCAGATTTCATGGTGATTGGTACCGTAGACTTTTAGAACTTTACTCCAGGATAGCTTTGAATATTTGACATTTATACCTCTGTTCCAATACTATTAACGTCCAAAACACTCAGCCAGCTTTTCCCTCAGCATGCAGCCTTTGCGTTAAATGGTCACAAGCAGAAATAGTAAAATCCCAATTTTATTTCATATTTCAGTTTACAGAGCTGTTTGTAGCAGCCGAATAAAGAGCTGAATTATGCGATGACAAAAAGCCATTCTAATGTCCGCTGCCCCAAGGAACAAAGGAACTCATTGTCCCGAGACTGAAATCTATGCACTAACATGGGAAGCCATCGGCCATGGCGGAATGAGACTCCGAGACGCGGTGTGGAAATGCTCCGAGGTCCTTCCACCAGATGGAATGCCTGGATGGGGACGAGATGGGCTTTGAATTCACCCTCCCTCCTTACCCCCCCAGGTCATGTCACACAATATACCACGGACAGTCAATTATCAATATAGAGAAACTTCTGCAGCTAATCTGACTACTGAAATCATCTCAGACCACCATTCCCATTACTCTCTGGTGGACAAACTGCTACGATATAGTGCTAAGATCAGCGGTCTGGTCTGAAGCAATAATAATAAAAATATTATTAAACATGGCAAGTGTTGTACTGAGCCATTGTAAAGAGACATTTATAAGGGCACTGGAGGCTGGCTGTTTATTTTAACTACTGCAGATAGGGGAGATAAATTAGACTGCAACACCCATTACTATCAGCCATGTGAAGAGGAGAAGTTAGAAACCATGGGAATTTGCATTTAAGTATTTCCTAACCGAAACGGTGACGTTGAATGTGATGTTGTTATGGCTATTATGACATCACATGTTTATTAACAAAAACTCAGGATTTTAAACAAGCCATTTTAGGGCCACTTTTTAAAACAGAAACCAAGAATGAAGGGGTAATCAACCATACGTTACATCATTCTAGAGAATATTTCCTCATTTCTCTCTACAAACGACATGAAATAACTAATGGTATGAATTTGGGAAAACCTATTCTGGAATAAAGATGGACAAATGTTTGATAAATAAATGTGACTTTGTGGATAGCAGTATTGATGTCACAAAGCTCTGATTTGTAGTGAATTGGCAAACATTAGTGTAGTATAGCCAAGCTGGGACTATATCACACCTCTGATTTTAAGTAGTGTCATAGAATTTAGAAATGTATTTTATAAGTGAGCTTTTCCTTAATCTGTATTGTATATAGCATACCACCCAACATTGAGAGGTCTGAGTTTGGGACAGGTCGTCGACACTACTCACTGGTTACCCCCATTTTGGGCATGCTCGCCTATCACCCTCTGCACGGCCCTAGTACCGTTAAAAAAGTGCAAGCATTTCTAATGATGCACTCGCTGGACACTAGAGAACAAAATTGGGGTGGTGGTCGTACAGGACTTTGAAATCAGGACTGATGGGTGGCCTGCTACAGCCTGGATAATTTTCCAGTTATTTTTGCAATTTGAATTTCAATTCACTAGCAATCATAGTTTTTATGGAATAAACCTTGCTTGTCCCTCTATAGAAATTCATAGGATTAATCCCAAAATGTTTGACATCAGCAGTAAAACATTTGTCTTTAATGGTCAGCGATATATGATGTGTCCACTTATACATAATAACAGTAAGTTACATAATTTTTTGACTATTGTAAAGCGCTGCAGAATTTGATGGCGCTATATAAATATCATAATAATAAAAATAATATTGAACCCCTCCGGTCACTGAACACCCTGTAATGGGGTGGTTTTGGTGTACAGATTCTACTAATCCTCCCAGATCAATAGGTTAGCCATTACCGCTTCCACTGGAGGTCTCTTCCATGTAGCTACTACTTGTTCTTTGAATCAATATTTCCTCACATTACACCTCCAGCCTCCAATCTCCCCTTTAAGTGATATTTAGCCATGTGGCAAACTGCTTTTTAACATAATGAAAATCCCCGAAGATTGCATTGTTTTGCAATACACAATTACAATGCAATTTCACTTTGTACAAAACACTTTACATACAATCATCTTTAAATTGCAGCGTGATGATTAGACTGAACTGAACAGTTTGTCCAAAGCTGATCACAGTTTAAAGCACTCAATGCACCACTCACATGAAGATCTGGGTCCTGGGCGCTCGTTGATGCCAGGACTACATGTTCTGTAAGGGGCACACAATGCCAGTAATTAATAACCTGCTATTAAAGGCCACAGTGACATAACCATAATGTCTGCTGGGGGTCATGTGGTGGCACTGGGAATGTAGGTTTATATATAATTCGGGGGGTTATATATAATTGGGGGGCTTATATATAATCAGGGGGTTATATATAATTAGGGGGCTTATATATAATTGGGGGGCTTATACATAATCGGGGGGTTATATATAATTGGGGGTTATATGTAATTTGGGGGGTTATATATAATTGGGGTGGCACTGGGAATGTGGGTTTATATATAGTGGGGTTATATATATAGTGGGGGTTATATATAGTGGGTGGTGTATATATGATTGGGGTTATATATAATTGGGGGTTATATATAGTGGGGGTTTTATATATAATTGGGGGTTATATATATAATTGGGGTTATATATATAATTGGGGGGTTTATATATGATTGGGGGTTATATATAATTGGGGGTTATATATAATTGGGGTTATATATAATTGGGGTTTATATATATAATTGGGGTTATATATAATTGGGGGTTATATATAATTGGGGAGATTATATATAATTGGGGGTTTATATAATTGGGGTTTTATATATAATTGGGGGTTTATATATAATTGGGGGTTATATATAATTGGGGGTTATATATATAATTGGGGGTTTATATATAATTGGGGGTTATATATATAATTGTGGGGTTATATATAATTGGGGGTTTATATATATAATTGGGGGTTTATATATAATGGGGTTTATATATAATAGGTTATATATATAATTGGGGTTTATATATAATTGGGGGTTTATATATATAATGGGGTTTATATATAATGGGGGTTATATATATAATTGGGGGTTTATATATATAATTGGGGGGGATTATATATAATTGGGGGGATTATATATAATTGGGGGGTTTATATATAATTGGGGGGATTATATATAATGGGGGTTTATATATAATTGGGGGGATTATATATAATTGGGGGGGATTATATATAATTGGGGGGTTTATATATAATTGGGGGGATTATATATAATGGGGGTTTATATATAATTGGGG
>OW240912.1:417409595-417611929 GCA_933207985.1 Pelobates cultripes | reverse complement strand
ATATAATATACACCATTCCCATAATATAATATACTCTATTCCCATAATATAATATACACCATTCCCATAATATACTCCATTCCTATAATATAGTATACACCAATCCCATATTATAATATACTCCATTCCCATATTATAATATACTCTATTCCCATAATATAATATACACCATTCCCATAATATAATATACTCCATTCCTATAATATAATATACTCCATTCCCATATTATAATATACACCATTCCCATAATATAATATACACCATTCCCATAATATAATATACTCCATTCCTATAATATAATATACTCCATTCCCATAATATAATATACACCATTCCCATAATATAATATACTCTATTCCCATAATATACACCATTCCCATAATATAATATACTCTATTCCCATAATATACACCATTCCCATAATATAATATACACCATTCCCATAATATAATATACTCTATTCCCATAATATAATATACTCCATTCCCATATTATAATATACACCATTCCCATAATATAATATACTCTATTCCCATAATATAATATACTCTATTCCCATAATATAATATACACCATTCCCATAATATAATATACTCTATTCCCATAATATAATATACACCATTCCCATAATATACTCCATTCCTATAATATAGTATACACCAATCCCATATTATAATATACTCCATTCCCATATTATAATATACTCTATTCCCATAATATAATATACACCATTCCCATAATATAATATACTCCATTCCTATAATATAATATACTCCATTCCCATATTATAATATACACCATTCCCATAATATAATATACACCATTCCCATATTATAATATACACCATTCCCATAATATAATATACTCCATTCCCATATTATAATATACTCTATTCCCATAATATAATATACTCCATTCCCTTGTAATATGTATACTCTATTCATAATATAATATACTCATTCCATATTATAATATACTCCATTCCCATAATATAATATACTCCATTCCCATAATATAATATACTCTATTCCCATAATATAATATACTCCATTCCCATAATATAATATACTCTATTCCCATAATATAATATACACCATTCCCATATTATAATATACTCCATTCCCATAATATAATATACACCATTCCCATAATATAATATACTCTATTCCCATAATATACACCATTCCCATAATATAATATACTCTATTCCCATAATATACACCATTCCCATAATATAATATACACCATTCCCATAATATAATATACTCTATTCCCATAATATAATATACTCCATTCCCATATTATAATATACTCTATTCCCATAATATAATATACACCATTCCCATAATATAATATACTCCATTCCCATAATATGCTGTATTGTACCCAGGAATGCTTTTTATATGACATCAAACTGTACTTTAATTCAGCCACTGTCTGTTAACCCTAATGTTTCAATAATTGCAGATATTGATAGCGATAGTAAGTAACATGATTTAATTCAATTTAGTTTTTGTGTTTTTATGATTCAATTTAAATTAGCCATTGTATATACCGAATCCTACACTTGCTTGCAATTCTTGGTGTTTCAACTAACATTTTAAGACTGAAAGTATTTTGTTTTCTCATCCGCAGCCGTGAAAGAAGAAACACATTTTTTAAAGAAAAAGATTTAAGACTTCCGTGTGTTTGGTTACCGAGGAAACTGTAAGAACAAAACTATTTAAAACATTCTTTATCGAGGGTGATAATCGCTGCAGATGAAAGGCTCGGCCATTTAAATGTTATAAAAACTTTTACCAAGAAATCTCAGGGAAATGAGTCTGTTTCAGTCCTGGGAACTCTCTCAGGGCAAGATACTTCGAATCTGAAGGCTTGCTAAACATTTTCTAAATAAGTCACAGCTAAGCCGACATTGCCGATTGTTTTAACTACATTTCCCGTTAAGGCTCAGTCAGCTTCCCATCGGTTCTGTAAGCCTTACATTTAGATAGTTCGGGAGTTAGTGTTCCACTAGAAGTGTCACAGACCTACGGGATTGACATCTGTAAAAGTCAGCTCATTGTTCCAAGCTTTAAGAAACACTCCGAGCCCCAAAACCATTACAGCTTTCCCCTATTGTAAACAGTCAAGTTGTTTTTGAACAGTTTGAATTTTTACTTGTAGTCCGCTTTAGATTGGGAATAATAGGCTCTGCTGAAAATGTGGATTGACAAATGGTTGGTTGGATGGTTGAGTGAATGGGAGGATGGACAAATTGATGGCTTGTTGGTGGCTGGACGGATTAATTAATGGATGGATGGATTATTGGTTGGTTGCTGGATGAACAGATGGATGGACAGATTAATGAATGTTTGGTTAGTTGATTGGTTGGATAGTTGAGCTAATTGGAGGATGGACAAATTAATGGCTTGTTGGTGACTGGACAGATTAATTAATGGATGGTTGGTGGATGGAAGGACGGACGGATGAATAGATGGATGGTTGGTTGATGGACAGATGAATGGTTGCTTGGTGAATGGATGGATGAATGGTTGCTTGGTTAAATGGTTGAGTAAATGGACAGATGAATGGTTGGTTAGTTGGTTGGTTGAACGTTTAAATGGTTGGTTGGTTGGTTGGTTGAACGGTTGAGTAAATGGATGGATGGATGAATGGTTGGTTGGTTAGTTGGTTGGTTGAACGTTTGAATGGGTTAGTTGAACGGTTGAGTGAATGGAAGGATGTGTGTATGGATGGATAAGTGGATGGATTATAAATAGTTGTTGTATTGATTAGTAAAGCTTTACTCTTTAAACCCCTTCCTGTTTTTTTCACCCTTTTTGGATCAGAATATAGTGTTTACAGGCGGAGGGAAGGCTGTATTTCTCTTGCAGGCTGCTCTGCAAACACCGAGGGTAATTGGTTTCTCCTTTGCCTCTCCAGTCTCTGTTTACATTCGGTTAAGATTCACAAGTGCCGTTTCTGGAATTTATTTCAGCCTCTGTATAAAACACAGCAGACGCCTGCCTTCTGCTTGTCAATCCAGGAGCATCACTTATTGATGGTTTGTGTTAAATATCAGAACACGCTTTATTTAAATTCTGTCAGATCCATTATTTCTAAACAGCTACACATTGAACAAAATAATCCGAACGAAACAAAAACAAAAAGTCCCTTTTATGGTGGGGCTCTCTGTACTGTGCCCTTTCCTACCCATAACTCATACCAAGGTCAGCTGATTACAACTGGTGCAGGACTCTGCGGGGAGAATGTGGGATAATTAGCATATATATTATTGTCTCTATACATACGCAGTTTAAGATACACAGCAGCAGTTAGATTAAAATAAAATCGTAAATGCTGTATAATGGAAGGCTACCGAGATGGGTTAATAAAATAAGGAACTTTTAGCACTGTCTCTATGAATAAAATTAATATAAAATAGCTTTAGGTATCAAATGTACCTTTAAAGTGGTAATTTTGATGCATATTACAACTCATTGTAAAATAAAATGTTACCAGGCTAAATACACAGACATTAAGTGTTTGAAAAGCAGAATGCGATAAAGTGAAGCCCCAGGCCTGCTCTCCCCTTCCAAGAGGACGTGAGGGTCCCTGTTTGCAAACATAACCAGCTTTTTCTGGTTCAGAGGCTTTCCTAGCTCAATCTTCCCAAATACCCCAAATCTGGTGTGAGTGGGATCTCACCATGCCAGCACTGCCCCATGGTCGATCAGGGGCCAAACCCTACGCAGCCCGGTGCTGGCTATATACTCTATGAAGGAAGGCAGTTAGTGCTTTCATTTACTGCTAAATAGAACCCATCTCTCCCAACAATGTAAATCTCTAAGGAACAACTCTGATGTAGGAGCTATGGCTGGACTATTATGGGACATTTATTGCCAACTATATGAGCTACTGATAACCATTTAAAGAACTAAACTGTAATTTATAACAAGCACAATGTATCTTATTTACACAGACTGATATCTGAACACATTTACTGTAGTTTACTAAACTGTAATTTATAACAAGCACAATGTATCTTATTTACACAGACTGATATCTGAACACATTTACTGTAGTTTACAGACACATTACTGGGAGTATTATTGCTGTGGAGCTCTGTTATACACTCAGACACATTACTGGGAGTATTATTGCTGTGGAGCTCTGTTATACACTCAGACACATTACTGGGAGTATTATTGCTGTGGAGCTCTGTTATACACTCAGACACATTACTGGGGTATTATTGCTGTGGAGCTCTGTTATACACTCAGACACATTACTGGGAGTATTATTGCTGTGGGCTCTGTTATACACTCAGACACATTACTGGGAGTATTATTGTTGTGGAGCTCTGTTATACACTCAGACACATTACTGGGAGTATTATTGCTGTGGAGCTCTGTTATACACCCAGACACATTACTGGAAGTATTATTACTGTGGAGCTCTGTTATACACTCAGACACATTACTGGGAGTATTATTGCTGTGGAGCTCTGTTATACACTCAGACACATTACTGGGAGTATTATAGCTGTGGAGCTCTGTTATACACTCAGACACATTACTGGGAGTATTATTAGCTGTGGAGCTCTGTTATACACTCAGACACATTACTGGGAGTATTATTGCTGTGGAGCTCTGTTATACACTCAGACACATTACTGGGAGTATTATTGCTGTGGAGATCTGTTATACACTCAGACACATTACTGGGAGTATTATTGCTGTGGAGCTCTGTTATACACTCAGACACATTACTGGGAGTATTATCACTGTGGAGTTCTGTTATACACTCAGACAGATTACTGGGAGTATTATTGCTGTGGAGCTCTGTTATACACTCAGACACATTACTGGGAGTATTATTGCTGTGGAGCTCTGTTATACACTCAGACACATTACTGGGAGTATTATTGCTGTGGAGCTCTGTTATACACTCAGACACATTACTGGGAGTATTATTGCTGTGGAGCTCTGTTATACACTCAGACACATTACTGGGAGTATTATTGCTGTGGAGCTCTGTTATACACTCAGACACATTACTGGGAGTATTATTGCTGTGGAGCTCTGTTATACGCTCAGACACATTACTGGGAGTAGTATTGCTGTGGAGCTCTGTTATACACTCAGACACATTACTGGGAGTATTATTGCTGTGGAGCTCTGTTATACACTCAGACACATTACTGGGAGTATTATTGCTGTGGAGCTCTGTTATACACTCAGACACATTACTGGGAGTATTATTGCTGTGGAGCTCTGTTATACACTCAGACAGATTACTGAAAGTATTATTGCTGTGGAGCTCTGTTATACACTCAGACACATTACTGGAAGTATTATTGCTGTGGAGCTCTGTTATACACTCAGACACATTACTGGGAGTATTATTGCTGTGGAGCTCTGTTATACACTCAGACACATTACTGGGAGTATTATTGCTGTGGAGCTCTGTTATACACTCAGACACATTACTGTGAGTATTATTGCTGTGGAGCTCTGTTATACACTCAGACACACCAACAATACGGAGCTCTTAGAAAAGAGGGACGTTCGGATAAAAAAGAGCAACAGATGGATTTGGGCTCAAACTAGGGACTATCCCTTCTAAATCAGGACACTTGGGAGGTCTGGACATGTAACCACTCATCTATACGTTGTCTGTTTGCGCCAGAGCAAATAAATGATAGTCTGTTGTTACATTTGCAGTCTCACTCCATATTTCCATGCACATCTCAATCTCATATCACCTGAGTCACACCTTTGCTGCGTATTTAGAGATATTTGTTTCAAACTTCCAGAGACATAGTGTGAAGTGCTGTCTGTATGAACATGTTTGCTAATGCTAATCACAGTGACAGGACATATCGGGTACCCCAAATAAATCACCCATTTACTCCTGTCAGAAGCTGCTGTCTCCGTAGCGAGCATATCTCCCGCTGGCATTGATTAATTCCGTTATACAAGAGCCATTTCATGCTGATATCCTCTCAAATGTCACATTTCATTACGTGCTTTTATATAACGGTTAATTGCAGACATCACGCGCTCGTTATATTTCCCTGAAAGGCCTGCTATAAAGAGACAGGTGTGTGGCGACAGTGTGCACGCTCGAGTGTGTATTTTATAATACAGAGGTTACATGCACCTCTCGCAGCCTCGTTAAATGCAAAGTCAGGGTTTATTAGGAGTACATTTGCACCCATTATATCCACAATCTACATTCTCTATGTTTCTCTCTTATCTTGTCAGGTTTTATATTATTTGTTTTTTTTCTGTTTGTTTTTTGTAATTGTGTTTAAAATCTAGGAATTATTATGTCTATTTGCTATTTTGTTAACCCTTTTAAGATGTGATCAAGCATGAATTTAGCCAGCGTTGGATGTTTTAAAAAGACTCTCTGAGCACCAAAACAACGTTACCTTGTTTAATTAAGTGGTTTTGGTGTATAGATCATGTCCCTGCAATCTCATTTCTCTACCTTTTAGGAGTTAAGGGAAACTATAGGCATAAAAACATTGTCAAGCAGTTTTGGTGTGTATTGCATGTCCCTGTAGTGTCACTTCTCAATTCGCTTCCATTTAAGAGTTAAATCCCCTTTGTTTCCGTTTATGCAGCCTTAGCCACACCTTATTTCATTTTCAATCAGATGTTAACTTGCTTTAGAATGTTTTAGAATGTTGAACTTTAATCACATACAGAAGGGTATAGAATGCAGGGTATAGAATGCTATTAACCGAACAGGCGATAGTAAATTCTAAATTAAACAGACTATGCAATAAAGGAAGTGTAAACATTAGATTACTCTTTACAGGAAGTGTTTAGGAAGGCTGTGTAAGTCACATTGCAGACATTTGAGCAGCGAGACTGCAGGGCACCAAAACTGTTTAATTAAACTAAAGTTGTTTGGGTGCCTATAGTGTCCCTTTAATGCAGCTCTAGTCACGTTCACTGGCTTGAACTTACACAACTTCCCTACACACTTTCTGTAAAGAGAGATCATCTTTACAACTCTTTTATAGCACAGTGTGTTTAATTTAGAATATATCATCTCCTGCTCTTTTAATACTGCAACAGCCTATTGTGTGATTAAAGTTCAATTAACAAAGCAGGAGATAAAAAAGTCTAAAGTAAACACACTTTTTTTTCATGTAGGCAATGTGAATCACAGCCGTTGATGTGTGACTGATGTGATGTGTAGCACCCAGTGCCGGTCTCCATGCCTCCTTCGTCATCACCACTGCCCTCTTGTGGTCTAATCAAATCATTCTCATAGAGAAGCATTTGATTGAACTGGTTCCCTGGCTCAGAGTGGACACTGGAGGGCATTAAAAAAACAAGCACTGCTAGCATGGCATGCACTGTAGGAAGGGCTCTAATATGGAAAGGAGGGAGGTGAGAGTGAGGCTTCCCTTGCCTAATATCAATTCAATACATCAAAATACATCAGTCGTCTGCAAGCTCAGAGCGCCAGCAACAAATATGGTTGGCTTTAGCCTTGCAGACAGCGCAGAGAGCGAATTGATAGTAGGCAGCCCGGACCGGAGTTCCAAGCTGTCTTAACCCGTATGCTGGGGATGTTACTGGACCCCGTCACACAAGTGCAAATATCTCTGTATGTGAATTGTTTTGCATAGAAATCCTGCACATACAGACTTCTTCCCCCCATGACCACTTCTAAAAGCAGAAGTGGTCATGGTGGTTCGAGTAACTCTTTGGCTCCTAAATGGCAGAATATTGAGCAGTGAGGGTTCATGAGGGTCCTGATCTATACACCAAAACCACTTCATCATGCTACATTTAGTTGGGAAGAGAGATTTACTGATTTCTCTTGTTGCCTTGTAACCAGAAATAATCTAATGCAATCCGCACTCTCTTTCCGTGATGTTTGCTGTATTGCAGTTTATTTGTAAGTTGGTGAAATTGGCCAGCGCTGAGTGGGAAGTAATTTGTTTTTTTCCATTAATGAATACAAACCAACATATAACAGCATCTCCGAGCATTGTGTGCCCTTCAGTTATTATCACATTTCTTTTTTCTTATTTACTGACTGAGCGGGCTCTCACCCTGATTTCTTTATAACTTAACTACTGCAGCCAATATAAGAGTTTGGAGAAAGAAGGACTATGTAATACAGTGTCCTACCACTATCTAACCATCCTGATAGGAGCAGTGTTTAATGCAGTGTCCTACCACTATCTAACCATCCTGATAGGAGCAGTGTGTAATGCAGTGTCCTACCACTATCTAACCATCCTGATAGGAGCAGTGTGTAATGCAGTGTCCTACCACTATCTAACCATCCTGATAGGAGCAGTGTGTAATGCAGTGTCCTACCACTATCTAACCATCCTGATAGGAGCAGTGTTTAATGCAGTGTCCTACCACTATCTAACCATCCTGATAGGAGCAGTGTTTAATGCAGTGTCCTACCACTATCTAACCATCCTGATAGGAGCAGTGTGTAATGCAGTGTCCTACCACTATCTAACCATCCTGATAGGAGCAGTGTGTAATGCAGTGTCCTACCACTATCTAACCATCCTGATAGGAGCAGTGTGTAGTGCAGTGTCCTACCACTATCTAACCATCCTGATAGGAGCAGTGTGTAATGCAGTGTCCTACCACTATCTAACCATCCTGATAGGAGCAGTGTGTAGTGCAGTGTCCTACCACTATCCGACCATCCTGATAGGAGCAGTGTGTAATGCAGTGTCCACTATTTAACCATCCTGATAGAAGTGTGTAATCCAGTGTCCTACCCCTACCCAACCATCCTGATAGGAGCAGTGTGTAATGCAGTGTCCTACCACTATGTGACCATCCTGATAGGAGCAGTGTGTAATGCAGTGTCCTACCACTACCCAACCATCCTGATAGGAGCAGTGTGTAATGCAGTGTCCTACCACTATCTGACCATCCTGATAGGAGCAGTGTGTAATGCAGTGTCCTACCACTATCCGACCATCCTGATAGGAGCAGTGTGTAATGCAGTGTCCTACCACTATCCGACCATCCTGATAGGAGCAGTGTGTAATGCAGTATCCTACCACTATCCGACCATCCTGATAGGAGCAGTGTGTAATGCAGTGTCCTACCACTATCCGACCATCCTGATAGGAGCAGTGTGTAATGCAGTGTCCTACCACTATCCGACCATCCTGATAGGAGCAGTGTGTAATGCAGTATCCTACCACTATCCGACCATCCTGATAGGAGCAGTGTGTAATGCAGTATCCTACCACTATCTGACCATCCTTTCTGATGCTTGCTGCTGCTGGGACGTGTGTATACCCACCATGCCCGCTCGCTTGCCCATTCTGCTTGATACTGCAGGTTCTCGGCCACTTGGGTCTCAAGTGCCTGGAGAATTTCTACGGGAACATCAAGGTCAAAAAAGGACAATAGCCATTGCATCTCCCAAAGAAACTCCAACTCGTATATGAGCGCTGCCCAGGGACTAGCTCGCTCCATCCTCCACGTTCTTTTTCCACCAAGGAACAGCATATCCAAAAATCACCCAGATCGGTTCAGAGGTTGAAGTCAATTATTTGACCAACTGTGCACATGGTCCTATGCCCAAAACAGTTCCAGGAAATAAGGGCTAGCGGTCGGTCAACTTTGTTAACATAAAAACGAAGTTTAAACGGATTCCCGAACTGAGGAAGAGAATGGTTCCTGGGAAGGCAAAATAGGGGTTTTGTCACATAGTTCCCCCCCTCTGTTTCAATGGATCGGTATACCCGCCTAAACCCCAACAGGTTGGCTGGGGGATGTCCGGTCAAGTTGGTTATTTTTTTCTAGCTCTGGAAAGTGCCGAACCAGGGACACCTAGGGCAAGCCACTAATGGCGGTTGGCGAGATTTAACTCCAGAACACGGTCTATGTATATGGCCCATAGTCAGTGGGCAGGAGGCTAGCGTCCACACTCCTCCAGATGCCCATGGCAAACGTCCAGGCAGAAGGGGCGTTCGTCACAGTCTTCTGAATTACTTTTTAAGTAATTTAAATTAAATCAGATAATAACATTTTGTCACCTAAAATAGCTCACAATCTACTCATAATCACGGCCACAAATTGAAAAATGCCCATATTTACCAAGGAATTGTTGTAAGTTTGAGTTACCGTGTTGTGAGGTCTTTTCAGTATAGATATAATATATAAACCCTGTTAATTCCAGAATGAATATAAGATGTAAGTCTTGCCCCGAGCTGCCCTTTCTCTGTTTCTGAATAAATATATTCTGGAGTTAATGCAGGTTAAAGTAATATCTGGATCAGCCTTAATGCTGTTATTGTAATATTATTACTGATGTAATTGTCATCACGTAACTGTGTTACTCTTTTATTACATTACAATTCCTCATTTCATAACGTGCTTATAAGAGGGTAATACTAAGCGTTTTATAAGCCATCTGTTAGGTAGAGACTTCCATATTTAGGTCACTGGTACCATAAGGATGCACATGGAACGTTCACTCTAAAAGAGCGAATCACTCAAACTTTCACATTATTTAATGGAATCCACCCGGAGCAGCGTTCTCCTGCAAAGAGTTCCTTCACATTATTGTAGATTAGCATAATTTCCCCGTATTTCATCATCATCATCTAGCTTTGTATTAAGTAGTTTTGGTACCTAGACCCTGTTCTGATTTCCTGACGATGTAAAACAGTGACATTTCAGAGAAACGGCAATGTTTACATTTTGTGGAGACACATCTCTAGTGGCTGTCAGAGACACACTTTCTCATGAAGACCTTCTAAAATGGAAAGCCGTCAGGTCTGGCACCATCACACCCAACATGATGACTCTAGACATGCTGAGTGCTTTGCATTCGATTCAGTGCTTTCTATGAGAAACATCTTTGTATGAGAAACATGTCATGGGGGAATGTGAATTGCGCATGCGCTGTAGGTTAAAAATGAGATTGTCACAACTAATAATAATCTCAGAGGAGATGGAGAGAAAACTCCCAGCACGGCATCACAGGTACGTTTATTGGATTTTTTTTATTTCTACTAAATGCAGGAGAGAGTTCTGTAAGGGTAAAAATAAATACATTTCCATTAAGGAAATCCTCCAAAGACAAAGGATTTGTGTTGCTGCAGTTGCTACTAATATTCAGTCGCCACAAAGGATACAAAGAGTCAAATGTTCAGTTTCTGAGACTCCTGATGAGAATGGTTTTCTCTTGTCGGAACGCTTGCAGTGGAGTTATCACATTTGAAGGGTTCTCATTATATGTACATTTGGAAATGGCGCCATACTTGGTGTTTATTCAATGGTTATTGGTTAGAGATGGTTTTATTTAATCTATTTTATTTTATTTTCAGTTAAAATGCAATATTGTAAATGGAAATTCTTACAATGTTAGACAATGTCTAACCCCATGTAAATGAACAAGGACAATGTCTAACCTCATCTAAATGAACAATATCCAACCCCATCTAAATGGACATGGACATGGACAATGTCTAACCTCATCTAAATGAACAATGTCTAATCTCATCTAAATGGACATGGACAATATCTAACCCCATCTAAATGGACATGGACAATATCTAACCCCATCTAAATGGACATGGACATGGACAATGTCTAACCTCATCTAAATGAACAATGTCTAATCTCATCTAAATGGACATGGACAATATCTAACCCCATCTAAATGGACATGGACAATATCTAACCCCATCTAAATGGACATGGACATGGACAATGTCTAACCTCATCTAAATGAACAATGTCTAATCTCATCTAAATGGACATGGACAATATCTAACCCCATCTAAATGGACATGGACAATATCTAACCCCATCTAAATGGACATGGACAATATCTAACCCCATCTAAATGGACATGGACAATATCTAACCCCATCTAAATGGACATGGACAATGTCTAACCTCATCTAAATGGACATGGACAATGTCTAACCTCATCTAAATGGACATGGACAATGTCTAACCCCATCTAAATGGACATGGACAATGTCTAACCACATCTAAATGGACATGGACAATGTCTAACCACATCTAAATGGACATGGACATGGACAATGTCTAACCCCATCTAAATGGACATGGACATGGACAATGTCTAACCCCATCTAAATGGACATGGACAATGTCTAACCCTATCTAAATGGACATGGACATTGATAATGTCTAACCTCATCTAAATGGCATCTAAACGGCAGTTATGAGAGAAAATGACGCAGACTGTGGGAGGGTTATCATACAAAGGCTAGAATGGATTCCACCAGTAAACAGACCAGGTCACAGCATCAGAAAAAGAACAATAGTCAGACCAAGAAAAACAGATGGAGGTTTTAGAAAAAATGTCTTGTAAATACATGATAAATGATCTTTAAATAGGCATTAAAAGCCATGTTGTAGTGTTTGCAAGTGACACAAAACTCCTGTAAAGTATTAAAATGGGAGCAGGATATTGCTTTGCTGCAGAGGGATTTAGATAGAATAAGGGACAGGGCACTAAAATGGCAGATGAAATTTAATGTAGAGAAATGCAAAATTATGCACTTCATGGTAAGCAACTTACACCTTAAATCAGGGGTAGGCAACCTATGGCATGTGTGCCATGCACGGCACTCGAGGCGTCTTTGCACGGCACTCAAGGCTGCTAGAACCAAACAGGCCTCTCTGTCCTATCAGGAGTCCAGTGACACTTCAGATATCTGCCAATACGAAAAGGTGGTGAAGGACAATCCTCCATTTATGCATTGCAGCACGTAGAGAACGTGATTTCAGATCACTTAATTCCCTTACTTGTGAATGGGAATCCACACAGGAGTAGAGCAGCCCACAGCAGCTGTTGGAGCTCCTGTCCTTGACCTGTACCTGCCCAGGCTGGTCCCCACTGGGTCCCAGGGAAGCCACCCACAAAAACTGCAGAATAACCCTCCCCTCATACAAATAATACGAACAGCCCACATACAAACACACTCAACACCACTGACAATCCACATACATGCACACAACCCCACATGCAGCCTCTCACCTGCAATACCCCAAACAGCCCCACACATACACACACTACCAAACACACTATGTGACATATCCACCCACACACAATTCCACAAGCAGCCCCCAAACACAGCCCACATTCATAGGTATCATACACGATACCATAAACTACTAATGAACATATACAATATAATAGCTCATATACGCACAAATACAACGATACAAAGCAACAGCTGTATAAATAACACAAGCAGAATACAGCAACATACACACTTCAATTTAAAAAAAATAGGACCGGCACGCTACGGGACATCACAATCACATATCGGCACAGTGCTGCTAAAAGGTTGCCTACCCCTGCCCTAAATGGTAGTGAATTAGGGATAACCACACACGAGAAGGATCTGGGAATTGTTATAGACAGCAAATTAGGCAGCAATATGCAATGTCAATCTGCAGTTGCTAAGGACAGTAAGGTTTTGTCATGTATAAATAGGGGCATACATTCTCAGGATGAACATATAATTTTCCCTCTTTATAAATCGCTGGTAAGACCACACCTTGAATATGCTGTGCAATTTTGGGCACCTGTTCTAAAGAAAGATATCATGGAACGAGAAAAGGGATTCGGGATTTCCATGGAACTCATAGTTTTGACCGACCGTGCACATTGTCCTATGCCTAAAACAGTTACAGGGAATTAGGGCCAACGGTTGGTCTCTCTTTCTGGAGTACAAAAGTACATAAATCACCTGAATGAAGCCTTTTAAAGTGCATTGGGCAGGGTATATTGCAGGGCCCATAGTCTTGAGGCAAGAGGCTGGCAAGTAGGCTCCTCCAGGAGCCCGTGGCGAGGTTCTGTTCACCACAACATAAACTTCCCAAAAACTGTAACAGTTTCAATTAATATAGAAGCAGTTTATTGCAGCCCAAAGGAAAGCAAATGTGAACACTAATGGGATTGAGCAACTAAATGTTGCAAATCTCCATGAAAAATCCCTTTAGAACATTACATGTAAATAGTGTGTAAGCAATAAGCAATATTAAATATCGGATAGGTACCCCTCTCTAGGAGAAATAAATAAATGAAATATTCTAAAAGCAATAATAATAGTATTGCTAAAAAAAAAAAAAAAACATAAAAAATGTATAAGTCAAAACGTGCTAGACAAAAAAATCAAAGTTCAAAAGGTGACCGCTGATACAACAACTATAAATTGGGTCCCCCCAAAAAACTAAGGTAATGATCCAGAAAAAACAGCAGCTCTGGGATCAAAGCGTAGCAATGAGCTGCCTAGCTTGTCTCTGGATGCTAAAACGCGTGGAACCTCCGTGAGGGTAATCACAAAGGCAGTACAACGTAGAGATGATGCCGCGGTCGGAAACTTCACAAAAGACCGTGGCTTCTGGATAGATGTTAGCACGTCAAACACTCAATACATATAGCGGGAAGAGGAAAGGCACTGCATCTGCGTCTACGCGTTTCGTCCTGATCACAGGACTTTCTCAAGACAATGTGCAGATGGAATCTATTGCCTTATAAACCCTCAGAGTCAGATAGTGAAAAACTTGAAGGGATTAACCCTCACCATAAAAAGAAAATCTTTTTCTACAAGGAATATATTTGATAGATTTTATACAAAAAATATATATATTTTATTTTATTATATACAAGACATGTGTGTGTTAATATATTATAAACAGATCGTTAATCTGAGATAAATACTTAACGTATATATATACTACAAAAATGCATAATAGTTATAATAAACAAATAAGGATAATGGAGAATGACTAAAAAACTGAATACATAAAAAAGACTAAATCAAAATAATATGTAAAAATAACCAAGAAAACAAACAAAAACTATACACTTAAAAAAAAATTATTAACAAAAAGAAAGGAAACTGGGAAAATAAAAAACTACATGAGTAGATCAAATATATAAACTCACCACTGAGACTGGCGTCATGTACCCATGTACCATTCATGTTAACATCATTATTACTCAGATCAAGCCTGACCAGTCACCATAACTAAAAGCATAGTGTAAATGCCAATTAGATCAAAAAAAGTTACACAATGCAGGCAATATGGTATGATAATCGATGTTCCTATTATTAAGGGGGTATATAATACGATGCAAGCCTCCAGAACTACTCGAAATTAACCTGGATACTCCAAAGGTGCATAGTGGTAAAACCATAGAGTTGAGTTTAAAGATCCACTTGGATTCCGCCCTTGATAGATCTTCTTCTCTTAGCTAGATCAACGATGGGTCACCATTAGGAAGTCTCCTGTCTTTATGCAGAATGGCTAGTCTGTGCTCTCTAAATCTACACTTTAGCTATGAAGAATGGTTAAAAAATGTAAATCTCTTTAGTTTGGAAAAACAGCGCCTGAGAGGATATGATAACATTATACAAATATATTCGGGGCCAGTACAAACCTTTATCTGGAAATCTATTCATAAACAGGGCTATACATAGGACATGAGGTCACACATTTAGGCTGGAAGAAAGGAGATTTCATCTAAGGCAAAGAAAAGGTTTTTTTTTACAGTAAGGATAAGGATATGGAATTCTCTGCCTGAAGAGGTGGTTTTGTCAGAGTCATTACAGATGTTTAAACTGCAATTGGATAAATACTTACAAAAACATAACATACAGGGATATAATTTCTAATTAGTGGGGTAATAGCTGCTTGATCCAAGGAGACATCTGACTGCTATTTTAGGGTCAAGAAGGAATTTTTTCCTAGTTTGTGGCAAAATTGTAAGCGCTTCAGACTAGGTTTTTTGCCTTCTTTTGGATCAACAGCAAAAAACATATGTGAGGAAGGCTGAACTTGATGGATGCAAGTCTCTTTTCAGCCTATGTAACTATGTAATTACAAAGCAGTTACACTCTCAATGCTGATGCTCGTATTTGCAGAGAGACGACCCCACCATATTTTTCAGCAATGATCTGTAATTAGCTTGGCAACCGATCGTAGAATTTTAAGAGTTACTTAGTTATCTATTATTCATTTGTAATATAGCATGCACTAAATTATATTTATGATACTCTTATCAATCAGTCTTTTTACACCCCCTGGCTGTCAATCAGATAACCAGTCCTGTTATTTTGTTGCTTGTTTTGCTCAGGGGAGCTAAACTTTAGAGGCAGCAATTGCCCAGAGCACCTGCCTTGCAAAAACTTCTTATTGAGCTGCACTGGGAAGTCTATGATTGGACAGCCCCTTAAAGTCTGGGACAGATCTGCAGCTTTTGCAAGCTAATTTTAGATAAACATCTAATGACAAAATGCATAATTAAATGCACGTACAGTGATTTGATCCCCTGCTGATTTTGAGAAGAAATGATCAGTCTATAATTTTAATGGTAGGTGTATTTTAACAGTGATAGACAGAATAACAAAACAAAAATCCAGAAAAACGCATGTAAACAAAGTTATAAATTGATTTGCATGTCAATGAGTGAAATAAGTATATCAATCAGAAAGATTTGTGGCTCCCAGGTGTCTTTTATACAGGTAACAAGTTGAGATTAGGCGCTCCCCCTAAAGGGAGTGCTCCTAATCTCAGCTCATTACATGTATAAAAGAAACCTGTCCAAAGAAGCAATTAATCAATCAGATTCCAAACTCTCCACCATGGCCAAGACCAAAGAGTTGTCCAGGGGTCAGGGACAAGATTGTAGACCTACACAAGACTGGAATTGGCTCCAAGACCATCGCCAAGCAGCTTGGTGAGAAGGTGACAACAGTTGGTGCGATTATTCGCAAATGGAAGAAACACAAAATAACTGTCAGTCTCCCTCGGTCTGGTGCTCCATGCAAGATCTTACCTCGTGGAGTTTCAATGATCATGAGAACAGTGAAGAATCAGCCCAGAACTACAAGGTTAATGATCTCAAGGCAGCTGGCACCATAGTCACCAAGAAAACAATTGGTAACACACCAAGCCGTGAAGGACTGAAATCCTGCAGCGCCTGCAAGTTCCCACTGCTCAAGAAAGCACATGTACAGGCCTGTCTAAGGTTTGCCAATGAACATCTGAATGATTCAGAGGAGAACTGGGTGAAAGTGTTGTGGTCAGATAAGACCAAAATCGAGCTCTTTGTCATCAACTCAACTCTCTGTGTTTGGAGGAGGAGGCTGCTTATGACCCCAAGAACACCATCCCCACTGTCAAGCATGGAGGTGGAAACTTTATGCTTTGGGGGTGTTTTTCTGCTAAGTACAGGACAACAGCGACAGGACAGCTGCACTGCATCAAAGGGACGATGGACGGGCCATGTATCGTCAAATCATGGGTGAGAACGTCCTTCCCTCATCCAGGGCATTGAAAATGGGTTGTGGATGGGTATTCCAGCATGACAACACACACAGCCAAGGCAACAAAGGAGTGGCTCAAGAAGGTCCTGGAGTGGCCTAGCCAGTTTCCAGACTCTAACCCCATAGAAAATCTGTGGAGTGAGCTGAAGGTTCGAGTTGCCAAACGTCAGCCTTGAAACCTTAATGACTTAGAGAGGATCTGCAAAGAAGAGGGGGACAAAATCCCTCCTGAGATGTGTGCAAACCTGGTGGCCAACTACAAGAAACGTCTGACCTCTGTGATTTCCAATACTTATTTTACTCATTGACATGCAAATCAATTTATAACTTTGACATGCGTTTTTCTGGATTTTTTTGTTGTTATTCTGTCTCTCACTGTTAAAATACACCTACCATTAAAATTATAGACTGATCATTTATTTGTCAGTGAACAAACGTTCAAAATCAGCAGGGGATCAAATACTTTTTTCCCTCACTGTATGTTCTCCATGTATGTACTAAACATATTGATTCTTTTTTTATTTGGGTGTAGTGTCCATTTAAACATTCAATAGATGATCTCAGCGTGTCCCACCCCCTAGTAATTGCAAGAACCCGAAGGCGCTCTGCAATACAGTAAACATTTATTTTATACATTTAAGCCATTTATCGTGCTTTTAAAGCTACATTTGGATGCAAGAAAACCCTTTCAAACCAAACATACCCACATTGTGTTAAAATCTGTGTGTTTTTTTGCAGTTTTTTTATTTTTATCACTAAAGCACACAACGTCTCGAAGATCTGCTTTCTCTTTTTCACCAGATGATTTTACCCACAGATGGATCTCACAAGGTCGTCATTCTGCTACGAATGTAAAAAATCCACCAATCAGACTAACCCTCTGAATTGAGTCAGTGACAAAACACAGGGAAGAGGTAAAAGAGGCGTAAATGTGTGTTATTAAAATAATTAGAATTAATTTATCATCATTCCCTTGATTTTGAAACATACATTTTTTCTTTTAAAAAAAGCATTGTTGAAATTTCAATTGACCTCCTCCCAAGGTCCTACAACTAGCAGCTCACATAACATGTTTATTACACCTCACAGAATGGTCTCTGAGCCACAATGTACCGCAACGGCTCTGACGTTGACAAAACCAAGGTCTCGTGTAGGAGTACAGAGTGTGGCAAATACAATGGGCCCTGTAATAATAAAAATTAACATTTTAAAGCAAGGACACCAAGATGCAGATTTTCTGGGAACAAATTGTGTGGTTATTTTGTAAACCAGAAATTTACTCAATTTACAGTAATTATACAATTTAAGTCAAAAGAGCCAACATGAACAGAATTCTCCAATTGCCAGAACGTTCAATCCTATGTAAATCCAGTACTTTCACAGTTTAGTGAATAAGCCCATTCCCCGTGTGAAGCGGTGGAACTGTCTCTGGTGCAGCTGCACCGAAGCCTGCACGCTGATGGGCCCATATACCTAGGGCCATCCGATGGGCCGTATATCTTCAGGAGCCCGGTCAGCGCAACGAATGTGTAATACCAGCGACCGGACCCCTTTAAAAATGTCAGCTGCAAGTAGTGCTGGGAGGAGGTGACGGACGGTCACTTCCTCCCATCTCACTTCGCGCGGGAGGGAGGAGAGACAGAGTGGAGGCCGTGAAGAGGGAGAGCTAGACCAACTCCCATCAGCCCTAGTCACCCGCCTGCACCGAAATTGTAAGAAACAGGGGGTGGCTGAAAAATGAACTGCAAGTGTGTGTCAGTGTGTATGTATGTATGTGTGTGTGTGTCTATATCAGTATGTCTGTCATTATCTATGTGTGTCAGTATGTCTGTCAGTATGTATGTATTTGTATGTCAGTATGTATGTATCTATATGTATGTATGTATGTGTGTGTGTCCGTATGTAGGTATGTGTGTATGTGTGAGTATGTATGTATGTCAGTATGAATGTGTGTGTCTGTATGTATATATGTGTGTCCCCATGTGTGTCTGTTTGTATGTATGTGTGTGTCTGTATGTATGTCAGTTTGTATGTATATAAGTGTCTGTATGTTTGTATGTATGTGTATGTCTGTATGTCCTTGTGCATGTGTGTGTGTCTATATGTATGTTAGTATATGTCTGTGTGTCAGTATGTATGTTTGTGTGTCTATATGTGTGTATGTCTGTTTCAATATGTGTGTGTGTCAGTATGTATTCCTGTATGAGTGTATGTCTGTTTCAATATATTTCTCTGTTAGCACGTATGTATGTATGCATGTATGTGTCAGTGTGTCTCTGTGTGTCTGTATGTGTGTTTCTTTGTGTATATGTATGTGTCCTTTTGTACCAGTGTGTGTATCTGTATCAATGTTTGAGCGTCTGTGTACATGTATGTGGGCATGTGTGTGTATCTGTATGTCAGTGTGTGTATCTGTGTATCAGTGTGTGTGAAAGTGTATTCACTACACACAAATGCACACCTGCATTCAAACACCAACAATCACACATACTCCATACAAAAAATGCCTACATTCAAACACAAATTTTGAGTGTGTATATAAATACACACACACAAACACACACACAATATAGACATAGTGCATCCACTACACATGCACTATCACACACCGTGTCCACATTACACACACTGCAGCCAATATACAAACAAACACACTGGAAAAGCCAGAGTTGTCGAAACGCACCGGGACAGTTCATGTGTTTTGGTGCTCATATTACAAGGGACGATGCTGCATCATTAGACAATTTATAGATATATTAACACCATACACATTTAAAGATGACTGTAGTCTTTTTGTTTTTAGCATACATTTTTGACTTTTTTCTTTATTGAGGCATCGGGGTATAGCTTATATCGACTATTTAGACTTCCCACTTTTACATTCTCTTCGTATTCAGACTGCGGTCTTTTTTAAAGGGTGCCCTCGAAGGCACGTCAGTATAGTTAGTGTCCTGGTTTATTCTAGATTTCTATTTATCTTTACTTGGTTATGTATGTCCAACTATACTGTATAGACCAGCATACCTGCCCCTCCTCTTTGCCTTTGGACTGTGTCACTTCTAGGGTACTACACATAGTCTTATAGGCTTTTGGATACATATTATCTATTCGTTATTCATATCGGTTTTTTTTTGTCACATTATAACTAGATCTAGATTTGGTACCACTTGTTCACCATTCTATCGATGTACACTAGATCTTATACGTAACATGTGAGTGTGGGCGATGATTAAGTCATACGTCTAAACAGTGATTTTTCAGTTTTTCTTATATTTAATAATTTTAAATTATGTTTTATTATAATTTTTTTTGGTTTTTTTAAAATTTATTTTGGGTTGTGCAGATGGTTACAAGATTTCAACGGACGCCACAACAGCGTATTTCAAGCTTCATAAAAGATAAACAGTGGCATGATAATTCGCACCTTTTTATATGTTTTGCATGCTGAACTAAACTGTCGTTACGTCAGAGTAGGTTTAACTAAGATTAAGATGCCAGATGCCATTGCTAGTATATAGTGTGAGCATGTTTTGTAGCAGAGCAATATCTAGTTATGAAATAGTGCATTGAAACGTTATGCTGCAGGTATTTAGATCATGAGGCATCCTAATATAATTAACATTGCTAAAACTTGCCTATATTATACCTTAACATCACTATTCTTTCTAGACATGATTGCCGTGTGGCACATTGCTATGTCCAGCCTAGCACTCAAAGTAGCATTCTTACGCAGTCCATGCTTGGCTATTAACTGCTTTATCAATTTTCAGTGTCCATAGGACTATCAGGAACGGTTTTTCATCAGTTTTAGTGTTATTACCACCAGTCCATGAGGACAGATGAGCATAGTCCATTCGTGGCTTGAGTTATGCTTCAGGGTCCGGGTACTCAGCTGGATCGTGTGCTCTAAACAGTCCAGGAATCATTCACCCGTGTGAAGCAGTGTGGTAGGCACTTCATCCTATGCCCAGCGCTGGTAGGATCCGCAGGCTGTTGCTATTCTTCTTGTCATAGTAGTCGTAGGGCCCGGTGTCTCCATTTCAGGGTTGAGCTCCTGGACGTCTCTTTGTGGTGTTCAGTTTCCCCTTCACTTGTGTTGCAGTATTGGTTGAGGAGTGGCGCTTGGTACTGTGCTGGTACGCGGGATTTAGGTCAGGTATTTTAGTAGTGTGCATCGTTGTTGGATTGGAGATCTCGGCTTTGCTTAGGGGACGTCATAGGGGACGTATGTGTTCCTGTGTGGGTGTTCTGCCTGCTCGGCTCAGGTTGGTCGGCCATTTTGGTTGTACCTCTTCGGTTGGTTGCCCCGCCATTTCTCGTGGTTGGTGTGGTCTTGTTCCATGCTGGTCCGTATGTGCTTCGGAGACCGAGATGTCCCCCACCGGTCCATAGGGGGGCGGGGGTATGCTGAGGTGTAGTAGCTTGTGTGTTCTTGCGCCGAGGAGAGCGGCCGCCTCCCTCCTGCTTCAACCCCAGTAGGCCGCATGTGGAACTCTGCTTTCCCGGCGTCGACAGGCACCGGGGTGGTGTCGGTGTACTCAGAGGGGCACCCCCAACGTGGGTAGTGCACCTTCCGATGCTTGTGGGCTTGTTAGCCGTCGCTTGTACCCCGGGTTCTGCCTGCCGGATCAGAGCTCGTGGCAATGCGACTGCACGGCTCGGCGGTCAAGCTCCGCCCCAAGTTTTATTAGAATGTTTAAATAAAAGCTCAGTTTTATATATGGGTTACTCTTTATCATAAGGATTTCATATGCCTTTTTCCCCCCTTAGTTTTTGCTTTAGTATTTATGACAAACACACACTGCATCCACAAAACACACACCCTGAATCCACTCTAAAAACACTGCTACCTTATTGGCGGATTCGGAGGCAGGCCCCCAGGGGTCCAGACCTTGAGCTGTATTAGGGGCCACAATATTTATGATGGCATCCCTGGTGAATAAGCCCACATCATGATTGTATTCATGCAGAATGACTGGTGAACCGGTAGAGCCATCAAAGAATCTAGATTCCTGGAGTTGAGATGTAGATTCCTAGCAGATATCGTTATATTTAAGCTGTGATGACGTCTTCTGGCCGTGTAACTTACTTTGACTTCTGACAGTGGAAAAAAAGAACGATTTCTGTGCGAGAGAGATATACTGAAGACGTTTCAGTAAGGAATTGTGTTTATAGATCCCTGCTGTCTGACTCCGCTGCTGGGAATATTTCTGGCTACCTCTGATCCAGTATGATAGCCATTGACGGTTAACCTCATTTAACCTCCTCACTGCTGGACAGCAATGATTAAGCAATCATCATGAGACACTGCTCTGACACCAAGCAAATTGCAACATTTAGACAAAATAGCCAATCTGCTATTGTAACTGAGTTAGAGAATTTTACCAATCTATGTATTTTAGCATTAATTTTTAGCTCACTGTAATTTAATGTTTACTGAATTACCCCTATCTGTTTGGGCCTGTACCAAACTCAAACTCTAGTGAAATGAAAATCAAATGGCGAAACGTATCCAAAGGGGAGCACTGTACCTAAAATCTGGTTTAGGATATTGTATATGTTTACTTTATTTATGGGCCTCCCTACTTAAGGCTTTATTAAAAATCCTCCATAATCCGTTATCACGTTTCGTTTAAACCAATTACTCAATCCTCTAAGCAGCTGTCCATTAATCAGATAAATTAACCTGTTACCTATAACACTTGATGTATTAAATGCTGATCCTCACACGTAATGTTTGACACAAGAATCGGAAAATATAAAAGAAAAAACAATATTTAGATAAAATCCCTCTGTCCAGAGACAGTATCTGGCCTGTTAGCATTTTTCAGTTGACAACTGTAAAGTTAACCTGATTAAATGCTGATTATTAGATTATAGCGAAATGGCACATGCCATCGCTGCATGCATCACAGATTGTAACAATGGTGTCTTTAATGGTTACCGTTAAAATGTACCATAACCACTACAGCTTGCACAGGTTATGATGTTAAGAGGCAGCTAAGCACAGTCTCTGTGTCCCCAACCTCACAACCTCACACCTCTACCACTGACCTGATAATGACTACATCACCTACATCCTTTTTAACCATCATGGTAGTCACTAAACTGAGAATTCAAAGTAAATTTAAAATTTAAGGCTAAAATAGTCAAACACGGAGCATAGCTGGCTGATAAAATGTTTCCTGCTCGCCTACTGTGGCCTTAAATTTGAAATTCACTTTGCATTCGCTGTGAATTCTCACTGTATAAGTACCGGTACATACTGGTCCTGGAGAGAATCTCTGATAACCCGTTTGGTGCGGCGGGGCCAGATAAGGTTCCATTGGCAGCACATTTTCCGATTTCAGATAAAGATAGAGAGCTACATGCATTGTACGTCGTACAGAGAGGGCATGTCTGTAATCCACACCCAGCTACAGTCAGCTTATTGCAAGAATGTGGTAATAGTGAAAATAAATTGGAATCAGACTGTTTCGCGAACACAGAGCCGTTTATCCGGTAACTTGCAGTGCCTTGTTTTGTATCTAAATGGCTCATAGTTGTTAGATTGATTTCCCCGAACGGTTCGCTGGTGTGTTGTTACGTTCTTGGAAACGTTAAACAAGTCTCTGTTGCGTCTGAGAGACCTCAACCTGTGTATGATTCCATTTTCAGTGCTTTACTCTAAGAAAATACTTTTAAAAAGTATAAAGACGAAGATATTTACAAAAAAGGTATCTCAAAGTAAAAAGATTATTTAACAAATTGTGTTGCCTTCCATTAATGAAAGCTTTTACACTGAAACCTCTCCACTGATGATTAAGATAACTAACCGACGCTCATAGCCTTTAGCAGAATGTCCCTTTATGCATCCCAAACTCCCGTATAGTATTCCAACCACCTGTACCATCTGATGCAGGGGTTAACCGTCGGTTTAGTTAAACATGAAAAGGTCAAGCTAATGATGGACAGCCATTTCCTAAACTGCGCCCTGTGCGCTTTGCAATCTGTAGTGGAAACAGAATGGTTTCTATAGAAACAGAACAGTATTGCAATAAATCCCCTTTCTCACTACCTGTAGGATGAAAAGGTGATTGCTGGGAGAACGAATGGTAATTATTATAGCCACATGGAGAGAAGGAGAGGATCAATTAGCCTCACAGGTAAGTGGTTTCCAAACAATTCTCCGCTGCACTTTATCAAGTCTCCTTTTCATAAAAAAATAAATAAATAAAACACAGTGCAATCACTTTATAGGCGGCTATAGCTAACCTTAGCACTTCAGATGTTTCAGAACTGCATTACCCAGCTTGCTTTCCAACGTGATAAAACAAGCAGTGCAATGCTTTGCCCACGGCAGTATATGACCACACGTGGTAATTATCTCGTTTGTGAATGTTCGTCTTGTAGTGTCTCAAATGAAGATTTTGTAAGTGGAATTAAATGTGCGAAAACCTCACACTACAACTGCGAATGTCATATAAAGTAGGCTAAATCCATCTTCACAGAGGGACGTTTTAACTTTACCTTTAGTTTTTTAAAAGCTTTTTTTTAATTTCTAAAAAGGGTTTTTGAAAACACAAGTTTTTTGTTGGACTAACTCTTTAACTGTCCTAAGCCCTGCAAACTGAGACTATTTACAGAGAGATGTAGTGGTTATGGTGCTTGGAAAGGAACAAGGAATGTTGGTGGCAAGACGAAGTACGGCTGTGTGAGAGTAATGTTTCAGTGACTTGCTAAATAGAGAAAGTCCTTTAACGTGAGGATGAGTGGAGGACAGTAGTGGAAACACCGGTGAACTTATTTATTTAGTGAAAACCTGTTTTCATTCATTTTAACTAAATTTTTCACCCCAATTTATAAGGCTTTGGCAATGTGACAGTGTAGGTTTATTTTGTTTGGGTAACATTTTTCTAAATTCCAGAAAAGCACAATGTAATATTTGTATATATTGAAGAGTGTTGACCATTTGTTTATTAAGATATTCTGTTTAGCTGTTTGAATCCCTTTTAGGATATCAGGACGAGGATCCTGAATGCGGTGTTCTTCGTTTTCGGAATATCTCTGCTGGTGCTGTCAGCCGCAGATAGATTCCTCGGCTTCCTCTGCCATATAACGGCTCTGATTTCTAATAACATAATTCATCTTCTTAATGTTTCACAAGACAGCTTTTTAACTTCTTGCTGGTCGAGAACAGGGAGAAATACTTCTGTTTCCACCATCTTGTGTTCAACGCGCTATTCAGGGGTCATAAACCAGATCGAAATAAGAATGAATACAGAAATTTGTATACAAAACATGTACAGTACAAGTCATGGACTGGATACGGTTACTTGGCAGCGTCATGGTTTTAGACTAGTCTACATGACACGATAAATGGCCGTAGTACCATAGCCTGCTTCACATGGACTGTCTGATTCGGAATGTCCGTTATTCGGTTACGACCCTGAACACACTTTAGAGTTGTCAACAGTACAACAGTAACATTGTTTTGATATCCTTATTCTAAAGAATTTCTAGGAATCGACATCAGTAGATGAGGTTATTTCTGTCTGTAGATTGTGTTTTTCCTCATTCCCTGGATAGTTCTTGGCTTGGATACTCCTCTAGGATCAATCAGTAAACCAGAAAGAGAATTGCAAAACGTTGGCAAAATGGTGGAAAAAATACATCTCAACTGTTTGATGTAAAATGTGTGTTTCTTGGTAATTTTTTGCTTGTTCCCAGTTTAGTGGTAAACCAAGCTTGTCGACAGACAGACTGTCAGACAGAGAGACAGACAGACAAGGATAGATGGATGGATGGAGAGACAGAGAGAGAGAGATAGACAGAGAGGTAGGCAGATAAACAGAGAGGTAAGTAGATAGACTAAATTAGACTGAGAGGTAGGTAGAAAGAGAGGTAGGTAGACTAAATTAGACAGAGAGGTAGGTAGTTAGATAGACTAAATTAGATTGAGAGGTAGGTAGATAAACAGAGAGGTAAGTAGATAGACTAAATTAGACAGAGAGAGGGGTAGGTAGATAGACTAAATTAGACAGAGAGAGGGGTAGGTAGATAGACTAAATTAGACAGAGAGGTAGGTAGATAAACAGAGAGGTTAGTAGATAGACTAAATAAGACAGACATATAGATAGGTGACAGGTTTCCCCTATACAATCTCTGTATGTGTGCATGCAATAAATCTATAGAACCTCCCGCCTATGCTGATTTGTCCAGTTTTACTACACATCATTAAAACACATCATTTTTCTAAAACAGGATGCAAAATGCCAGCTATTAGCTGGGTAAGAAGAAGCAATAAGCTGGGTTCAATCGCCCATTCTGATTTTTTTTCTCCTCGATTCAGAAATTGCTAATTAGTTGAGAGAGCGATCAAGGAATTCCGCTACATTAGGCAGATAAAGGCATATTGATGACTATATTGATTGGATCTGCTTGGCTGCCAGAGACTGTGTTTCAGACTTGGATGGATGGATTTAATGGTTTCTGACAGATAGTAGTGACATAGTGAATACTGCCCCTCGCAAAAGATAAATGGAGCATTTTAATACATTCGATGAAACATTTTACTGCTGGGGTAAAATATGATATGAGTAAAATACGACCATTTACTAATTTCCCAATTAACTACACCATGTTCAAGCATTAAAGGGACACTATATGCATCAAAACAACTTTAGCTTAATGAAGCAGTTTTGGTGTATAGATCATGCCCCTGCAGTCTCACTGCTCAATTCTCTGCCATTTAGTAGTTAAATCACTACCGCTGACAGGCAGTCTCCCTGCAAGTAGAAAATCTGAAAAAAAGTTAAAAAAAAGCAATCAGTGTAAAAAAAATAATATATGTATATATCATATATATATAATGTCATACTATGTGTATTTTTATATTTATATACGTATATTAATATAAAAATACACTTTTCATTTAAATTACACACGTATCTATACAATATATATAATAACTATATATTGTGTATATATATATTATTATAGATTATAAATAATATGTTAATAAAAATAAATAACAAAAAGTAAAAATAATTTTTAATAATTAAAAAAATTATATATATATATATATATATATGTAATTTTATTCTAACAGTATTTTGATATTATTATATATATATATTTATATCAAAATACACTTAGAATGTAACGATATATATATCTATATATACATAAAAAAATAAAAATAATACGAAATATACATATGTCCATATACATAAGCATGTAAGTACTGGGTGTTTTTAAACTCATTAGCTTTTGTAGATAAGTAAAAGATTTTTCAAGTAAAAGTCCAAAAACATGTTTTTTTTTTTCAATTTTCAACCATATTTTATTATTTTTTTTAAATAAAATATATGACATGATACAAATAAAGGTATGTAAAGAAAGCCCTTCTTGTCCTGAAAAAAACAATATATAATTTGTATGGGAACCGTAAATGAGAGAGAGGAAAATTACAGCTAAACACAAACACCACAAAAGTGTTAAAACTGCTCTGGTCCTTAACGTACCACATCGCAAAAACAGGCCGGTCCTTAAGGGGTTAATAGAGCAGGAGATAAACAATTCTAAATAAACAGACTGTGCAATAAAGTGTAAACATTAGATTACTCTTTACAGGAAATGTTTAGGAAGGCTGTGTAAGTCACATGACAGAAAATTGAGCAGTGAGATTGCAGGGCATGATCTATACACTAAAACTGTTTGATTAAGCTAAAGGTGTTTTGGTGCTTATAGTGACAGATACATTGCTGAATAAACCCAGACTTTTCATTGTGTACTGCACTGCAGACTGACAAGAAGTTGGGTGAAAGTGATAATGAGAGCTAAGTGAGGTGTCCTGCACTCAGTGTCTGTGTGTTGTAGTGTGTGCAGTTTGTGTGTGCGTGGCGATATGTGATAATGCAGTGGTGACATAAATGTCCGCTTATTCTACCATTACAGCCGGTGTATGTTCAGACAAGTAACAGCATATTCCTGCACCTTCACAGCTGTCAGATATACTGATCGACTGCTTCCAAGTGAAAACGACCTCTTTCGGTCTCTGTGACACAAACAGCCAGAGAGTGAGACAGAAAGCCCAATAGGGGAGGGGAGGGGGGAGGGGAGGGGAGGCATCAGTGTTCTGAAAGTGTCTTTATAGGGGTTCAAAATATTTTACAGTTTATTAAACTGCTGCCAGTGTTGGAATTTATTTAATTTTTTTTCATATTATATCCTACTAATAATCTGCATCGTTTTTTTTTATCCTCTAAATAAAAATGACACAGAAGTATCAAAGATAATGGAAGATTTAATACCGGTATATAATGCGTTACATAGTTACATAGTTACATAGTTACATAGCTGAAAAGAGACTTGCGTCCATCAAGTTCAGCCTTCCTCACATTTGTTTTTTTGCTGTTATTTGTCTGTTGTACATTGTTAATGCTGATTGATTTTTGCTATATATTAATTCTGTGTAACACCAGTGTGTCTCCCATAGCAGTCATCAATAAATGTATTCTGCCTCTCACTAGTGCTACACTTGTAGCTGACATTAAAGGACCATTTCTTTTTCTGCTGTTTTCTTCCGCCCTTACATGGGGGACATTTACCCATAATGCACTGTTCAGTGGCCCTAGCTAACGGATATGCTACAAAGCATGTGTTCTAAGAGGACCTTCAGCGGTTCTATCAGCTTTAAAATATTTTTTTCTGTGAAGTTTTTGTGAATTATGTTTTTGTGAATGACAGAATAGGACTACGCCCCCCTGTTCGCTCCTTATAACCCACCCTGTTTGGATCTTACAGATTGTTAGTTTCTCCCCCGCTGTCTGTATTCACAGCGCTTACAATGAGCGTCAGATCACTGTACTCGAGTCTGTAACCACTGTAATTGATTCAGTAAATGATAAGGGAGCTGTGTCATGCCAAGAAGGAATTATAGATTCATGGGAAGAATTTTTCCATCTAGAGACAAGTTTTATGTTTTTCCAAATGGTTTAAAAATACAAACTCATAAAATGCAGATTAAATCACTTTGTAAATATGCAAAACAAATTCATTTACAACCGTCCCCAACATTCTGACCCTGGAATGTTCAGACTTTTTATAAGGTCAATTATTTTATTTGTCAGCATTAGATTGGGCATTTTGCATGAAAATGGTTTGTTTTCTGTCATTGCTATAAAGATGGTCCTTTACAAAATGTCTGCACTGACAGCGAGTGACAGACTCACAGTGATTGAATGACGCACAGTGATTGAATGACAGACAGTGATTGACCGACGTACGGTGATTGACTGACGTACGGTGATTGACTGACGTACGGTGATTGACTGACACACAGTGATTGACTGACGCACAGTGATTGACTGACGCACAGTGATTGAATGACGCACAGTGATTGAATGACGCACAGTGATTGAATGACACACAGTGATTGAATGACAGACAGTGATTGACCGACGTACGGTGATTGACTGACGTACGGTGATTGACTGACACACAGTGATTGAATGACGCACAGTGATTGACTGACGCACAGTGATTGACTGACGCACAGTGATTGAATGACGCACAGTGATTGAATGACGCACAGTGATTGACTGACGTACGGTGATTGACAGACTCACAGTGATTGAATGACGCACAGTGATTGACTGACGTACGGTGATTGACAGACTCACAGTGATTGAATGACAGACAGTGATTGACCGACGTACGGTGATTGACTGACGTACGGTGATTGACTGACGTACGGTGATTGACTGACACACAGTGATTGAATGACGCACAGTGATTGACTGACGTACGGTGATTGACTGACACACAGTGATTGAATGACGCACAGTGATTGAATGACGCACAGTGATTGAATGACACACAGTGATTGAATGACAGACAGTGATTGACCGACGTACGGTGATTGACTGACGTACGGTGATTGACTGACACACAGTGATTGAATGACGCACAGTGATTGAATGACGCACAGTGATTGAATGACACACAGTGATTGAATGACAGACAGTGATTGACCGACGTACGGTGATTGACTGACGTACGGTGATTGACTGACACACAGTGATTGAATGACGCACAGTGATTGACTGACGCACAGTGATTGACTGACGCACAGTGATTGAATGACGCACAGTGATTGAATGACGCACAGTGATTGACTGACGTACGGTGATTGACAGACTCACAGTGATTGAATGACGCACAGTGATTGAATGACAGACAGTGATTGACCGACGTACGGTGATTGACTGACGTACGGTGATTGACTGACGTACGGTGATTGACTGACACACAGTGATTGAATGACGCACAGTGATTGACTGACGTACGGTGATTGACTGACACACAGTGATTGAATGACGCACAGTGATTGAATGACACACAGTGATTGAATGACAGACAGTGATTGACCGACGTACGGTGATTGACTGACGTACGGTGATTGACTGACACACAGTGATTGAATGACGCACAGTGATTGACTGACGCACAGTGATTGACTGACGCACAGTGATTGAATGACGCACAGTGATTGAATGACGCACAGTGATTGAATGACACACAGTGATTGAATGACAGACAGTGATTGACCGACGTACGGTGATTGACTGACGTACGGTGATTGACTGACACACAGTGATTGAATGACGCACAGTGATTGACTGACGCACAGTGATTGACTGACACACAGTGATTGAATGACGCACAGTGATTGAATGACGCACAGTGATTGACTGACGTACGGTGATTGACTGACGCACAGTGATTGAATGACGCACAGTGATTGAATGACAGACAGTGATTGACCGACGTACGGTGATTGACTGACGTACGGTGATTGACTGACGTACGGTGATTGACTGACACACAGTGATTGAATGACGCACAGTGATTGACTGACGTACGGTGATTGACTGACACACAGTGATTGAATGACGCACAGTGATTGAATGACACACAGTGATTGAATGACAGACAGTGATTGACCGACGTACGGTGATTGACTGACGTACGGTGATTGACTGACACACAGTGATTGAATGACGCACAGTGATTGAATGACGCACAGTGATTGACTGACGCACAGTGATTGAATGACGCACAGTGATTGAATGACGCACGGTGATTGACTGACGTACGGTGATTGACTGACACACAGTGATTGAATGACGCACAGTGATTGAATGATGCACAGTGATTGACTGACACACAGTGACTGACACACAGTGACTGACTAACTGACACACAGTGATTGACTGACATATGGTGATTGGCTGACACACGGTGATTGAATGACACACAGTGATTGAATGACACACAGTGATTGACTAACAAAATAGAAGAAAGGCCCAGGCACTCCAAGGTACAAACCAGGCAATTTTATTGAACCCACTCCATCACAACGATTCGACCTACACGGTCTTTGTCAAGCTTGGGTTATTTTTATAATGTTTTATTTAATCAGGACATCCCAGAAGGATAGTACATCCTACACCAAACCTGTAAAACTTACCAGACCCCTGAACTACGTAGTCAAACAACGTGCAGGCGCACCCACTGAGCCATTTTATAAGACATATAAAATAATAAAACACAAAACCCAAGGAGAAAATAAACAAAACCGGCATGTGAAAGAAAAAAAGAAAGAGGAGGAGGAGTTTATCAAGGAAGAAGGAGATTGGAAAGAAAAGTAAAGGAAGGTGAGGAGGGTGAAGGACGCAGTGGGAGAAACATGGGGTGTGCAGTTCATGATGTTCAGTGGGGAAGTTTAGAAAAAGTTTAATTGATTCTGCTCTGATTAAGGAATCAAGTGGACGAAACAGGAGAATCGTCCAGTGACACAGGCCAATCAGTTTGTTTGACCAACAAGTTGTTTAATATAAGACCAGAGAACGTTCTACGTGGGCTCCCTTGGATCCACAATTCCGTCATCACAAATCAAGTGGAAACTTTTTTTCTGTTCAGTCTGAGAGGCGTATTGTACCAGTGGAGTTTTATAACAATGGGATTGTAAACCTACAGATATTGAAACTTTTCAGGTACTTTTTCGCACAAACACATTTCTAGACGGCTCGTCCATGTTAACCCCAGGGGCGACTGGTGAACTGGATAGAGAGGTGCTAGCGCCTCTGATTTGTTGTGCTATTCCCACTTAACCCTCTTTAGTCAATCTCTGATCCAATGAGATGCAATAAACATATAGATACATGTAAGTCTAGCGCCACCTACTGCTGCTTTTACCCAATGACAATCTCTGAATACAGGACCATACACAAACCAATCTTTCAGGACATCCAGATGATGAAGCCCCATGCAAAGCCAATGGTTGACATCACAACTCCTGGTATTGGCAATTTTACACAATGTCTTGACATGATTAGTTGCTAGACCTCTCAGTAGTGTTCCCAGTGGCCTGCATCCAGAGAGATGAAAACTGCATATATAAGCATGACAGACAAACATGTTCTAACACACACTGATCAGCAGTCCTTAACATGCCAATAAATATATATATTTTTTGCAACAAAAAGTGGGGGTTACCACCCCACTTTCCCCTACCAGCCATCCTCCACCCGTTACCCCTGTCTATACCAGGGGGGGCAGCAGCGCTATGCTTCCTGTCTACATGGCGTGGTTCTCCAAGAGACGTGCGTTTAGACTGCAGAATGCTACACTGTATTCATTTCTGAGCCATGACGCGGCCAAAATAAACTGTTAGGAACAAAGGCTGCAATGATTAGAATATTCTTAATTACGATCGGCTTGTCCTGAGTGATGATAAAAGCCAGTTGTTACACACCATCGGCTCTTTACTTTTCAAATAATGTTTTCATTTAGCAGCTTTGGCAATAAACATGGAAAACAATAAACAATTTTGCTTTTGGAGTAATTATACATTTAGTTCCTTTGCAGAGCCCCTGGACGGTTATTATTTATTTTCTGCTAAAGCATACGTACATGGAGCTAGGTGTAAGGCTATGCACACATTGGATTGTCTGCCGTAATCTAGCAATCCCCAAGCCATTAGACCAGAGATACAGAGCCCTGCAGATGAGCGCAGTGTTTAGTCTACATTAGATGTCTCTCCGCCAGGCGAAAATTGGAGAGCAATTTAATCAGTGAGAATAAATGAAGCCACATGTTCCCCGGAGGAATCTGCGAATTGAGAACAGTGGTGCATCTGTAGGACATTTTAACAGCTCACCCGCCCCTCTCAGTCGGGCTGGAGGTATCATTGACCTGGTGAATTTGGGTTTGATTATTAGAGGCCCGTCCGTCCTTGTAAGAAAATCAGTAGAGGAACCACAGACGCCAGAAAGAGATAATTAGCTATCACGCACCGAGTGCTAATTAGCTCCCGCTGCTGCATTTTAAATGGCGCTACCAGGTCAATCGGTAGTAAAAGGGTTAATGACTGGTGTATGGATAAAAACGATGCCGTAATGAAAAGGAGGAAGTTAAATAGACAAATATAATAGATGAGACTTGGGTTTTATTTCTCTTTGCTACGAGTGCTTAACATTTAAAACAAAGGTCGAGGGAGAAGGCCGACAAAATGTAGGGAATGATTTACTAAACTGCAACTAAAAATGGAGAGTCAGCCGTGTCCTGGCAGGACTGGCGATAAAATCTAATCCACAGCAACCAACATTCTAACATCTCTTTATATTATTATAACATTATTGTTTTTAGCCATGTACCTTGTGTCTTATGTTAACCCCTTCGCTATATTCAGCATTTCATTGTTTGTTTCAGTCTTACAGCTGTATATGATGTTATTCTGTGAGCTATAAAATCTGTATAGGCTCATATCAGAGAAGCTGTGTGGGATCTTATATCAGAGAAGCTGTGTGTTAAATCAGAGAAGCTGTGTGGGATCTTAAATCAGAGAAGCTGTATGGGATCTTATATCAGAGAAGCTGTGTGAGATCTTATATTAGAGAAGCTGTGTGGTATCTTATATCAGAGAAGCTGTGTGGGATCTTATATCAGAGAAGCTGTGTGGGATCTTATATCAGAGAAGTTGTGTGAGATCTTATATCAGAGAAGCTGTGTGGGATCTTATATCAGAGAAGCTGTGTGAGATCATATATCAGAGAAGCTGTGTGGGATCTTATATCAGAGAAGCTGTGTGGGATCTCATATCAGAGAAGCTGTGTGAGATCTTATATTAGAGAAGCTGTGTGAGATCTTATATCAGAGAAGCTGTGTGGGATCTTATATCAGAGAAGCTGTGTGGGATCATATATCAGAGAAGCTGTGTGAGGTCTTATATCAGAGAAGCTGTGTGGGATCTTATATCAGAGAAGCTGTGTGGGATCTTATATCAGAGAAGCTGTGTGAGATCTTATATTACAGAAGCTGTGTGAGATCTTATATCAGAGAAGCTGTGTGAGATCTTATATTAGAGAAGCTGTGTGGGATCTCATATCAGAGAAGCTGTGTGGGATCATATATCAGAGAAGCTGTGTGGGATCTTATATCAGAGAAGCTGTGTGGGATCTCATATCAGAGAAGCTGTGTGAGATCTTATCTTAGAGAAGCTGTGTGGGATCTTATATTAGAGAAGCTGTGTGGCATCTTATATCAGAGAAGCTGTGTGGGATCTTATATTAGAGAAGCTGTGTGAGATCTTATATCAGAGAAGCTGTGTGGTATCTTATATCAGAGAAGCTGTGTGGGATCTTATATCAGAGAAGCTGTGTGAGATCTTATATCAGAGAAGCTGTGTGGTATCTTATATCAGAGAAGCTGTGTGGGATCTTATATCAGAGAAGCTGTGTGGGATCTTATATCAGAGAAGTTGTGTGAGATCTTATATCAGAGAAGTTGTGTTGGATCTTATATCAGAGAAGCTGTGTGAGATCATATATCAGAGAAGCTGTGTGGGATCTTATATCAGAGAAGCTGTGTGGGATCTCATATCAGAGAAGCTGTGTGAGATCTTATATTAGAGAAGCTGTGTGAGATCTTATATCAGAGAAGCTGTGTGGGATCATATATCAGAGAAGCTGTGTGAGATCTTATATCAGAGAAGCTGTGTGGGATCTTATATCAGAGAAGCTGTGTGGGATCTTATATCAGAGAAGCTGTGTGAGATCTTATATTAGAGAAGCTGTGTGGGATCTCATATCAGAGAAGCTGTGTGGGATCATATATCAGAGAAACTGTGTGGGATCTTATATCAGAGAAGCTGTGTGGGATCTCATATCAGAGAAGCTGTGTGAGATCTTATATTAGAGAAGCTGTGTGGGATCTTATATTAGAGAAGCTGTGTGGGATCTTATATCAGAGAAGCTGTGTGGGATCTTATATTAGAGAAGCTGTGTGAGATCTTATATCAGAGAAGCTGTGTGAGATCTTATATCAGAGAAGCTGTGTGGGATCTTATATCAGAGAAGCTGTGTGAGATCTTAAATCAGAGAAGCTGTGTGGGATCATATATCAGAGAAGCTGTGTGAGATCTTATATCAGAGAAACTGTGTGGGATCATATATCAGAGAAGCTGTGTGGCATCTTATATCAGAGAAGCTGTGTGGGATCTCATATTAGAGAAGCTGTGTGAGATCTTATATCAGAGAAGCTGTGTGGGATCTTATATCAGAGAAACTGTGTGGGATCATATATCAGAGAAGCTGTGTGGCATCTTATATCAGAGAAGCTGTGTGGGATCTCATATTAGAGAAGCTGTGTGAGATCTTATATCAGAGAAGCTGTGTGGGATCTTATATCAGAGAAGCTGTGTGGGATCATATATCAGAGAAGCTGTGTGAGATCTTATATCAGAGAAGCTGTGTGGGATCTTATATCAGAGAAGCTGTGTGGGATCTTATATCAGAGAAGCTGTGTGAGATCTTAAATCAGAGAAGCTGTGTGGGATCATATATCAGAGAAGCTGTGTGAGATCTTATATCAGAGAAACTGTGTGGGTTCATATATCAGAGAAGCTGTGTGGGATCTTATATCAGAGAAGGGATCTTATATCAGAGAAGCTGTGTGGTATCTTATATCAGAGAAGCTGTGTGGTATCATATCAGAGAAGTTGTATGTAGTCTTATATCAGAGAAGAATAAGCTGTATGTCTTGTGCTATCACAGAGAGAACCTTAGCCTGTCATATATCAGACTGCTCCCACTGACAAGGGCAGCTCAGATCAAAATGTTGTCAATTTCCCTCTACACAAGCGTTACACCAAGTGCAGACAATCATTGGGTCTTGCCACTGAGTTGTCGCTGATACCCTTCTCGACAGAGTGAGCAAGAGGGAAATGTCTGTATTCTTATACTCAGGGAGATTCTAGTCACATGGAGATAAGCTGCACACAGGAGTCTACGAGAGTGTATAAATGTCCGAAATGAAGAAGAGTTTGGAGATGGGATGGGAAAGACGCAAGAGACCCCACATTTATTGTTTATTTAATAATGTCTGAATAAATCGGCTCTCTGACATTTAGTCAAGTTTGGAAGCTAATTGAATTAAAGCCACTGCAAGAGAAGACAAAACCATCTCGAAAATGGCTGTTATCTCTTGGTGTCCAGAAATATCCTGGCTCTCGGTATGGTATGTGGCCGCCCAATTACTAATCTAATAAAAACATAACATCGAGAGCTTAGACTGTAATGAGGAGGCACGGGGGGATATAGTATTACAGGCTACTGCAACGCTCAGAACTCAGCAATTCTATTATTATTATTATTGTCGCCATTTATATAGCGCCAACAGATTCCGTAGATTCCATCAGAGATTGCGAGGATTCCATTCACACAGATAATCTCTATTTATTCACATTCACAGCAATAATCACACGATCTGGACACGTGCGATAGTCCAACCTAGAACCCTTTATACATCCAAACTTATCGATTTTACAAGCAACTATTCTACAGGTTTCAGTTGCTACTTTTTTGAATCTTGGTACTACAGTTCCCATGATGCCTGGCAAGCTGAAACATTGTACTTATCAAAGATCTGGGAATTAGGAGTTGTAGTTCTCAAATACCTGGTATTTACTACCTATAAGCATCATGGAAATATCTGGTGCAGAGAGCGACTAAGATCACGCAGGGCCCTAGGCAGGATACTGGTTCGTGCTCCCCCTTCATTCATCACGTAGGGAAGGTGAATAGAGCAAAGTCATGTTTCTGGACCCCTGTCTAACTTTCTGGCCTTAGACAGTCACCTAAGGTTACCTTACGGTTTATCCTCCTTTACAAGGTTAGCTCTGACTTTTAAAAAAGAGAAGAAGCATTTCTGTTTACATTTAAATATACGTTTGATCAAAGCGATTAAAGAGTTCTTAACTGGGTCACCTGGAACTTCGGCTGCGGATTTCAAACACTGAGCTGAAAGGATTTTTTCTACATGTGAAACGTGAGATATTGACTAGGAAATTATCTGATAGGGAGACGGATTCTGTTTCAGCTAATTCAGCCCCAGATTTGCAGTTCCGTTTCAGTGATTGAACCCTGGATACAGTCATGGGAAAAAGAAAGTACACCCTCTTTATATATACAGACATGGGAAAAAGAAAGTACACCCTCTTTATATATACAGACATGGGAAAAAGAAAGTACACCCTCGTTATATATACAGTCATGGGAAAAAGAAAGTACACCCTCGTTATATATACAGTCATGGGAAAAAGAAAGTACACCCTCGTTATATATACAGTCATAGGAAAAAGAAAGTACACCCTCTTTATATATATATACAGTCATAGGAAAAAGAAAGTACACCCTCTTTATATATACAGATCCTTAGCAGATCTTAAAATGAGTCTTAAAATGAAGTAAATTAACAACAGATGACATATTACACCGTGTCATGATTTACTTAACAAAAATAACGGCAACATGGAGAAGCCCTGTGTGAAATCCCAAGTACACCCTCACGGTTTCCTAGGATTACGACGCTAAGTAGCAGACAGGTGCTGCTAATCAAATCAATGGTCTGGAGCATTCAGGTTTGTCACACAATGACAAGGAGGAAAGAAATCAGCAGGATCTTGCAATCGTTGCTGCCCATCAAACTGGGAAGGGTTAAAAGGCCATTTCCAAACAATTTGACAGAAACGGGGCATCACTGGACAGTAGTAGGCTAGGGAAACACGACATCGGGGCTTGCTCTGTATGAATCACCCTGATCAGAGTCCCTCTATCTCCTCCTGTCAGAATGTTGCAAAGTGAAGACATCTTCCAACTGCACGTGTAACTCTGTCAGGCACGCCCAATGCACTATTACAGCATTCCTAGGGATAGAACACTGATTGGTTAGATCAGTGTCCTCCATGGAGTGGTGTGGAAAGTAAATATTAAAAAACTTAATACATCACATTTACCAGTTTTTTTCCATCCTGCAGAGTGGGGCAACTGTCTTATTCAATGCCGATCGGCATTGTCAGACATAGATATAGCACAATCTCATTCCAGTATATTGCCGATCCCCACAAGGATATGGTGACATCATTAAGACAATAATTAGATAGGCTATGTCTGGTTGATAACTTATTATTATTATTATTTCTCCTACAATCTTTCTCTTTACACTATAGGTCTCTAATGTGTAAAATTTACTTTCTCTGAAACTAGCAAAAACAAATAAGAAAAACTGACAGCAGACTTTACTAAACGAGCACAGATCTAAATGTATTATCAAACAATCTAGGCACACCAGTGCATTACTACAAATAATCAAGAACTTGGTTACAACAATTTAGGAAACCATAGTAAGAATATATTATAGAAACATAGAATGTGACGGCAGATAAGAACCATTCGGCCCATCTAGTCTGCCCAATTTTCTAAATACTTTCATTAGTCCCTAGCCTTATCTTATAGTTAGGATAGCCTTATGCCTATCCCACGCATGCTTAAACTCCTTTACTGTGTTAACCTCTACCACTTCAGCTGGAAGGCTATTCCATGCACCCACTACCCTCTCAGTAAAGTAATACTTCCTGATATTATTTTTAAACCTTTGTCCCTCTAATTTAAGACTATGTCCTCTTGTTGTCGATATATTGTTAGACACATACACCTTACTGAATGAATACAAACAGGGGCATTTCGATACATTGTTGTTGCCAGTGAGACTTAGACGCTGGACTGGCTGCTTATCTTCACTTTGAGCACTTATGCACAATTATAAAATGACCTTTCCTTTTATTTCTATTTTATTTATTTGCATTGATAACAATAAAGGTTACGTTTTATCACAATTAGGACACTCAATTCTTGTCTCCTTCTATAAATGTCTCCAGTTACCTGGGTTACCCCCAGAAAGAGTTTTACCATTAAGCTTCCAATTTCTTCTTACTTTGGCACAGCTGGCACGTGAACAAATAATAAAACAGCAGTTTTGTGTATAGATTGAAACATAACAATTAAAATGATGTTAATTTACACTATTTTTCTTTTTCTTTTTTTTTTTCATCCTTTAGATTAAAAATATTAGTTATCGAAAAGCTTTAGACAGTATAGTATATCTTGCAATATTTCCCACCGGGTCTCAAACGTTAGTATAAAATTGTTTTTTTTTCCCATACTCAGACTAAAATAAAATGTACCCTGTTTATAGGTATCTGTAATGACCCTAATGGCATTAATGTCCATTCGAACATAATGCCCAGACATACAGTACATTCAGTTAAATCATGAATGTATAAAGAAGGGTATTTAAAAGTGCTGTATAGCAATCTGTGTCTGTCTCGGTAATTCTCATAGAGATACAAGAGATGTCACACAGACTGTAGGACGTCTATGATCTTTCACGTTTCCTGCGCTGTTTGGAAGGGGGGAAGGCTGTCTTTTATAACAATGAGATTCTTCAATGAAATTATTACATTTATTCCAGAGAAGTGATGTTTCCCTCTTAAAGAAGAATTGTGAAATTATTGGGGGGTTTAACATTTTGGACTGTAGCTCTAAATACTCTTAGCCAGCCTCCCTGTTCTCTAATTGGAGTTATGATTGTGAAGAGTTCGTACTGTAAAACTCGTCTTGGATTTGCATCGATCAGCCATGATGCTCAAACAAAATCTGACATTAGATTATAAAACAGAAATAACTGGCCGGCTGTACTTTGATACGGATGGTGACATTTCTCTACTTTTCACCCTTCAAGAAATAGTAAAAAGAGTTTATTTATCTATTATTTTGGCAAATGAATAGTTCGGAGGCAGCTGGCCAGAAATTCATTGCAAAATAAAGTGATGTCGCTCAGGCAGCACAGGGCTTTATTAGAAACGCTATTTTTAAAGAAAAGCGTTGATTTGTAGCCAGAATACAACTCGGATTCAGCAACCATTGCATTAGATGGCACCTACTGATACACATCTGATAGCCAGGAGCACAGGGTTTTTCATGCAGTTAGCACAATCCCTAGTGACCACAATTAGGTGCTAATCGATCCCCATTATTTGTCAAACTGCTCAAATCTGGGAGACATCACCCAAAAGCTACCCGCACTTCATACTCTGCAATAAACCGTGGAGGTTATGCTGTGAGATCAGATTTTCTTTATGACACAGTTCATATATACTGACAGAGACCTGGATCTTTGATATCAAACACAAACATTTTTTTTCTGAAATATTTAACTGTCTGACGCCGCCACACCCCCAACCCCCACCACATATTTTTTTATATAGTATGTGTCTGTGTATGTGTGTCTGTGAATGTGTGTGTCTCTACCAGTGCATGTCTGTCTGTGTTTGCCTATCTGTGTGTGTACGTGCTTTTCTGTGTCAGTACATGACTGTGCTTGTGTGTACCTGTTTTTATGACTGTGTGCTTGTGTGCATCTGTTTATACTTGAATGTGAATGTGTTTCTTTGTGTGCATGTCTTTGCCTGTGTGTCCATGTGTGTTTGTGTGTCTGTGTCTATTTAAATGAGTGTGTGCCTATATATGTGTTAGTGTGTGTCTTGATGTATGTATCTGTGAGTCTTTGAAAAAAAGGCGTATCTGGCACTGTCACCCCCATATAAAAAAATGTGTATTTCATCAAGATCTTTATGAAATACACATTATGACTGTGCAAATTCCAAACCAGTCAACAGAAATACAAAGACAAAGTAGGGACTATGTTTGCTGACTGGGTTGGAATTTCTGTTGACTGGGTTGGAATTTCTGTTGACTGGGTTGATATTTCTCCTCTGCTCCGGCGGAGCCTATGTGTGAAGACCTGCAGCCATCATCAGTGATATTGGCTGGGTCTATGGAGGATCCTGTGGTCTCGTGAGACTCCTCATAGGTCTTCATTTTGTATTCTCATGCATATGCCTGAGTACAGCAGTAACGTGGCTGAAGAGGAGCAATGCGACCAAGAGGGTGGCACCCGAGATGGACAAGTAAGTAATCTAATCCTTACCTTCCCCGGGCAGCTACCGGACCATCAGTGGCCATGTCTCCAATCAGGGGACTTTGCGTATTTGGAGTGGGGTTTTGGGGATGGTTAATTTTGGGCTCGAGCCCTGGCTTTATTTTGACCTTAGCAATACCCTTGATTTCAGATATAGACGCTAAATATAATTTTATTAAATTCTTATTTACTTGAAAATGTAATTTTGTATTTTTTTTTAAATGAGAATGTTGAATGGAACAATTAATGTTTCATAATGTTTCATAATGGCTACTGATGAAAGTCCACCCATATAATACGCCCTTATGGAGATATACGTATTTATTATTTAGCCTTACTATAAGAGTATACATTGTGAATTTTAAGCTAGGAGGATTTACCATAAACATTTGAAGGTTCTCTGTTCACGTTTCCAGTATTGAATGGTGAGAATTTGCTTTGCTGGTGCATGTATAATTGAGGGCAGTTATTTTAGAGGCAGTCCTGCACAGTAACAAGGAGTCTTCCCTACATACGGCAAGATTCCAAGCTGCAAACACAGGCAAACTATAGATATCTGCTAAAAACTTTACTTTATTTGTTTAATGTGTGAAGAGTGTGTCCTCTTCATCCATTTAAAAAATTTACACTTTCATCTGTTAATCTTGTTATACCTCCCTAGCTGTCAATCAGAGAACCGATTCTGTTACTTCCTGGTTTAGTTCACTCAGTGGAGATAAACTCAAGATTTAGCATATGCCCAGAGCTCCTGCCTAGCATAGTTTTCTCATTAAGTTGCATTGGAAAGTCTGTGATTGGACAGCCACAGAAAGTCTGGGCGGAGTTAGAAGGGGAGGGCTTTCAAAGGCTGTAGACAGGAGATATGCAGCTTTTGCACGTTTGTTTTTTATTAAAAAAAAAATTATTATTTTTTTATTTGGGCAGTGAAGTGTCCCTTTATCTATGAAACTTAGGAAACTCAGATCATTTGAGTTTGCAGCTAAGTTTGAGATCCATGGCTGTCCCTCAAAGTGTATCAAACTGGGTCACTGTGTTGTTTTGAGGATCCTCATCATCATATTCTTTGAGCCACAAGTAGCTCTTACTATATTTACCCTGCCTTCCCTAGTAAGTTTACACTCTTCTTTGATGCTGAAAGAGGCTAACTTTGGTTTTATTTTTTAACATATTTGGTCCCTATTGATAACTTTTAAGAAGCTTTCTGGGATGCTATTGGAAGCTCTGTGATTTAGATTCTGATAGTCTGACATTGCCAGCCATGGGAACATGCAAATTACAGTATATTAACCTTCATGTTCCTGGGAGACAGACTGTCTGCCTGTGATTGATGGTTTGACATCACCGAGGCAGATAACAAAGTGTGATAGATGAATATGACTTTATTTACTAAGGTGAAGGCAAGGTTTGTACAAAACTTAACACGCCATGTACAATTAATACTTCAAACTAATTACACCCTGTATTTAATGAGATAATATAGAGAGACGAGCAGACTGTGTAATAATAACGTATGATTTAGGATTAAAACCTCATGTATATACTACCGTCTCTAGATTAGTGGGTGTACTAATCTACTATGGAAAGTACACTAATCTACTATAGAGGATCTACTAATCTACTATGAAGGGTCTACTAATCTACTATGGAGGGTCTACTAATCTACTATGGAAAGTACACTAATCTACTATAGAGGATCTACTAATCTACTATGGAGGGTCTACTAATCTACTATGGAGGGTCTACTAACCTACCATGGGAGGTCCACTAATCTACCAAGGAGGGTCTACTAATATACTATTGAGGATCTACTAATCTACAATGGAGGGTCTACTAATCTACAATGGAGGGTCTACTAATCTACTATGGAAGATCCACTTACCTTCTATGGAGGGTCTACTACTCTAGTATGGAGGGTCTACTAATCTAATATGGATGATCTACTAATCTACAATGGAGGGTGTACAAATCTACTATGGAAGGTCCACTAATCTACTATAGAGGATCTACTAACCTACTATGGTGGGTCTACTAATCTACTATGGAGGGTCTAATAATCTACTTTGGAGGATCTACTAATCTACTATTGAGGATCTACTAATCTACTATGGAAGGTCTACTAATCTACTATGGAGGGTCTACTAATCTAATATGGAGAGTCTACTAATCCAGTATGGAGGGTCTGCTAATCTACTATGGAGGGTCTACTAATCTACTATGGAGGGTCTACTAATCTACTATGGAAGGTCCAGTAATTTACTATGGAGGATCTACTAATATACTATGGAAGGTCCACTAATCTACCATGTAGGGTCTACTAATCTACTATGGAGGGTGTACTAATCTACCATGTAGGGTCTACTAATCTACTATGGAGGGTCTACTAATCTACTATGGAGGGTCTACTAATCTACTATGGAAGGTCCAGTAATTTACTATGGAGGATCAACTAATCTACCACGTAGGGTCTACTAATCTACTATAGAGGATCTGCTAATCTACTATGGAGAGTCTACTAATCTACTATGGAGGGTCTACTAATCTACTATGTAGGGTCTACTAATCTACTATGTAGGGTCTACTAATCTGCTTTGTAAGGTCCACAAATCTACTATGGAAGGTGTACGAGTCTGTTTGGAGGATCTACTAATTTAGTATGGTGGATCTAATTATCTACTAGTCTACTAATTAGTAGGGTCTATTAATTTACTATAGAGAGTCTACTAAAATCCAGTGAGATAGTGACCTCTTTTCAACTCAGCCCTTCATCCTTCCATGGTGAATAAATGAGTACCAATAATTGGGTAATAATATCTATTATTCAGCTGGTAATTCCGAGAGCGTGTGTTAATAAGCACTTTGAGTCCCAATGGGAGAAAGGCACTATATAAATACTAGTTATTATTATTATTACTAATCAGCTTTGTATGGTCTACTATCTCACTGGTGGTGGATCTAATTATCTACTAACCTACTATAGAGAGTCAATATATGACGGGGTCTCTGGGAAATCATAAAAATTATCAACATTTACAGATTTACAAACCTTTGGAACAAGTATCTTAAATCCCCGTTAATTCTGCCTCTTATTTGACTATAGATTTAAGATTTCTGAAAGCAGAGCAAAATGCTTTAGAATACTGGTGAAACATATTCTGTTTTTATTAACATTTAGTTTTTCCTCTTCATTAACACAAATACTGGAAATATATACAAAGCACTAGTCTTGCATATTCTTCCAATAGATCATCATTTGTTTTAACGCACACAATCAGCATCACAAATACAAACAAATCTGCCATTATATTCCATTATGTAGGAGTTTGTTGGTGCAGATAACACTCCCGAGAGCTCGATTCTATCTTATCAGCTCCTGCCAGGCTCACACGCCATGTAATTCACATAATGTCCTATTAACCACCGCACCAAATCTAACAGGCACTCGCTGGTGTGGGGATATGTAGCAATGTGTAAATTGCAACCTTTTCCTAATAAATGTTTGTAAACAAGCAAAGCTGAATACGTCTTCACAGTTAGTTAACCTGACAGGCAGGAAATAGCTCTATTGGCCTCTGCGCATGGCTTTGCAAGATTAAAAACGCAACCAAGCTTTGCAAAATGTATATTTATTAAAAATAAACACAATAACCCAGAAATAAACAATGTCAAATAAATGTTTTAAAAAAACAACAACGAGATCTGCTTTGCGTCTTCGCTGGCTTGTTGGAAATAATTAACAATAATTTTATTACCTGCTTAATTGAAATGTTATGAGAGAGCGACTGTTTTCCCTTATTATCAATGTAAATTAATTATGGCGCCATCAGAGAGAATTAAAGCAACGCAGGAAATTCTGAGTCAACATAGCATAAGGTATTGGGTGAACAAACATGGACGGAGTGGGTTTTATGTAAATTGCAGTAAATGGAGCAAATCTTGTTTAATTAAAGATGAGACCCCCCCCCCCTAGTGAGTTTTGAAATTCATATGAAATAATTGGGTAACAATATTAAATTAAAACAAGTAAATGAAGACACAAAAAAATCATAACAGAAAGATAACAAGGAAAAACAAACAAATAAAAATAGCAATATTTAGCCATTGTTAATTATACTCACAAAAAGGCAATCTGAAGATTCTTGTAGGTTATTGGCCCGCTGAAAAAATTGTGCATCCCCCCCTCCCAATTCTCCCTTTTCAATGCATGTTTGGCGTTCAGACCAGATTTTGGGTTGAGCACCCTGTCCTGCGTTGCCCCTCTACTTCACTTTGGAGGTGACCACATGAAAGTATAAATTTGAGGAGGTTTTAGATAACAATATCACTTTAGCAATGTTTATTTGATACAGAGTAGACTGATCACAATGCTTTATTAATATATACTTAAAAGCACTGTCACTTTAATTATGGCTCACGTTTTGAGTGATATATATTAACATGCACCTACAATGGATTCATTCAATGTACTTTAATTTAAAGAAAAACTATAGGGTCAAGAACACAATCATGTATTCCTGACCCTATAGAGTTGAAAACACCATCTAGACCCCCTTGCCACCCTAAATATAGTGAAATCTTACCTTTTTTCCAGTCTGCTGCTGCTGGCTCTGCCCCTGATCTGCCTCCTTGGCTGACATCACCAGAAGTGATGATCTGAGCCAATCACAATGCTTTCCCATAGGAAAGCATTTGATTGGATGAGATTGCCAAGGAGGTGTGGCAGGGGGTGTAGCCCAACACCACCCTGACCAATCAACATCTCCTCATAGAGCTACATTGAGTCAATGCATCTCTTTGAGGAAAGTTCAGTGTCTCCATGCAGAGGTTGGAGACACCGAATGTCAGTCACAGCCATCTGAGGAGTGGCCAGTGGAGGTATCACTAGTCTGTAATGTAAACACTGTGTTTTCTCTAAAAAGACAGAGTTTACAAAAAGAGCCTAAAGGGAATGACTATAATCGTCACCAGAACAAACACAATAAGCTGACTATAGTGTCCCTTTAATATATATTAATTTAGCACTGTCACTATTAAAGCAGTGTGAGGGTGGGGTGAAATAAACTGGGCAATGGAAGAGGAGAAGGTGAAACGGGGTGAGGAGAGTGTGGTAGTGGGATATCTAAGAGTATAGGGTGACATGGAGGTGAGGACAGGGAGACACTGGGGTATTAATAAGGAGAAGGAAGGTGACACTGAGATATCAATGAGGAGAGTGTAGCACTGGAATATCGAAAAGGAAAGTGTGACATAGGGGGTGAGGAGAGGGTGGCAATGGGATATCGAAGAGGGTAGGGTGACACAGTAATGAGGACAGGGTGACACTGGGATATCGAGAGGAGAGGGTGACACTGGGATATCGAAGAGGAGAGGGTGACATGGGGGTGAGGACAGGGTGACACTGGGATATCGATGAGGAAAGGGTGACACTGCGATATCGAAGAGGAGAGGTTGACACAGAGGGTGAGGGGAGGGTGACACTGAGATATTGATGAGGAAAGGGTGACACTGGGATATGGGAGAGGAGAGGGTGACACTGGGATATCGATGAGTGGCGGGTGGCACTGGGATATCTAAGAGGAGAGGGTGACACAGGGTGTGAGGGGAGAAGGACACTGGGATATTGATGAGGAGAGGGTGACACTGGGATATGGGAGAGGAGAGGGTGACACAGGGGGTGAGGCGAGAGGGACACTGGGATATCGATGAGGAGACGGTGACACTGGGATATCGATGAGGAGACGGTGACATTGCGATATCAATGAGGAGAGGGTGATACTGGGATATTGAAGAGGAGAGGGTGACACAGGGGGTGAGGGTGACACTGGGATATCCATAAAGGGGGAGTGACACCGGGATATGGGAGAGGAGAAGGTGACACTGGAGAACAGATGAGGATATTGCCGCATTGGGGTGTGTTTTGTGTGATGAGGAATGTGTGGAGGAAGGGAATGGAGAGAGGATAAGATAAACACAAAGAGTGGGTGATGAAAGGAGGTGGAGAGGTCTCCATTTGAGTATAAAATGTCTGTGTCCCCACATTCTGTGTGGAAAGGAATGACGACAAAGGTACCCTGACTCATGCTTTGACTATCAAATCACGGAAGGTTAGAATCACAAAGAATCGAGTCTCTAGGAATCGTTTTCATGTCTCCATGGTGCTATGTGTCTGTATGACTACAAACAGGAACGACATGATGACTTGAAATCAATGGGAGACACCAGACACAAAACAAATCTGCACCGATGAAATGTTTCAAGTTACAGATGTAAGTTGTCCAGGGAATAAGGGCTGTTTCTTGGAAGTCACGCATTCACATGCAGAAAGCTTTGGCAAGAATCCTAGAATCGGAAGCCTGTATAAAAGCTGGATCTTGAAAACACTATCCTGTTTCCATTAAAACCCATTAAACAGCTCATTGCCACTTCACAGCTACTCCCCAGGGTAGGACACTTAGAAGGAGCCTAAGAGCTGTCTGTCTGGATGGAATAACTCCTCTACAAAACAGAGAACTCATTGTGGCATTTGGGAATCCACCTATATTACAAAATCTGGAATCTGGAAACGCGTTGTATATCTGGACTCGAATTATTAACCAATGTCTTTATGGCATGTCTGTGGGCACACAAACACGGGGATTTTCGTTTGGTGTAACGTGTCAAGTGGGAGAGACCTATGAAAGGGCATCCTCACCTTGTTATAATGTTACACAAAGAAAGAAAGAAAGAAAGAGAGAGGGAGAGAGAGAATCCTCAATAGTGGCTTTTTATTTGAGATAAGGAGGCCCTTCTCAAGTCTCTCAGGGCTCCTGGGGTCATCATGTACTTATACAATTCTGTTCAGTAAATTTTATTTCAGCTGTCTTTTTCTGATTAAAATAACCAATCCATCACAGATATTAACATTAGATACATGTGGTTATTTATTTTATTTAAATCACATTTTTCGGATTTGAAGATGTCAAGTAACATACATCATTGTAGACAACAACAGACGTCATATAAGGAATCTTTGTGGTTATTTATTAAGCAGCGAGTTACAGAAAACTGACAAGGAAATCGCACATTTTCGACCAAAAAACCTGTATTTATTCACTTAACTAAGAATGTTAGCAAATTAAAATAGTCAATCTGTAACTAAAGCAGAGTTTGGGAATTTTACAATAGGGATTTAAATTGCTATAACTCTGCATTGAGGAGAGGAGTGGACGCCAATGCCAAGATAGGCAACGTTTTTACTCGCAGGCGGCAGGGGGATTCGGGACCTAAAAACTTTTGTGCACTTGGACGTATAGCGTTATAGTGTTCCTTTAGCCTGTAAACACACAGATGCATTAAAGTGTAATTGTCACTTCCAAAGAATATTAGTTTTATATTTACTTATTCCTATTTATAGTTAGCAACATGTGCTTACCTTGTCGTTTCTAGTGGGGCTCGGCGGCTTAGGCCCCAGATGTGTAGCTCTTTAGCGCCAGATCTCTACAATTGGTTGAAGGGGTAGGAGGATATTATTTTATATTATTTATGTATTTTTTATATCAGACAGCTGCAGGATGCAAGGATCCAGGACAATGGGAAGAGAACCTGAATTTAGGACAGTTGGGAGGTATGCTCGTCCAGTGCAATGTGCCTTAGCTGTGCCAGGATCTAACTGGATTGCGATGTCAATTACTACATCTTTAATATAATATATAATAAAAAGGGTAACATAGGTCGAGGGCAATTTCAATGTTTTATTGACTGATGCAGTAAATAAAATCCAACGATCGCGTGGTATGTAGTGTTTGTCACAGTGCTACAAGTAACAGAATACAGAATCTACATTTTTATTTACTAAACTGTGAATTTAAAAGAGAATTGCAAGAAACAGCCAGGCTGGCCAAGCTACAAAACCCTGAATTCTGCCAGAGAAGAGTAACTGAGGATGACATACACAGGGAGAGAGGAACAAGGCTATGACCCATTAACCACAAAATATTTTTGATGCGGTTTTTGAAAATGCTAATTAATTGAATTATAATTTTACTGTAGAATGTTTGTTGAATAATGAATGTACTTTACTTATTTAATGGATATTTAAGCCTGTGTATATATATTAACATGACTATGCTATGTTTGTTACATTGAAGCCATTTGTACCTTCCCAATAAAATAAATACAATTCTGAATTGTGGATTTTCTTTACAGCTCAGCTAATTTGTCTGAAAACACGCATCACGTTTCACTGTTTAGTACATAACTCGCTATTTTCTCGAAATTATCAGCTTTTTATTTTTTTATTTTTTTTTTATCCAGTGACATAAAATCAGCCGACCTCTGCTTATCAAGAGTCACTCTGTATTTTACATGATCATTAAAACAAATGCTTTAAACCGCAATCTATGAAATCCTTGAGCTTTTTCCTGAAACGTGTGTTATCTATTTTTAGATTTTAGAAAAGTCCAATGGATAGCACTGCAAGCACTAAATTCAAACAAAGCTGCATTAAACTCATTATAAAGATCCTTTTCTGGCGACTTCTGCAGAGCAAGGTTAAGTGACGACTGATGAATTTAGTGACTTAATCTCCAATCCATTTGGTTACAATAATCAGCCAATCTTCGAATTCCGAGCTAAGTAGCAGGAAGATTGAAGTGTGCGTTCGTTTGTACAGTTAATTGCTAATTTGAAGTCCCAAACCACCCTCACTGCGATAGAGGAAGCTGTGGGTTTTATTCCAAATGCACTTTTACTGCATTTTATTTTAAAAAAAATATTGGATTATATTCATCCTAAAAGTCAGAAATTCGAATTTTCAACTTGCTTTACCCCTGTAGTTATCGTTACCCGGAGAGAAACTTGAAAGGTACCGTAATTAAAGGATATACAATGAAGTCTAGTTCCAGCGAGACCATCTTGTGTATAGTTTGACTTTTAAATCAATAAAAAAAAGGCGATATAACAGTAAAGTAAAAGCCTACAGCGATGTAGAAGTCTCTGGGAGTAAATATCAAGGAGTATCGCGTTAATCAACAGGAAATAAAGCCTATTAGGTTTAATCTGTAAGTCTTAACATAAAGATGTCACCACTAGGTACCAGTGAAAGTATGGCCGGAGGCGCTCATATTTTTAGAAAAATGTGTTGTTGTTTTTTCCAGATGCACTCCGCAGTTTTGAAGAGCTGTTTTTTTTGTGTGTGAATGTAGGAAATGTTTAAATAATTTGTTGCTTGGTAACACTGTAAGAATATTAACTGGCTAGCGCTGTTATCTATCGCATGCGCGGGATAGGCATAAGGCTATCCTAACTATAAGATAAGGCCAGGGACTAATGAAAGTATTTAGAAATTTGGGCAGACTAGATGGGCCGAATGGTTCTTATCTGCCGTCACATTCTATGTTTCTATGTTTCTATAACTGAGAGCGAAGACGCAGACGGTAAAATAGTTATTGCTTTAACTTTGCAATAACTGTAAAACAGACTACATTAAAAAAAGACAACAAAATAAACTATAAATCGAGAGTTTGTAATAAAGAATGGCATTGTGCTAAACTAAGATTGTGGTGAGACCGCAGTATATAGAAACCCCCGAATCGACATTTACCTTGACCGTCATGTTTAGACTACGCCCTATTAAGTCTATTTTCAGGTACATAGGGGAGAGCAAACTCCCTGCAATAGAATTAAACAGAACTCACTGTTATACAACGTATAGCTTAGCTCTCTAAATCTGTAAAATCTCCTTCTATCCAGAATATCAGGGAGATATTGGTCTGTGAGACCCTAGGACTATAAAACGGATATATAGGACAGTCTAATTAATGCATATTTTGCCACAGAGGAATTATGCTCAATTCAAACGCTGCTATTTATTGTAGAGTTAGGGATTCCTGTTCCTGCTTGGGATTCTGGGAAGTGTACAACTGACCAGGATTTTAGTTACGGTCTCCCACTTCCTCTGGAAAGGCGCTAACCAGTAGGCGGAGCTCCGCTATTTCCTTTTTTCTGCAACATTTGGGATAACTGGACCTGTTCAAGCATGGAATGAATTTCGCCATGCATGTTGCTCCAGGAGTGTTCATTTAATAGATGCCACTTTGTCATTTATGGAGAGATCCCTCGAAACGTGTTTGAATTGACCTTGAATATAAATGTACATGGAACCGTATCACCTGGTGGCACCTATTCTCTGGAGTAAAGAGCCCCAATTGAATGAGCAGTATATGAATCATTCATTGCACTAATTGGTTTTGTTGGCCTGACATGAACCTGACTTGGTCTATATTGTCTTCCTTTATTCCTTGTTAAATGGTGTCAAAATTTGTCCCATCTCTTCAAGGTGAGATCTGGATCTGACAGATCTTTTAAGAAAGGGTCAATAAGTATTAATTAGATCGGATGCATTTATTCCAATTTAAAAGGACATGATCTGGTATACGTTCATTGCAATGGAAACAAGATGACAATAAGATCAAATGAATTAACCAGGAAAGATACATTTCACATTTTATTTAAGTTTCCAAGTTTGCTCTTGGGACTAGATTATAGTTTCCCAACATAATGATGCTTGTTTCATTGACCTTGGCAGAATGACAATTTGAGAAGGTCATGTTGGCAATCAAACCTGTGACTCCCAGAGCTGCTGACAGAGCTCTACCCACTAAGATATCTCACCAGGTGTGTACAGAATGATATTTATATAGAATTATTGTTATATATTTCATATGCAGTTAACACTATTTCTAATATATTAGAAATATTACAATATTCCTTTCAGTTTGGGTTACTACATGCCTCACTAATGGTCTGTATAAACATTTTAGTAGTTTTATTAAAAAATAAAAAATATGACTTGTCCAATAGCTTTGGCCATGGCTTTCCATGAATACAGCTCATTTCAGCCTGGTCTTTGAAAGGTGACTACAAATCCCATACATCACTGATGTGTTTTTTATTATGCAACAGTCACGTTAAAGATAATGTATGCACCAGTAAAGGCTGGATTAACTATAAACTGACCTTCTAGGTCCCAGGGATTAGACAGGGACCCCAGAACTGTGAAGATACTTGACCGTGCTTGGCCTCATTTACCATGAAAGGGGCAAACTGACAATCTACATATCAGGGGTCTTACTCCTTCTCTGGCTGGTCTGCAGAGAGTCCCAGATAAAAACGGAACATTCTGGGGATTGCAGGATACACATTCTTTTTAATCTATTCTGCTGTGGTGTGCTGTGGTCACCTTACCTCCAACTTCCCTTTCTTTCCTGCCTGATGTGGTGCAAAGCTAGACTTTAATATCATCAAGGTCAACAAACCGTGTCCCAAAGACCATGCTCCCTGCAAAGCGTTTTTACAGTATAAATATTATATTACTGTCACTTCTAAATATGTTTGGGAGAGATATGTTTCTATACGTGAAATAAAGTGGCAGGGTAGCAACCTCTTTATCTTAATTTGGGGTTTAACATTTGGAGGAAACAATCTGCCTTTAGTGCCCCTAGTGGTCTAATATTTACGTGTCTGTGAGAGTGAATGTGTGGTTAGTTATGTGAGTGTGAAAGAGACTGTTGCTAAGTAGGTGTTTGTGAGGTACTGCTATCCCCCTTTCTCAACTCTAAAGCATTTCTGAGCAAAAATGACACATAAATAGGCGTTAGTGAGTTGTGATACATGAGTGCAGATAAGACACAGGTTTGATAAAAAATAGACAACATTCTCGCAAAGGGTCGTAAATATCTTGTGTGAAGATCGCAGAGTGAGGGGGGAGTATGTGTATGTATATTTATGTGTGTATACATATTTATGTAAGTATGTATGCATATTTATCTGTGTATATATATATATATATATATATATTTATGTGTGTGTGTATGTATGTATGTATGTATATATTTGTGCTCTGAATTGATATAATACGTAATGGAATGTAGAAGGAGAAGCAAAGTTGGTTGAGGTGTGCCGAAACCAATGTACAAGTAGGCCTGTAAAAGAGGGTCCACAAAGGTGAGTTCTTAATATATATGGGTGTAGGTGAGTGGGGACAAACAGCTTGCACGACAAAGGTAAGTAGGGGGGTAGGGTTTATATAGGATCATAACTCCTCCCACAAATTCAGGCCAAATGACCTTCCAACTTGTGCTCAGAATTTATCTTACAGTAATGGAATGTAGAAGTAGAAGCAAAGTTGGTTGAGGTGTGCCGAAACCAACGTACGAGTAGGCCTGTAAAAGAGGGCAAAAGAGGATTCAAAGAGAAAACACAGTTTATTGCAAGTTTATACAGCTTGTGTACTGAAAGCTTGTAAGGAGTTTCACTCTGATTGAGGTATATATGTGACTGAGCTGAGGACTATCTGTGGCCCCATCACTCAGTGATGTAGACTGGGGTGTAAGAGCTTGAAGTTGCTGATGTAGCGCTTTTGCGAAAAAGAGAGACCAGCGAAGGAAGCCATGATGTAGCTTACCTAAATGGAAGGTTTAGACGTGAAGTAATGGATTAGTACTGATAGTGTGTGGCTGACCTTGGATACGTAAAAAACGTAGTGACAGCTTAGGAGGTATAAATAAGATGCTTGATTTGTAGGTTTAGAGGAAGAGGCAAAAATTACAATAGTTTAACTGCAAGAGTCATGAATCAAGCAAACTCTACTTGTAAAATGGTACAATATACAAAGCCCTAGTGTGAGTGATAGAGTAGTCGTGAAACTGTGTGAAGCATGCATAACTGTACAAGGTGTAATTGTGTGCTCAGTCCAAGATTAGCTCATGGAAAGGTGGTATCCTGGATGGTATGTAGTGGGTCGTAGGGGGTGCCTGAAAGAAGACCTTAAACTGAGCGTGAAAGAGCGCCAGCGGCTGTGTTGTGGACGCCAGGAATGTAAAGGCAGACTAAAAAGAGCTGATAGGTTGCTGCCAGCCAAGTCAGCCTGTAAATCAGCCACAAAATGGTTAGTGAGGATGGCCGCCCGAATGTAGGCCATGTGCCATATTGAAGGGTGAATAGGTAGTAGATTAAAGGCGTTGGATAAGTCCGTCTTGCTCAACCAAGCCTTACTACTTACTGAAGTGATAGCTTGTATGGCATGGTCGATTTTCGTAGTGCAGTGAGAACTTCATGGCGGGAATGAGGGAGTTTGATGCTGGGAATGGATGTAGAGTGCGGTGCGGAAGAGGTCTATGATCAGACATATTATAGGGTATAGTTAATGGCTACCTCGATGGGAATGGTACGCCAAGATGAGAAGACCGGAAGGAGGCGATCGTGAAACCAGTGTATGACTGCTGTGGACAGAAGGTGGTCCACCATAAGTGGGTCAATGGGTGCGGATAATAGGTTAGGGCATACGAGTGTACCTGTGGGAATGGCGATAAGGCCGTGTGAACCCCTGTGAGAAACCCGGCACCAGAATCTACCTGACGCCTAGCTGGGTGTAAATGCAGATAGTATTTCAGGATATCAATGTTAACCTTAGTTGGGCGTATCCTAGGTGACAGATGGTCTGCGTATGTGCATTAGGTGTGGGTTCTGGAGCAGATGTGCAAAACCCTGCATGTTGTGAAATAGCATACCCCCGTATCAAAGAATAGTGCACCTGAGCCTTCCCCAGAAATGAAATGGTCAGCCAGGCTAGTCCCTCTGGCTCTGAAGGAATGGTGAGAAGTGGAAGTGGCTGACTCTATGCGAGAGGCAATGAAAAACAGAGGAATGGAAAGCTTTGTTAAGTCGTGGTCTCACTGTTTAGGACTATTGAAATGTCACCATGAATGTAACAATTGTACTGAAGGGTGTCTTGTGAAGTTAAGTAGTGATGTTAGTTTAACGTCCTTTCCATAGAGAATTACCTTCTCCATGGAAATTGGAACAGAGTGGGCCGGTGAGGTAGTGATAGTGGGTGGTGGGGGATGGGGAGGGAAATGAGGGGCAAGCCAGACTGCATGACCGAGATCGCCAGGTGAGGGCGTGCCGGGCTTAAAGAGACACCTGGTGTGGCTATAGCCGATTCCATTTATCAGCCTGTTAATCATTTGGAGGCTGGTCAGGATAGCAACCAGGGTCTCCTGATTGAAATCTGAGGAGAAAGCTGACGGTCCTTGTGAACTAGAGCCTGGCCTGGGAACGTTGGTCTGAGTCGTCGTGAGCCTGTGTAGTTCTGCCTTACTGGCAGTGGCTGGGGAGGGGATACCCCTGTGTCTGAGCTCTGCTGATATTTTTGGAATGTACCAGAATCCCAGGTAACTGAGGGTAGAAGGGGTGAGGGATTCCTTTGGAGACCCAAGCCAGACTGGCATGCTGGGTATTTCGTCCAACAGCAGACCGATTATTGGGATGGATACTTGTGACATTCTGAAAAATAAATAATGATTTGGATAAGTAATGTGTCTTAGAGGTGTGGATGAGACGTTCGGAGAACTGGCCTGCTAGCTAGTGCCGAGGCGAAGAATTTACCTAGAACCAAGTGACAGGTGAGGCCCTGCTAGTGCCAAATGGCGGAGAGAGGCTCTACCTATGATTTGGGTTGAGGGAATTTTGTGGCCACAAGAACGTGGTGGCAGGATGTCGGCCTCTCGGTGACTGTAAGAGATTCAAAACATGTGGCCGTGACTTGGGAGGCCCTTACTGTAGCCCTAAAGAAGGGCAAGCGAGGTGGCTAACGATGATTTGGTCGTGGGGCTGAAACCTCCGTGTATGAGGTGGGGTTTAGACCTCACGGGACCATAGTATTACTTAGGATAGCTAAGGCCAGTTCTCTAGCCTGATGGGACTTGTCTCTTAGAATGGTGTGATATAATGTATGTAGATACTTAAACCTTGAGTGTTTGTCCTCTTTCTTTGATGCGCAGGAAGATTACCATATATTCTTGCTTCTGCAGGGAACGGGCCCGGTCTGGGAAACCTTAGGGAAAAAGATGCTAGTGGGCCTGAGGCGTGCCACTGGTATAATGGGTGTAAAAATGTTGAACGTATGGGTAGGTGTGTATCAGAGATACCGTAACGTAAGAACTCGGGTAAGCTGAGGGACCTGAAAGTTGGTCCGTCAATTAGAGACAAGCCCCTGGGGTCCCACAATGTGAATTTTTTGAATGATAAGAAGGCGAATTGAGGCCTTAAGGAGAAACGTAATCGTAGTGAGTAAGATTACCAATACTTGATACTGCAATGCAGGGAACCAGGTAGCCTGTAGGTTGTCGATGGCGTAGGACTTGGTGAGCTGCGGTAATGACACAGGTCTAAGTAATGATATGTAGAAATGAATGACAAAACATGTACCATTAAATATAGTAGTAATATGGTGGATTATGATTATGAGATTGTTGTTGACATTTTGTGAGGAATCTTAGACCAGGTACGTCTCGAAGTTTAGAACCCACTTTGAGAGGTGGGGGGCTGTATGAGGCCGTGGAGGCTGAATGAGGTCTCAAGGGAAAACGTAAAATGGTAAACCTTCTTACCTGTTACCGAAATGCGGGATACTGGGTACCTCTTATTGGAGCTTTGTTTGAAGAAAGGTATAAGTAGTAGCAAGATGGTGTAGGCTTGTGTGATTGATGTTTACTCGCCGTGAGGAATCTCAGATCTGATCCATTTGAAGTTTAGAATCCACTTTGGGAGGTGGGGGGCTGTATGAGGCCGTGGAGGCTGAATGAGGCCTCGAGGGAGAACGTAAAATGGTAACCTTCTTACCTGTTACAGAAATGCGGGATACTGGGTACCTCTTCTTGGAGCTTTGTTGGAAGAAAAATAGAAGTAGTAAAACCCCAAAAACATATGCAGACTAATTGTAAGGAACCAGTATATAAGGACTTAAGGAACGGAAGGTTTTAAAATCGTGATAATGGTCTGTAATGAGCCTGGTGAAAAAGGACCGTAAGGTGTAACCTATGAGCGGAGAGACCTTAGTTGGGTAGAAGACTAATACATAATGGAAAATACAATAGCCCAAGTCCCGGCAGGGTATGATAATGCCTGGAGGTGTATTTTTAAACGTAACTGATAAGAGAAAGTGGTCAAACTGTGCTTTAAGAAGATTTACCCAGTAAAAGATAGGAGTCCCATAATTATGTGACCATGGGCGGGAAAATTAGAAACACATATTATTAACCAGTGGTGACTTTAAGAGCCATGTAATAAATACACATAAATCCAAATAGGATAAGTAATGCGAGTGCTTAGTTACTTGAAAGCAAACTATGTACAATTACAGTAGATTTGAGAATTTAAGCATTGTAGCCTCTTGCTTTCGGTAAACGAATGAACAGGAGAAATGTAATGAGAAAGAAGTCCTGTGTTCGGTTAAATGGAGCATACAAATTTTTTTTAAACAAAAGCCAATGTATATATGTTCAGCTGAACGACCAAACGAACGAACAGATGAAATAGTCGAACGTAAGTTTGTTTTGTGCGGGCGGTAGTTAGTTTAGACGAAAATGTAAACGACAGGAGTGTATACTCTGCGGTCGTTTGTTAGCCGCACGAATGCAGAAGTACACGAACGGAGTCAGAGTATGAATGGGTAAGTAATGAAGGGAGCCTATCCCTGCATTTTTAGGCCCGAACGTGGGAAAAAGCCAAACGCCATTTCCCACATTTATGCTTACGTGGACGTGCCGGTCTCGTGACCGGAAGCGGGGTAGCGAGTGGCGAAGTCGGGTAGAAGCCGGTGGACGGGCACGGAAGACGGAGGCAGGAGCTGCTGGCGACGGACTGCTTGCTAGAGACAGCTTGAGACAGGACTTGGCGGGAACGACGAACCGGAAGTGCAAGTAACTAGGGGGGTAGGGTTTATATAGGATCATAACTCCTCCCACAAATTCAGGCCAAATGGCCTTCTAACTTATGTTCATGTATATTTATCTGTGTCTATATATGTATATTTATGTGAGTATGTATGTATATTTATTTGTGTGTAGATATATTTATGTGTGTGTATGTATGTATGTATGTGAGTATGTATGAGTGTGTATGTATATTTTTCTGTTTTTGTATATATTTATGTGTGTGTGTGTGTATATGTATCTGTTTGTGTATATATGTGTGTGTGTATAGTTATCTTTTTGTGTATATATTTATGTGTGCGAATGACTAGCTATGTATCTGACAGTTATAATAGTGTGTGTATTACACACATATAAATTGTGCATATTATACACAGTACTAATCTCATGCACACATACATTACACAAATTATCGCATGCTTTCACACATATTATACAGACATACATAAATTCCACACCCAGTACACATATCTGTGAGTGCGTGATAAAGTGTGTATGTAGCGGGACAGCTTTAAATCAAGTCATCTAAATTATATAATTACACCACTGAATCTAAGCGCGATAATCAATAATTATTACAGGTTAGCCATGATTAGCACAACTTTATTATTCCTAACACATTTTTCTAATTCATTTTGAAAGTATAGTTTTACTAATTGACTCACTTGCACTGGTTTTACTCGTGCGAATTGCATGGTCCATGAATTAAATGTCTCCGACATATATCCAATTTGGGATACATTTATTTTATCCGTCACTGGCAAAAAATGAGTCAATTAATAAATTCACCTATAATGAACACTTTTATTGATAAGAGAATAATAATTTAGATATTTCTCCCAGGGAAAAGCAAGTTATAAACCTGTTTCCTGTTTGAAAATAATTACATTTTTAAGATGCCAAATGGTAAATCCTTAGATGTTCAGAAAATAGATTTCATGATTGTGAATTTTGATTACCTGTTTTAAACACCAAACCACAAAGGGGACATACCATAAAATAAATTCTATTACATTGCGAATCTGTCAGACAGTAAGGATTGCTAATTGGGATCAATTTATAAACATCGGTCTTGTAGATTTAATTTATTATGTGAAATCATTTTCTCTAAAAAACAATTTGACATTTTCTGTAATCTTTGGCGAAAAGTAAAAAAACAAAAAACCCCACTAATCTATGAGCTTTAAAGAGGAACTATTTCCCCCACCTTGGTTTAAAAGATCACAGTTAAAATGTCAAACAGTCATAAAAAGGATTCATTGACTGCTGTTCTATACCACACGTTTGCCTCTTTTCACACAACGAGGGGGTTCAGCGTGTTGTTTAGGAGACACTCCTTAGTGACTCAGAGTTTTATTGTTTAATTGTTTTCTACCATTACTACCACCGTAAATAAAATGATATTTAGAAATTTTAACTTAGTTGAGATATTTTTTTGTTCCTGTAGCAGTGTGTGGTCACTTTAAATTTAGAATTTAAACCACGCGACAATCACAATAAAAAAATACTTTAATATGCTGTAAAATTAATTGATTTATAAATGTTTCTATCATACTCTACTGTTATACAGCTTTCACTTTGCACACTTGTGATGAACAGATCCCTTTAATGTAAAAGATATTGGGGGGTCTTGGTTAATTGCCCCCCTCCGGTGTGAGATGCTGTGTTCCCTGAGTATTCTACAGACAGCAGTCGGTCTGTCTAAAATTTTGGATCAGTGACAGCAGTCTTTCTGTCTAACTGGTTGGATCAGTGACAGCATTTGGTCTGTCTAACTGTTTGAATCAGTGACAGGAGTCAGTCTGTCTAACTGTTTGGATCAGTGACAGCATTCTGTCTGTCTTACTGTTTGGATCAGTGACAGCAGTCAGTCTGTCTAACTGTTCAGATCAGTGGCAGCAGTCGGTCTGTCTAACTGTTTGGATCAGTGACAGCAGTCGGTCTGTCTAACTGTTTAGATCAGTGACAGCAGTCAGTATGTCTAACTGTTTGGATCAGTGGCAGCAGTCGGTCTGTCTAACTGTTTGCAACAGTGGCAGCAGTTGGTCTGTCTGTTTGGATCAGTGGCAGCAGTCAGTCTGTCTAACTGTTTGAATCAGTGACAGCAGTCAGTCTCTCTTATTGTTTGGATCAGTAACAGCAGTCGGTCTATCTAACCGTTTGGATCAGTGACAGCAGTCAGTATGTCTAACTGTTTGGATCAGTGGCAGCAGTCAGTCTGTCTAACTGTTTGGATCAGTGACAGCAGTCGGCCTCTCTTATTGTTTGGATCAGTGACAGCAGTCGGTCTGTCTAACTGTTTGGATCAGTGACAGCAGTCAGTATGTCTAACCATTTGGAACAGTGGCAGCAGTTGGTCTGTCTAACTTTTTGGATCAGTGGCAGCAGTCAGTCTGTCTAACTGTTTGGATCAGTGACAGCAGTCGGTCTCTCTTATTGTTTGGATCAGTGACAGCAGTCAGTATGTCTAACTGTTTGGAACAGTGGCAGCAGTCGGTCTGTCTAACTGTTTGGATCAGTGGCAGCAGTCAGTCTGTCTAACTGTTTGGATCAGTGACAGCAGTCAGTCTGTCTAACTGTTTGGATCAGTGACAGCAGTTGGTCTCTCTTATTGTTTGGATCAGTGACAGCAGTCGGTCTGTCTAACTGTTTGGATCAGTGACAGCAGTCAGTATGTCTAACTGTTTGCAACAGTGGCAGCAGTTGGTCTGTCTGTTTGGATCAGTGGCAGCAGTCAGTCTGTCTAACTGTTTGGATCAGTGACAGCAGTCAGTCTCTCTTATTGTTTGGATCAGTAACAGCAGTCGGTCTATCTAACCGTTTGGATCAGTGACAGCAGTCAGTATGTCTAACTGTTTGGATCAGTGGCAGCAGTCAGTCTGTCTAACCGTTTGGATCAGTGACAGCAGTCGGTCTGTCTAACTGTTTGGATCAGTGACAGCAGTCAGTATGTCTAACCATTTGGAACAGTGGCAGCAGTTGGTTTGTCTAACTTTTTGGATCAGTGGCAGCAGTCAGTCTGTCTAACTGTTTGGATCAGTGACAGCAGTCGGTCTCTCTTATTGTTTGGATCAGTGACAGCAGTCAGTATGTCTAACTGTTTGGAACAGTGGCAGCAGTCGGTCTGTCTAACTGTTTACACCTGGCAGTCAGTATAGAGAGAACCGCCTCCATCTTAGCTCCCTGTCAATCATTGTTATAAGCTCCGCCCTTTACACCTGGCAGTCAGTATAGAGAGAGCCACCTCCATCTTAGCTCCCTGTCAATCATTGTTATAAGCTCCACCCATTACACCTGGCAGCCAGTATAGAGAGAGCCGCCTCCATCCTAGCTCCCTGTCAATCATTGTTATAAGCTCCGCCCTTTACACCTGGCAGTCAGTATAGAGAGAGCCATCTTAGCTCCCTGTCAGTCATTGTTATAAGCTCCGCCCTTTACACCTGGCAGCCAGTATAGAGAGAGCCCCCTCCATCTTAGCTCCCTGTCAATCATTGTTATAAGCTCCGCCCTTTACACCTGGCAGTCAGTATAGAGAGAGCCACCTCCATCTTAGCTCCCTGTCAATCATTGTTATAAGCTCCGCCCTTTACACCTGGCAGTCAGTATAGAGAGAGCCGCCTCCATCTTAGCTCCTGTCAATCATTGTTATAAGCTCCGCCCTTTACACCTGGCAGTCAGTATAGAGAGAGCCGCCTCCATCTTAGCTCCCTGTCAATCATTGTTATAAGCTCCGCCCTTTACACCTGGCAGTCAGTATAGAGAGCGCTACCTCCATCTTAGCTCCCTGTCAATCATTGTTATATGCTCCGCCCTTTACACCTGGCAGTATATAGAAAAAGCCGCCTCCATCTTAGCTCACTGTCAGTCATTGTTATAAGCTCCGCCCTTTACACCTGGCAGTCAGTATAGAGAGAGCCGCTTCCATCTTAGCTCCCTGTCAATCATTGTTATAAGCTCCGCCCTTTACACCTGGCAGTCAGTATAGAGAGAGCCGCCTCCATCTTAGCTCCCTGTCAATCATTGTTATAAGCTCCGCCCTTTACACCTGGCAGTCAGTATAGAGAGAGCCGCCTCCATCTTAGCTCCCTGTCAATCATTGTTATAAGCTCCGCCCTTTACACCTGGCAGTCAGTATAGAGAGAGCCGCCTCCATCTTAGCTCCTGTCAATCATTGTTATAAGCTCCGCCCTTTACACCTGGCAGTCAGTATAGAGAGAGCCACCTCCATCTTAGCTCCCTGTCAATCATTGTTATAAGCTCCGCCCTTTACACCTGGCAGTCAGTATAGAGAGAGCCACCTCCATCTTAGCTCCCTGTCAATCATTGTTATAAGCTCCGCCCTTTACACCTGGCAGTCAGTATAGAGAGAGCCACCTCCATCTTAGCTCCCTGTCAATCATTGTTATAAGCTCCGCCCTTTACACCTGGCAGTCAGTATAGAGAGAGCCAGCCTCCATCTTAGCTCCCTGTCAATCATTGTTATAAGCTCCGCCCTTTACACCTGGCAGTCAGTATAGAGAGAGCCGCCTCCATCTTAGCTCCCTGTCAATCATTGTTATAAGCTCCGCCCTTTACACCTGGCAGTCAGTATAGAGAGAGCCGCCTCCATCTTAGCTCCCTGTCAATCATTGTTATAAGCTCCGCCCTTTACACCTGGCAGTCAGTATAGAGAGAGCCGCCTCCATCTTAGCTCCCTGTCAATCATTGTTATATGCTCCGCCCTTTACACCTGGCAGTCAGTATAGAGAGAGCCGCCTCCATCTTAGCTCCCTGTCAATCATTGTTATAAGCTCTGCCCATTACACCTGGCAGTCAGTATAGAGAGAGCCACCTCCATCTTAGCTCCCTGTCAGTCATTGTTATAAGCTCCGCCCTTTACACCTGGCAGTCAGTATAGAGAGAGCTACCTCCATCTTAGCTCCCTGTCAATCATTGTTATAAGCTCCGCCCTTTACACCTGGCAGTCAGTATAGAGAGAGCCACCTCCATCTTAGCTCCCTGTCAATCATTGTTATAAGCTCCGCCCTTTACACCCGGCCGTTAGCACAGAGAGAGCCGCCTCCATCTTAGCTCCCTGTCAATCATTGTTATAAGCTCCGCCCTTTACACCCGGCAGTTAGCACAGAGAGAGCCGCCTCCGTCTTAGCTCCCTGTCAATCATTGCTATAAGCTCCGCCCATTACGCCTGGCAGTCAGCATAGAGAGCAGACAGAGTAAAGCAGAAATGAAACAATCAGGGTTATTCACTAAAGTGAGAAATCAAAATGAATTTCAAATTTGAGCTGAATTGAAAGCCTTGCTAGCCAGTTTGGCTATGTAGACTATAGATTTTAAATTCTCACGTTAGTAAATATCCCGGAGTGTTTCTGTTCCTTGTACTGGTTTATAATGTTGGCCCAGGCTTTGCTGTCTCTGAAATGGATAATGTGACGTGCGTTCAAGGAACTTCACTGCATGAAATTAGAGATCACTGTTTAGTAGATATTCCGCGGTTTTCATACATGTATTCACTGGGGGTGTATGTTGGACAGGTTGCAGTTATTATGAATCACAGCCTTAGCAAGCCCTTTCCTGTTCTCCAGGAAGAGACTAACCAGAGCGCGCCGGCCATTTCTGTGAGCTCAGAGACCTATCGGTAGGAGGAAGAGACCTCCCTGGATGTTTGATTGACATAAATATGGGCGTGGAGTGGTCCTTTTATATACATTTAATAGAATATGGAGCATTGCGTGAAAGACAAATGTTAACACGATCTACAGGTGATTCTCAATGTTTGTGATAGTTACCCTTTAAGTAGCCTAACTATATTACCCACAATCCCTTGTTATGTAAATCCACCCTGTAGCTGATCCTGTATCTCTGTGTTGACATGTATCGCTGGTAAGTAGATATCAGCTTGAAAATGACACACGTGTGAATAGATGACTTTAAACCTTCCGTGCTGGCTGTGAAGATGGATTAACAACGTGCAATGCTGCAGCTCACGGAGAGGCTGTCGTTATGTCACTTTATGACATTCTGAGCATGCAGGGTATGGGACAAGCTCCGTCATGCAGTCCTGGGGCCGTGTGAAATATTCCAAGTATGTCATTATTGTCATTATTCACACACACACTGACACTGAACATGGACATTCTCAGCCCTGTCTCCCCTTTCACACAATGCTGCTTTACTGGAGATATCCGTAGAACATATATACTATATACCATACATGGTCTGCAATAATCTCCAGGTAGCTGGTACGTGTCAAAAGAACATCCACATGAATGCCAGGATCCAAGGTTTCCCGAAAATGTGATACATCAGGCCAGGCAACATTCTTCTATTGTTCCATGGTCCAGTTCTGATGCTTATGCCCCCAGTGCTTTCACTGTGTGTTCAGATACCTAGCTACCATGGCCAGAATTATGTTTTTCAGTGCTTTTAGCTACAGTAGCTCTTCTGTGTAATTGTACCAGGGCGCCATTGACCCTGACGCTGGTTCACCAGTTGTCCTTCCATGCATCACTTTTGGTAGGTACTAACTACTGCATACTGTGAACACCCCATCAGACATTTTGTTTTGGCGATGCTCTGAGCCAGTGATTTAGCCAGTCATTGTTGGCAGTAATACGCTGTGAAGATTATCATTCCCCTAAATAATCAGGATACCTAGCGTGGTACATTGCACACTATTTTCCTTCCTGAGGCTACATTACAGGGTTCCTGATCCCAAGAACAGACTTCTCATAGCCGCAGGGTCACAGGGATGGGTAAGGAGCACAAGGTATGGTCTACCTTTAGGTAACGTAGAGCATGTATCCTGACCATTGCATGTAACGAGGAGAGTTGACACTTCACCTGGCATTAAGCATGGCTATGAGCTCTAGCCTTTGGTTATTACTTGGTTTATCAAGAATTGCAGCTGTTCAATCCTTTATTCCTTTATAGAGAGCCAATGAATATCTTGCTGACTCTTCCACCAGCATGGCAAGTCCCAGTCACTGTCGATAAAATTGTTTTAATAGTTGCTTTCTGGCCTAATTACAACCCCCCATGCTATCAGCTGGCACTGGGAGAAACTGACAGGAGATAATTATTATTTAATTGACAGGTATGTAGAGATATGACTAACGGAGTACATTGTTGTTGTTTTTTACATTTTCCTTTTGCACAAAATAAAACTCAGTGAAACTTTACCTCCAGGATACTCTTAATAAAATATCAAATGTATTGTCCTGCTACTGGCCCTCTCGGACTCAGAATACAGATCTACGTTTGATGGTGGCACCTGATATCCTCCGGTATATATCACGATCGCTGTGTCCCAGATAACACGGACTGTCATCTGTATTAGTACGCTGCTACAGCTAAGAATAAACATGAAACAAAACTAACGCTACATCAGCAGCACACAGCGACCCACGGCTTCTGTTCTCAGTGGGATTGAGGAAGCAGTGTTTCCTTTAAAGAATGGTATAATATAACTTACTCAGAATTAGCCTGGGATTTACTATACAGAGACAATGAAAGGGCCTGAAAAATGATAAAACAACTGCACTGCGTGTGGGAATGCCAAAGGGGAATTGAAGGACAGACATTCACAGTAAGATGGAGGATGAAGGCGTAGTGGGTGGAGTTTGGATGAGATCACCACGCCGCAATCATTTTCCAAAACACAGAAATCTATGCCATCTCCACCAGGTACTAAATGTTTTAAAATTCTTTATTGTGAGGTGTTTAAAACATTTAAAACACAGAAAAGGGAAACAATTGAAAAGAACAAGTTAATCAAGGGGTAGTTGGGAATGAAACAATCCCTCCGTGGTAAGTGATCTATTATCACATGACTGGCGCTCAACGTTTGTTATAAATCAAGTTTTGTTTTGTTTCTTTCAGTCATGAAGCTTCAGAACATCAGTGTGAGGGATGACTGAACATCACCCACATAAATGTTTTCTATGTTTTAAGTCATATTATGGCCATGAGATGTCTGATGTTTCTGATAGAAAGAAAGAGAAACAAGTAGTAGGAGGGGAGTGAGTTATACAGAAACATTGAAGGATCTAGTAGGCCATTAGAAGGGAGTAGAAAGAGAGTGGGGAGGGAGAAAGGACATTAAAGGGGCAGAGTGTCGGCTAAAGGGAGATGTTCAGAAATTGCACTACGGGTTGGTTCTAAGACAAGTCATCTCCTCAGGCTCTGGGACTACAGACCACCAGGGCTCTGAGGGATATTGAACCCATGGACACTATATCACATAATACTTATCATTCAGGTTATAAAGTACACTCAGTTATTTAGTTTGGGACATTCTTCCCTTGGGGCATACTTGTAGCAAGGTATGTGAAGCACAGGGCACCATTACATTACATTATATATGGTTTGGCTGCCTGTAGGTGATGAGATTTAGAATCCATTGGATTACCAGTCCGGTCCGTTTTTGGACCCGCCCACAATACATATATTGGCCGGGCAACATGTTTATCTTGCCCATTGTCTCTAGCTGTCACTCTAACTATAATTGGCTCCGCCTACTCTGAGTTTACTCGCACAGAGCAGTTAGAGATACCGACCCACCTCCTAATAGAGGATACAGGTTGGGCTCGGGTCTGCGTCTTTTGGCCCCTTCCCATATACACCACGTGGTCCGGAACCTTACACGATGATCGTATCTCTTTACCGATATCATTTACACATGTGGGACACTCCTCCTAGATTCCATTGGATACAGGTACTCATGTTTTCTGGCATTTAAACTATTTAAGAGAGACCTTATTATTCTTTTGTTGACCCCTGACGAAGGTGCATCTTACAAGGCACCGAAACGCGCGTTGGGCGTTTTTCCTTATTTTTAGCCATGAGCACTGGACACTGGTGGATTTAGCACTATGATTTTCATTTGATTTACTGAACTTTTTAGATTTTTACTTCTTTATTCTTTGCTTCTATGCCTGTCTAGTTAGATTACCAGGGAGAGAGGCTTTTAATTTACCTTGTCAGTTTTTTAGATACTGACTTTCTAACTATATACTGCATTCTCTCCCTATACTATACTATGGACAATACTCTTTCTCCTTAGCCCTGTCTGCAATTTAACTCTCTCTATGCCGATTTAAGATTGCGTGTTTGGGACTGTGCCTAGACCCATATTGCACTCTGTTGTTGACAGAGGGGTTTTTTATTACAAGCACAGTACCTAAATCTATAAGATATGGCAAAGTAGTATTAAGAGTTAACCTTGAGATAACCCAGTGTTAGGGAATTGATTTGGGATTGATCCCTTCCTATTTAGCCTATACACTTTTCAATAAAGCTGGAATTAGGGATCATACCCTAATATGGATTTGGAGTGTGTCCCTACCTGGTGTCTATTTCTGGCTCGCATATTAGCAGATGTATCACTTGTATATACTTTGGTTCACTTATTATGTTTTGGTCTCAATAATATAAGATTATACACTTTTAAAGCCAGTATACAGCAATAACTACACAGCTATACATATATCCAGGGGATGCAGCTGATCTCAGAGCTTTGTATGCACTGAGACTAGCAGCATCTACTTTCTGTTTGTTTTTGGTACTTTGTATACATTGGGGTTAAGCCCCTTGAGCCCCCTGGAGTTTCTCTGCGGTACTTAAGACATTGTGTTAGACCTGACACTGTTCCCTTTTGGGGTTGAGTGGATGGGAATATACCCATGTTCTTATTTTTTTCTGTTTTCTACTTTTACACCTAGCAATGAATGTTAAGGGTTGCAGTTTCAGTCTGCGGAGAGTATTTTCTGTGGATTCTCAAAGTATTTGATGTAAGGTTTAAAAAGAAATCCATTTCTAAAATGCACATGTTTGATATCTGACACGTTTCAAGAAAGTTTAAGTAATTCTCTATTAAGGGCAGTGTTCAAAAGGGCTAATAGATTTAATTAATTAAATATATCTGTGGCATTATTAACCTTATTAACAGATGCTAGATGACATTTAAAGTGGCTCATTAATGAAAGTATTTAGAAAATTGGGCAGACTATATGGGCCGAATGGTTCTTATCTGCCGTCACATTCTATGTTTCTATGTTACAGTTTAATTTATGTAATTTGTGAGTAGTCAATTAAAAGTTAGCAGTAAAAATAATGCTTAATATATATATATATATATATTTATTTAGATCATATTCCAGTCTATGCTGCTTCTTTGGCTCGGGGCTAGTTAGTGAACCTGTCCCTTTTTAATGATTGTAGTCATGTCCTGCGGATGCAATAAGGACGGATGCTGAATGTATGTGGGAGGGCGACATAACTAGCAGGTATATTTGGACCTAACAATGAACACTATGGATATATGCATGAAGGACACTAGGATGGTAAGTGGATGAGGAGCATGGGAAACGAGTGGGCAGGTTGGTAAGTAGATACAAACAAAGTAACTAATCGCTTTTTGCTCTGAAAACACAAAGAAATCCTTTGGTAAAAGTGTTCCCTTGAGTAATTACTAAAAATACAGAGAAAACCAAAAGGAAACAAACATGTATATATCACCAGAGGTGAATGATAAAACAATACACCCTGTAAATAAATCGTACAATGCAATGTGTAGATGTATATCTGGAAGGTCCTACGCGTTTCGTCCTGTCTTGACTTCTGCCTATATATATCCCTTTCTTTGTATTTTTAGGTTGGTAAGTAGAGTCAGTAGGGATAGTGTAGACAGAGGCTTTATCGGAAGTCCTCGGGACCTTCCCACAAGTTAGAGATAACTAGTCTTCTTGGCACAGCCAGGGCATAACATATAAATACCTTCTATGGTGCAAACGGTGTTTAGATTGTAAAATCAATTGGGCAGAGGCTTCTTCTCCTACTGTTCCTGGATGTAATGCGTGTTTTGTTAGAATTAAATGTTTGTCTTGTTTACCTGTTGTACAGCACTATGGAATATGTTGGTGCTATGTAAATAATTGTAATTGTTGAGAAGTCACCTGTATGCTACTATAGAAGGAGTACCCAAAGGCTTTCCAATCAGATGCATTATGGAACGGTGATGTTGCTCACTCCTGGACATGCTACAGTGGTAAGTGTGCCTTGTACTTACGTCGCCTGCACCCATCAACTCAGTAAATGAGATTGAGGAACGGTTACTTCCAGAGGTGTGAAAGCAGAAGTCACTGACACGGATATTTGGGTTCCCTCTAAGGACTGTATTCTTTGTTTACCTTGATATAGTAATATTCCCCTTATTTCAGAAATATAAGTGAAGAAGGGCCTCGGTGGGAGGTGAAATGCTCCATGTTTTAATTTTACCTCATACGTTGGAAATGTTTCCCTTGTCACTTTACACCCAGATCTTGTATCTCCTGTCATTTAACTTTTCCCAGAGGGATTGTTATACAATTGGTATGGCTGACAGTTGTGGGAGTTTTTCATTGGGCGTTGAAGAATGAATACGTCTAACAGAAGAGCTGGTCAGCTTATAGTGTTTATAGAACAGTCAGTTGTGATAGTGTCGCTAGTAATAATTGTTTACAATACATCGCTGCCGTACACACGCAGGATAAGGTGCTGGATGCCAGGTCACACAGTAATCTCACAGTTTGTGGGGTAATAATACTGAGTATTCCATGTAGTGCAGATTTAAAGGGGACACAGCTTTTCCAAGTATTGAACACACAAAACGCTGCGTATACCCGATACAGCCTGAACAATGCATGCTTTTTAATAAATGTCTCTGATTAAAACCATGATACGGTCTCCATACTGTACACGAGGCAAGCTGCTACTACATCAGTTCTTTCTCACGTTTTTCCTGCCACGGTGTGAAAGTCAGTTTGCAGGACGCGCTATCTCTCCGAATATCAGCGTACACAGCGATAAGGGAGGAAATGAGAAGCCGAGAGTAAAGCGAATTTAAATAAAGCCGCGTGGCGGGTTGAGTTCCAAGATACGTGGTATTAAATGTCGTACCAGTGACAGCAAGCTGGGGGAATTATTTACTAGAATAAAAGGTTGCTGATCAAGCAGCGTCTGTCGAGCAGCGCCCAATATGGGAGTTGAGGACTTTGTCGGAATAATGAATTCAGGTTGTAAAGCGATGCCAGGCTATGGAGAGACAAACCATGTTTATTAAGAAATCTGTCATACTAACACAATCTCCTCACTCGATTTGTGAAACCAACATGTAACTAATTTGTCAATTATTATGGTCTTGACAGTCGAAAAGGATTACCCCAGTGTGGACCCTTTATTCATTGTGTCTTGGGAGTAGCAACTCTCTCGGACCTGTAAGTGGCGAAACCATCAACAAGTGGTGTCCAAAACAGCCCAGAGCGGCAGGAAGGGGAATTTAATTAAAAATAAAATGTGAGATCTACTGGACCCAAGATTAACTAGCGAAACCCGACAAATGGCCTTTAGCTTTCTCCAACCTTTGTATGGCAATATCGTAATGGAACTAATCTTTAGTAGGTAAGAGCATTTTATGAGGGTCTTCGTTGCACTGTGATTGGCCAGCTTGTAAAGTGTGGGTTGTAACTCTCAGTACTCAAATCATAAAATCTGACTAATAGCCCTAATTCTCAGCCAGTGGGCTCTATCACACTGGATCTTAACCCCAAATAATTGGAAAAGGCTATAGGCAACTGCCTACACTACCGATGTTTAGTGTAGTGTATCTACCTTTCCCAGGGACACTGAGAACCCTATATACTAGGAACCTCCTAATTAACGTGTTTCGTAAAACTTATTTTAATAGCAATTACACTCAAAGAATATGTTATTAAGATAATTGTTTTCATTTGAAGTGTTCATTTCCAGAGTCTCGAAGCAGATATGGGTACTTGGCAAAAATGGCCGAGAGCGAAATCGCTAATCCAGATGCCACGTTTACTCAGCACTAACCCTGTTACTGGTTTACTGCAACATTCTAATGGAACCTGTCAGTCATTTAAAGTTATTAGAAAGTTACTGGCCAGTGATAGAGCGCTGTGGCCGCCATGATGCTGAGTGCGTCACGTAGGAAGTGCGAGATACCAGATGTGTCTCAGTCTAAATCTGCTGTCTCGTCTTCGTCTCACACTATTAACAGGAGCATTCTACGCACATATCACTGACATAATGTGGCGTCGATTGAGTGATTGAACTGTCTGCAGAATAGATCGATGTGATTACCAGTATCCAGATAGAAGGCAAAACGTCATGTGATAAAACAGAAGCACAAAAAATGGAACACAAAGCCGTTGCCTGGAAACTCTGTGCGCCCATGCCAACCTTGTCCTGCGGGTAAATGGTGGCATGTGGTGCAAGGATGAGATTAGCGCTTGTTTGGACGGATTATTAACTGTTAATTAACGCTTGGTCTCTGGAAATTCACATCGGATTATTATCTGTCCTCATTTCCTTAAATTTAACCCTTGTGCTTCACTCCACCCATCTTCCCAGGACAAGAGTTACATTTAAGGAATGTGATGTTTCCATTTTCATTGTAGGGTGAGGGTCACTGCAAACCTGTTACAGCTTACATGCCTTTTACAGGATAAGGTGAGGAAAGTAGCAATACAAAACGAATCTTACAAGTATTTTCTAGTAAAATCTGCAGGAATTAGATCCACCTTGTGTTTAAAACAATAAAATACAAACAAATTAAGGAAATCAGTAGAAACTCCCAGCTATTGTCATAGAACATAGAACTGGAAACTGGAAACTTTTAATAGAAAATGACTGAAATCTACATCACAACATGCGCATGTATGTGACATCACTGGTGTGTATGTATGTGACATCACTGGTGTGTATGTGCGTGACATCACTGGTGTGTATGTATGTGACATCACTGGTGTGTATGTATGTGACATCTGGTGTGTATGTACGTGACATCACTGGTGTGTATGTGCGTGACATCACTGGTGTGTATGTGCGTGACATCACTGGTGTGTATGTATGTGACATCACTGGTGTGTATGTATGTGACATCACTGGTGTGTATGTATGTGACATCTGGTGTGTATGTATGTGACATCACTGGCGTGCATGTACGTGACATCTGGTGTGTATGTATGTGACATCACTGGTGTGCATGTATGTGACATCACTGGTGTGTATGTATGTGACATCTGGTGTGTATGTATGTGACATCACTGGTGTGCATGTATGTGACATCACTGGTGTGTATGTATGTGACATCACTGGTGCGTATGTATGTGACATCACTGGTGCGCATGTGCGTGACATCACTGGTGTGTATGTGCATGACATCTGGTGTGTATGTGCGTGACATCACTGGTGTGTATGTATGTGACATCACTGGTGTGTATGTATGTGACATCTGGTGTGTATGTATGTGACATCACTGGTGTGTATGTGCGTGACATCACTGGTGTGTATGTATGTGACATCACTGGTGTGTATGTATGTGACATCTGGTGTGCATGCATGTGACATCAATGGTGTGTATGTATGTGACATCACTGGTGTGTATGTATGTGACATCTGGTGTGTATGTATGTGACATCACTGGTGTGCATGTACGTGACATCTGGTGTGTATGTATGTGACATCACTGGTGTGCATGTATGTGACATCACTGGTGTGCATGTATGTGACATCACTGGTGTGTATGTATGTGACATCTGGTGTGTATGTATGTGACATCACTGGTGTGCATGTATGTGACATCACTGGTGTGTATGTATGTGACATCACTGGTGTGTATGTATGTGACATCTGGTGTGCATGCATGTGACATCACTGGTGTGTATGTATGTGACATCACTGGTGTGTATGTATGTGACATCTGGTGTGTATGTATGTGACATCACTGGTGTGCATGTATGTGACATCTGGTGTGTATGTATGTGACATCACTGGTGTGTATGTATGTGACATCACAATATGTGTATGTATGTGACATCACTGGTGTGTATGTATGTGACATCACTGGTGTGTATGTATGTGACATCTGGTGTGTATGTACGTGACATCACTGGTGTGTATGTATGTGACATCACTGGTGTGTATGTATGTGACATCTGGTGTGCATGTATGTGACATCTGGTGTGTATGTATGTGACATCACTGGTGTGTATGTACGTGACATCACTGGTGTGTATGTGCGTGACATCACTGGTGTGTATGTGCGTGACATCTGGTGTGTATGTGCGTGACATCTGGTGTGTATGTGCGTGACATCACTGGTGTGTATGTATGTGACATCACTGGTGCGCATGTATGTGACATCACTGGTGCGCATGTATGTGACATCACTGGTGTGTATGTGCGTGACATCTGGTGTGTATGTGCGTGACATCACTGGTGTGTATGTATGTGACATCACTGGTGTGTATGTATGTGACATCACTGGTGTGTATGTGCGTGACATCTGGTGTGTATGTGCGTGACATCACTGGTGTGTATGTATGTGACATCACTGGTGCGTATGTATGTGACATCACTGGTGCGCATGTATGTGACATCACTGGTGTGTATGTGCGTGACATCTGGTGTGTATGTGCGTGACATCACTGGTGTGTATGTATGTGACATCACTGGTGTGTATGTATGTGACATCACTGGTGTGTATGTATGTGACATCTGGTGTGTATGTATGTGACATCACTGGTGTGTATGTGCGTGACATCACTGGTGTGTATGTATGTGACATCACTGGTGTGTATGTATGTGACATCTGGTGTGCATGCATGTGACATCAATGGTGTGTATGTATGTGACATCACTGGTGTGTATGTATGTGACATCTGGTGTGTATGTATGTGACATCACTGGTGTGCATGTACGTGACATCTGGTGTGTATGTATGTGACATCACTGGTGTGCATGTATGTGACATCACTGGTGTGCATGTATGTGACATCTGGTGTGTATGTATGTGACATCACTGGTGTGCATGTATGTGACATCACTGGTGTGTATGTATGTGACATCTGGTGTGTATGTATGTGACATCACTGGTGTGCATGTATGTGACATCTGGTGTGTATGTATGTGACATCACTGGTGTGTATGTATGTGACATCACAATATGTGTATGTATGTGACATCACTGGTGTGTATGTATGTGACATCACTGGTGTGTATGTATGTGACATCTGGTGTGTATGTACGTGACATCACTGGTGTGTATGTATGTGACATCACTGGTGTGTATGTATGTGACATCTGGTGTGCATGTATGTGACATCTGGTGTGTATGTATGTGACATCACTGGTGTGCATGTATGTGACATCTGGTGTGTATGTATGTGACATCACTGGTGTGTATGTATGTGACATCACAATATGCGTATGCGTGTGACATCACTGGTGTTCATTGTCAGCGTAGCTCCCATGCATGCAGTATAATAGATAGAGAAAAACAGCTAAATGAAATGCACCTTTCACACCATACATTATTTATTCACTTTTTTTGAAGCCTTTTTGCACAATCTCCTTTAGTACTTTTTTAGAACCAAGTTGTTTTACAGCAGTATCAGAACCCAGCTTGTCTAGAACTATTTTAGAATCCGGCTGGTTTAGAACCCGACTGGTTTAGAACTGTTTTAGAACCCAGATGTTTTAGAACTGTTTTAGAACCGGTCTAGTTTAGAACTGTTTTAGAACCCGGCTGGTTTAGAACTGTTTTAGAACCCACCTTGTTTAGAACCGTTTTAGAACCCCTCTGGTTTAGAACTCTTTTGGAATCCGGCTGGTCTAGAACTGTTTTAGAATCCAGCTGGTTTAGAGCTGTTTTAGAACCCCTCTGATTTAGAACTCTTTTAGAATCCGGCTGGTCTAGAACTGTTTTAGAATCCAGCTGGTTTAGAGCTGTTTTAGAACCCGTCTGGTTTAGAACTCTTTTAGAATCCGTCTGGTTTAGAACTGTTTTAGAATCCAGCTGGTTTAGAACTCTTTTAGAATCCGGCTGGTTTAGAACTGTTTTAGAATCCGGCTGGTTTAGAACTGTTTTAAAGCCCATATGGTTTAGAACTGTTTTAGAATCCGGCTGGTTTAGAACTATTTTAGAACGCAGTGGCGTTTATACTCCCATGATGCTTTAAAACAAAGTAAAACATCTTCCTACAGATACGGCCTTCACCTCATTATTTGCCATGCGTCCCATTTTTGCCAAATCATAGAACTCTTAAATTCTAAATCTTGTGGTTTATTAACTAAACAGTTAATGGCAGAAAATAAAAAATGTAAAAAGTCAGATAAATTTGTCAAGCTTTGGTTACGGCAGGACGTTTGGGTAATTTTCTCAACTCAGGTACTTTAGCCTAAATGTAGCAGTTTAGTTTTCGCTTCAATTCATTAACATCTAAAGAGTCCCTTAAAAAACAAAAACATTGTGAACAGTCCAGCTCTTAACTATTTAAGGAGAGAATGTTAAAAAGCACACCCCGACGTTTCATTGTACCTGTTGTTTCTCCATATACTGCAAATGTCTGGCTGCTACGAGGATCATTCGATTAACTGTTTCAGTGCTGGGCAGTTCACAAAAAAATGCTTAGAGGAAACATTATTAAAAATAAACGAATAAATATTTCAGGCTTTTGCAGCAGACACTGCGAGCGAACCTCCTTATCTGTCCGTAGTTGGACTCACTTGGTGAAATATAAACACCTTCACCCCAGTATGAAAGTCCCTGGTACCAGCGTGTTTTTCTGCATTATCTGACTGCCAATCAATAAGCCCCTACAACCCACGGAGAGAATGAAAACGGCAGATTTTTATTTTTAGCCGGAGTTCAGAACAAAAGCAAAGAACGATGTATTAAACTGCGGTCTCCTAGCAACCCCCTTCAATCCATCGGGAGGGGGGAGATAGAGAATTTGTCTGGTTAAAGTGTGAAAAACAAGTCATATCACCCAACGCTACATTGTGTAATCTCACAGAAACTTTGAAGTTCTAAGACCCGCCTCTACAGCTGGGCCTACTGGGTACATACCATGCACTGACTGTCTCTCTAGCTTGGCCTACTGGGGGCAGACCATGCACTGACTGCCTCTTCAGCTGGGCCTACTGGGGACAGACCATGCACTGACTGCCTCTCCAGCTGGGCCTACTGGGTACATACCATGCACTGACTGTCTCTCTAGCTTGGCCTACTGGGGCAGACCATGCACTGACTGCCTCTTCAGCTGGGCCTACTGGGGACAGACCATGCACTGACTGCCTCTCCAGCTGGGCCTACTGGGGACAGACCATGCACTGACTGCCTCTCTAGCTGGGCCTACTGGGGGCAGACCATGCACTGACTGTCTCTCTAGCTTGGCCTACTGGGGGCAGACCATGCACTGACTGCCTCTTCAGCTGGGCCTACTGGGGACAGACCATGCACTGACTGTCTCTCTAGCTTGGCCTACTGGGGGCAGACCATGCACTGACTGCCTCTCCAGCTGGGCCTACTGGGGACAGACCATGCACTGACTGCCTCTCTAGCTGGGCCTACTGGGGGCAGACCATGCACTGACTGTCTCTCTAGCTTGGCCTACTGGGGGCAGACCATGCACTGACTGCCTCTTCAGCTGGGCCTACTGGGGACAGACCATGCACTGACTGCCTCTTCAGCTGGGCCTACTGGGTACATACCATGCACTGACTGTCTCTCTAGCTTGGCCTACTGGGGGCAGACCATGCACTGACTGCCTCTTCAGCTGGGCCTACTGGGGACAGATCATGCACTGACTGCCTCTCTAGCTGGACCTACTGGGGACAGACCATGCACTGACTGCCTCTTCAGCTGGGCCTACTGGGGGCAGACCATGCACTGACTGCCTCTCTAGCTGGGCCTACTGGGGGCAGACCATGCACTGACTGCCTCTCTAGCTGGGCCTACTGGGGACAGACCATGCACTGACTGCCTCTTCAGCTGGGCCTACTGGGGACAGACCATGCACTGACTGCCTCTCCAGCTGGGCCTACTGGGGACAGACCATGCACTGACTGTCTCTCTAGCTTGGCCTACTGGGGGCAGACCATGCACTGACTGCCTCTTCAGCTGGGCCTACTGGGGACAGACCATGCACTGACTGTCTCTCTAGCTTGGCCTACTGGGGGCAGACCATGCACTGACTGCCTCTCCAGCTGGGCCTACTGGGGACAGACCATGCACTGACTGCCTCTCTAGCTGGGCCTACTGGGGGCAGACCATGCACTGACTGTCTCTCTAGCTTGGCCTACTGGGGGCAGACCATGCACTGACTGCCTCTTCAGCTGGGCCTACTGGGGACAGACCATGCACTGACTGCCTCTTCAGCTGGGCCTACTGGGTACATACCATGCACTGACTGTCTCTCTAGCTTGGCCTACTGGGGCAGACCATGCACTGACTGCCTCTTCAGCTGGGCCTACTGGGGACAGACCATGCACTGACTGCCTCTCCAGCTGGGCCTACTGGAGACAGACCATGCACTGACTGCCTCTCTAGCTGGGCCTACTGGGGGCAGACCATGCACTGACTGTCTCTCTAGCTTGGCCTACTGGGGGCAGACCATGCACTGACTGCCTCTTCAGCTGGGCCTACTGGGGACAGACCATGCACTGACTGCCTCTTCAGCTGGGCCTACTGGGGACAGACCATGCACTGACTGCCTCTCTAGCTTGGCCTACTGGGGGCAGACCATGCACTGACTGCCTCTTCAGCTGGGCCTACTGGGGACAGACCATGCACTGACTGCCTCTTCAGCTGGGCCTACTGGGTACATACCATGCACTGACTGTCTCTCTAGCTTGGCCTACTGGGGGCAGACCATGCACTGACTGCCTCTTCAGCTGGGCCTACTGGGGACAGACCATGCACTGACTGCCTCTCCAGCTGGGCCTACTGGAGACAGACCATGCACTGACTGCCTCTCTAGCTGGGCCTACTGGGGGCAGACCATGCACTGACTGTCTCTCTAGCTTGGCCTACTGGGGGCAGACCATGCACTGACTGCCTCTTCAGCTGGGCCTACTGGGGACAGACCATGCACTGACTGCCTCTCCAGCTGGGCCTACTGGGGACAGACCATGCACTGACTGCCTCTCTAGCTGGGCCTACTGGGGGCAGACCATGCACTGACTGCCTCTCTAGCTGGGCCTACTGGGGGCAGACCATGCACTGACTGCCTCTCCAGCTGGGCCTACTGGGGGCAGACCATGCACTGACTGCCTCTCCAGCTGGACCTACTGGGGGCAGACCATGCACTGACTGCCTCTCTAGCTGGGCCTACTGGGGGCAGACCATGCACTAACTGCCTCTTCAGCTGGGCCTACTGGGGACAGATCATGCACTGACTGCCTCTCTAGCTGGACCTACTGGGGACAGACCATGCACTAGCTGGGCCTACTGGGGGCAGACCATGCACTGACTGCCTCTCTAGCTGGGCCTACTGGGGGCAGACCATGCACTGACTGCCTCTCTAGCTGGGCCTACTGGGGACAGACCATGCACTGACTGCCTCTTCAGCTGGGCCTACTGGGGACAGACCATGCACTGACTGCCTCTCTAGCTGGGCCTACTGGGGACAGACCATGCACTGACTGCCTCTTCAGCCGGGCCTACTGGGGACAGACCATGCACTGACTGCCTCTCCAGCTGGGCCTACTGGGGGCAGACCATGCACTGACTGCCTCTCTAGCTGGGCCTACTGGGGGCAGACCATGCACTGACTGCCTCTCTAGCTGGGCCTACTGGGGGGGACAGACCATGCACTGACTGCCTCTTCAGCTGGGCCTACTGGGGACAAACCATGCACTGACTGCCTCTCTAGCTGGGCCTACTGGGGACAGACCATGCACTGACTGCCTCTTCAGCTGGGCCTACTGGGGGCAGACTATGCACTGACTGCCTCTCCAGCTGGGCCTACTGGGGGCAGACCATGCACTGTCTGCCTCTCTAGCTGGGCCTACTGGAGGCAGACCATGCACTGACTGCCTCTCCAGCTGGACCTACTGGGGGCAGACCATGCACTGACTGACTTACTTACTGCCTTGTACTGCCTTCCACAGATAATCTTTTTTCAAGCAGTTTATACATTATGTTTTGCAATTCACAAGGATTGGTACATTAACCCTTAGACTGCCGGTGTCTGGAATATATAACGATGTGCTGGAGATGACTGGTGTCTTTCCCTCTCTGTCACTGAGCTGCTACAATGCTGTATATAGATAATGCTAATCTACTCGGACACACAATAGCTTTAGTATTGTAAGAGAAAGCAGGCCCAACCTTGGTGATTTGCAGAGAGCGATTGTACCAGGATCTATAATAGAACCGTTGGACTCTCACTGATGAGACGTTTGTGACACAAAGGAGGCCACAATTTGTGCGCTGCCTGACGACCCCCCTCTCAGCCCCCAGGGCTCTGTGCGCTCTGTGTCGTTTTTTATTTTCTTGCAGGAAACTTATCGCTGTTGTTAGAAATGTACAAGTTTCGGCTTTTTAATATCCGGCAACGCTCGTTCTATAAGGCAGCGAATGCAGTTATCGGAGATTGTGCATTTTTATGAAATTTCACTGAAAAGAACCATTTCCAGTGATGTTTCTCAAACACAGAAACATCTCTTTATCTAAACGTGATTTTTAGGTCTGGATTTTCCCAGAAACATCATTCTGCGTGGTTTTCGAGTACTGCGACAAACTCCCTGCCGTCCACGTACTTCTTGAGTATGAAACAGAGCATTTTATTCATATAAATGCTCAGCTCTGACCTGTGACACAGCGAACCTGTGCATTGAGGAGCAGACCGTCATGCTGACAGCTGGAGCACACTGTCACACTGAGAGGGATGAATTCCTGACCCTGATAAAGCGTCACAGATTCTGCTTCCCCCGGGGAGTATCTTCTATGAAACCCATACTCCCATAGACCAGGTTTTACTTACAATGTTTCATTTACCTTTTATATTATAAATTACATATTTTTTAAAAACAAAAAAACTTAGTGTGTTTGTAAGAATGTATCACTATGACCATTAAAGGGACACTCGGAACACCAGAAACTACAGGTTAATGTAATGTCAATGCAATCTCTGAAATCTGAGTGTTTACATTTGTCACTTAAGACCCCTTTAGCGGCTGTCACTCAAACAGTGAGTCAGTCAGTCACTCGGACAGCCACCAGAGGTGTCTCCTATTGGGTCTTTGACAATCCCCATTCTTGCGCAGTAGCCCCCATGCCTCCCTATGGAGAAGCCTGTGCTTTGCTTTATCACTGGTAAGTCTTTCTGAAATATTGTGTCCTACATGATGAACAGATACAATTAAATAATAAGTGCAAAAAAACAAAACCAGAAAGTGTCCAGTACCATCACCAACACATCTGGTGGATTTTGCATTTCTCTCGAGAAGGTCTTGTCACTTGATTTCATTAATCTTAATTATATTAATATATATATATTTTAAATATTATGTGACAGAACACCCAGTCACTGAACAATTGTTGGCAGTTCCTTTTTTAACTTATGGTTCGGTAACCGAACAAAGTCTTGATTCTCACCGTTTATACCCCCTGACAACCAGACCACCTCTTGGCTTGTTAACTCTGTTGACCTCTCTTGACACCTTGTTAATTCGGCAAACACCTTGTTAAGTCAAGTGTTCTACTAGGTGGCCCCAATTCGCACGAGTGAACGCGTGGGAAATGAGTCGGCGGCCATCTTGTTACACAAAAGCAGGCAGCGGTGTTCGGAAGTCAACTGCATGGAACTAAAATCGGACAGACTAACTCGCGAACACAGCTGAACTTGTATCATCACCTGCATCTTTTCCTAACGTCTCAGGAGAGTGCTGTTCGAGTAAAGTGTTCGCAGAAACTTAAGGAACATTCGCTCCCTGCAACCAGAACCGAACAGTAATTTGTACGAATCAGGAACTCCCAAAAAGAGACTGGCAACAACCGATTTCACTCTGGAACTCTTACTCTTTTGGGCTACCACGACGTGGTCGGTCGGTCGGTCAAAACTTTACCTGGATTGAATTCCTGTTCTACTGAACGGATCCAAGCGCTATTTGGACAATTTGGGCGCTCGGATCCGGGCTATCCGGGGATATAGGGGTTCCTGGAAAACCTGCATGTGCCTTGGGGTCTTTTCTGTGTGGGTCCCTGTAATTATAATCAATTATCTCCCAGACACAGGGACACCGGGGAGGAGTTTGTGTTGAACTGTTGGGGGTATGTGTATAAATTGCGTGTACCATGTCCCAAACCAGTTGACTCCCACCATTAGGTCTTGGCTAATGTCTGTGGGGTAAAGCAATAATCATTTAGCAGCTATAATCACTGAAGACTTCGCAGCAGAGATCCAGAGAAGGGGGAAATTACATTCTTGGCGGCGAGACCCATGTCCCTATCTGGGTGGCCACCAAATAATATATATAAGCTAACATAAAACTAAACAAAACAAAATAAATAATTATTGCAGAAGTATAAAAAAAACCCTTTTAAATCATTCTTTTCTTTCAGTATTGTAAAGAATACATTTATATTGAAGGAGGACTATGAGACACCAAAAACAGTTCGGATGGAGCCCAGTGTGTGACGCTCCGACTAGCAGAACTAATTGATCATATTGCTGGGAGTAGCAAAGGCTCTGCCCTGGGTCTAGAGGTGGCTCTGCCCTGGGACTAACAGAGGCTATGCCCTGGGTCTAGAGGTGGCTCTGCCCTGGGACTAGCTGAGGCTATGCCCTGGGACTAACGGAGGCTATGCCCTGGGACTAGCGGAGGCTATGCCCTGGGTCTAGAGGTGGCTCTGCCCTGGGACTAGCGGAGGCTCTGCCCTGGGACTAGTGGAGGCTCTGCCCGGGGAGTGGAGGAGGCTATACCCTTAAAATAGCAGATACTCTGCCCTGGGACTAGCGGAGGCTCTGCCCTGGGACTAGCGGAGGCTCTGCCCTGGGAGTGGAAGAGGCTCTGCCCTTAAACTAGCAGATACTCTGCCCTGGGACTAGCGGAGGCTCTGCCCTGGGACTAGCGGAGGCTCTGCCCTTGGACTAGCGGAGGCTCTACCCTAGGACTAGCGGAGCCTATGCCCTGGGTCAGGAGGTGGCTCTGCCCTGGGACTAGCAGATACTTTGCCCTGGGACTAGCGGAGACTCTGCCCTTGGACTAGCGGAGGCTTTGCCCTGGGACTAGCGGAGGCTCTGCCCTGGGAGTGGAAGAGGCTCTGCCCTTAAACTAGCAGATACTCTGCCCTGGGACTAGCGGAGGCTCTGCCCTTGGACTAGCGGAGGCTCTACCCTGGGACTAGCGGAGGCTATGCCCTGGGTCAGGAGGTGGCTCTGCCCTGGGACTAGCAGATACTTTGCCCTGGGACTAGCGGAGACTCTGCCCTTGGACTAGCGGAGGCTTTGCCCTGGGACTAGCGGAGGCTATGCCCTGGGTCTAGGGGTGGCTCTGCCCTGGGACTAGCAGATACTCTGCCCTGGGACTAGCGGAGGCTCAGCTCTGGGAGTGGAGGAGGCTCTGCCCTTAGACTAGCAGATACTCTGCCCTGGGACTAGCGGAGGCTCAGCTCTGGGAGTGGAAGAGGCTCTGCCCTTAAACTAGCAGATACTCTGCCCTGGTACTAGCGGAGGCTCTGCCCGAGGAGTGGAGGAGGCTCTGCACTTAAACTAGCAGATACTCTGCCCTTGGACTAGCGGAAGTTCTGCCCTGGGACCAACGGGGCCTCTGAATTGGGACTAGCGGATGTTCTGCCCTGGGACTAGCAGATACTTTGCCCTGGGACTAGCGGAGACTCTGCCCTTGGACTAGCGGAGGCTTTGCCCTGGGACTAGCGGAGGCTCTGCCCTGGGAGTGGAAGAGGCTCTGCCCTTAAACTAGCAGATACTCTGCCCTGGGACTAGCGGAGGCTCTGCCCTTGGACTAGCGGAGGCTCTACCCTGGGACTAGCGGAGGCTATGCCCTGGGTCAGGAGGTGGCTCTGCCCTGGGACTAGCAGATACTTTGCCCTGGGACTAGCGGAGACTCTGCCCTTGGACTAGCGGAGGCTTTGCCCTGGGACTAGCGGAGGCTATGCCCTGGGTCTAGGGGTGGCTCTGCCCTGGGACTAGCAGATACTCTGCCCTGGGACTAGCGGAGGCTCAGCTCTGGGAGTGGAGGAGGCTCTGCCCTTAAACTAGCAGATACTCTGCCCTGGGACTAGCGGAGGCTCAGCTCTGGGAGTGGAAGAGGCTCTGCCCTTAAACTAGCAGATACTCTGCCCTGGTACTAGCGGAGGCTCTGCCCGAGGAGTGGAGGAGGCTCTGCACTTAAACTAGCAGATACTCTGCCCTTGGACTAGCGGAAGTTCTGCCCTGGGACCAACGGGGCCTCTGAATTGGGACTAGCGGATGTTCTGCCCTGGGACTAGAAGAGCCCAGGCTACTAGTCCAATGCTATGAGACATAAACAAATGGTTATTTTCACACACTGAAAAGACCTTCCACGTCACCACTGTCCGCTGACTCTTTCTAGGCTGACAGCAAGGTCCATTGTGCCCCAAATCTTGTCGGTAACTGGGATCCCCATGTATTTCAATGAATGGCATCCACCAGTCACCTTCTTGTGACCTGTCCTTGGTTTGATGTTTGTCTTGTTATTTTTCTTACTTTGGGATCCATTTTGAACCTAATTTGTGGTCCCAGAAGAGCAAGTTGAACGGCCGGTCAGGTGAAGGAAATATGACTTCCCAATCCTCCGTTCATGTTGGATTTGTGTGATTGCATTTTGATTAGGGCGGAAATCTAAGGTGACATGTTATATGTAATCAAAGCACATGTACAAAGAAAGGACACATATGTTTTTACGGTGTGCAACAAAATCCTCCCGCGAGTAGGAAACAAAAAGTGAATTTCACAGATCGTGACTAATGGGAGTACAGCACACCGTAACCGATACATCCATGTGGAACCACACGGAATTCACAGACCTCTATAATAACTTCCAGATTCCCAATCAAACGTACACAAGGTATCAATTTACTAATGTTACATCACAGCAGCAGAGACAAAAAATATCCAGATTTTCACACATTTTGAACTTAACTATTGCTTTAAATGAAAACCTTACTGCCCCGGTAAACACCCAAAAATAAATAATTTATCGCACCTTTCTATTGATAGAAACGTCATGTGACATTTATACAACGACTCTCCACTTGAAAATAAAGAGAGTCTGTGTGTGTTTTAAGGGTGTCTTTCCCCCCATTAAACTCATTTAAGGAGCATTTGTAATTAAGAAACTACATGTACAGAAAAAAATATATTTATTTTTTTTAAAATGAGGACCATCAATATTCTATGTATTAACATGACAAGCATGTTATATTCCCAAGCTGAGATGTAAAGCGTATAGTACTGAATTTCTTTAGGTTTTGGAGAGTGTCAGGATAAGCAAATGCAGCTGTGTATCCCCTCCAGTCCTGCTCCTGCTGAAAGAAACCCTTAGCATCCGTTATATACCGGGTTGTGTATGTTTTGATGCCTGGGGGACGGCAAGCTTGGTTTGTATCAGGGGGGGCTCAGTATGATATCATGTTGGTTCATTAATAAGCTTGTTGGCATGGCAGCATTGTAAATGTCCACCTCCATGAGGCACGCTGGACCTCCAAATTCAGTTGATTATTTGCAATAAATGTAAGTTTTCTTTTAATGTTGTTCACTTCACACATTATCATTTTAAAAATAAAAAATGACATGTAATATAGCCTAATCTTTTATTATTTCCTTTACCCTCTCTTTACTGCGACCATCTTTGGCCCTCTGGTCAGAATGCCTCTTATCTGCTTAGACACGGCAATTTTTTAAGGTCTGGGCTTGTGCCACCTGTGAATCCGACCAAAAAGGAGGTGTAGCGGCTCTGTCACCTTCCCCATGGTGCACAGTGACCTGGGGGTGAAGGGAGGTGAGATATACTTACCTAATGCAGGCTCCATCATCTTCGATCTTCATCGCCTGGTACTACATCAGCCAGGAGCCCACATCAGTGCTCTAATCTTCCACACAGAGAAGGCTACAACAATGATAACTATGGAGCATACTGTGAGATAGAGGAAGCATCTATAGATATGATCTCTCACTGAGTGACATGAGACAATGCTTTATTCTCTCAGCCGTCATTAGTGACAAAACTTGACAGCGGCAGCTCCGCCTTGTGTAAACTTTTTTAAACTTGAAGATTTACCATAAGACAAAGTAGTCCATATTCTGCCCTTTAAAACAGTCTTTACAATCATTTCAGTAAAGATTTTATCTTCATGAAATGCTCACATTTATGTTATTTTATTTTCGGTGGGAGGAACAGAGGCACTTTAAATATGGCTTCCCTATAGAGCGAGCTCAAAACCAGAAACCTGTCAGAAACAGACGGTCTCTCACAAAATGTTACCAGCATCAGGAGACAAACTGCATCTTTTTTACACCGTCGAATAGCTCTTACAAACGGTCTGCGCCTGTTTTTAACCAATATATATATGTTTTATAATTATTTTGCAAAGTATTTCCAGCCATCTTGGCCGTCCTGTGAGTGATTCTCACTGTGGCCGTCCTGTGAGTGATTCTCACTGTGGCCGTCCTGTGAGTGATTCTTACTGTGGCCGTCCTGTGAGTGATTCTTACTGTGGCCGTCCTGTGAGTGATTCTTACTGTGGCCGTCCTGTGAGTGATTCTTACTGTGGCCGTCCTGTGAGTGATTCTTACTGTGGCCGTCCTGTGAGTGATTCTCACTGTGGCCGTCCTGTGAGTGATTCTCACTGTGGCCGTCCTGTGAGTGATTCTCACTGTGGCCGTCCTGTGAGTGATTCTCACTGTGGCCGTCCTGTGAGTGATTCTCACTGTGGCCGTCCTGTGAGTGATTCTCACTGTGGCCGTCCTGTGAGTGATTCTCACTGTGGCCGTCCTGTGAGTGATTCTCACTGTGGCCGTCCTGTGAGTGATTCTTACTGTGGCCGTCCTGTGAGTGATTCTCACTGTGGCCGTCCTGTGAGTGATTCTTACTGTGGCCGTCCTGGGAGTGATTCTCACTGTGGCCGTCCTGTGAGTGATTCTTACTGTGGCCGTCCTGTGAGTGATTCTTACTGTGGCCGTCCTGTGAGTGATTCTCACTGTGGCCGTCCTGTGAGTGATTCTCACTGTGGCCGTCCTGTGAGTGATTCTCACTGTGGCCGTCCTGTGAGTGATTCTCACTGTGGCCGTCCTGTGAGTGATTCTCACTGTGGCCGTCCTGTGAGTGATTCTCACTGTGGCCGTCCTGTGAGTGATTCTCACTGTGGCCGTCCTGTGAGTGATTCTCACTGTGGCCGTCCTGTGAGTGATTCTCACTGTGGCCGTCCTGTGAGTGATTCTCACTGTGGCCGTCCTGTGAGTGATTCTTACTGTGGCCGTCCTGTGAGTGATTCTTACTGTGGCCGTCCTGTGAGTGATTCTCACTGTGGCCGTCCTGTGAGTGATTCTTACTGTGGCCGTCCTGTGAGTGATTCTCACTGTGGCCGTCCTGTGAGTGATTCTCACTGTGGCCGTCCTGTGAGTGATTCTCACTGTGGCCGTCCTGTGAGTGATTCTCACTGTGGCCGTCCTGTGAGTGATTCTCACTGTGGCCGTCCTGTGAGTGATTCTTACTGTGGCCGTCCTGTGAGTGATTCTCACTGTGGCCGTCCTGTGAGTGATTCTTACTGTGGCCGTCCTGTGAGTGATTCTTACTGTGGCCGTCCTGTGAGTGATTCTCACTGTGGCCGTCCTGTGAGTGATTCTCACTGTGGCCGTCCTGGGAGTGATTCTCACTGTGGCCGTCCTGTGAGTGATTCTCACTGTGGCCGTCCTGTGAGTGATTCTTACTGTGGCCGTCCTGTGAGTGATTCTCACTGTGGCCGTCCTGTGAGTGATTCTTACTGTGGCCGTCCTGTGAGTGATTCTCACTGTGGCCGTCCTGTGAGTGATTCTCACTGTGGCCGTCCTGTGAGTGATTCTCACTGTGGCCGTCCTGTGAGTGATTCTCACTGTGGCCGTCCTGTGAGTGATTCTCACTGTGGCCGTCCTGTGAGTGATTCTTACTGTGGCCGTCCTGTGAGTGATTCTTACTGTGGCCGTCCTGTGAGTGATTCTCACTGTGGCCGTCCTGTGAGTGATTCTCACTGTGGCCGTCCTGTGAGTGATTCTCACTGTGGCCGTCCTGTGAGTGATTCTCACTGTGGCCGTCCTGTGAGTGATTCTTACTGTGGCCGTCCTGTGAGTGATTCTCACTTTGGCCATCCTCGAACCTGGGAAGTGGAATGCTGGGGGCTAATCAGCTCAACTGGGGGCATTTCATCTTCCTATTGGCTGCTGGAACTATTAAAGATGCAGAATTGTTGTTGTTTTTTTGTCATTGACTGTGTTGTTTGTGGTTTAAAAATAGTTATGTTAAGATTGAAAAGAAACAAACAAACAACATAAAACAAGTATTGCTGCAGTATTACTGCAAGCGACGATTACCGCAGAATTAACTACAGCTTGATTAGATTCTAATAACATAAAGAAAACGTCAGGTGACAGAAAGACTCTTGTGAAATAGAATGTGCCATTTTGTTTCCTTTCTCACATATGTAAAAGATTACAGTTGTTCCTCTTCATTTAATTATAGGAATCAGGAGGTGCTTTAACTGATCTACAAGGACTGAGTGTCTCCCTTAATTAGATCTCATTAAGCCAGCTACCTCGTTAAGTACCCTTTCCATTGCATGAATATATAAGCCTTGATGGCTGCTATGGTTTTATACAGCTCGCTGTACCTCAGGGCAAAATACTGAAACATACTTTATGCTTTCCATTTAACCCCTGTCGTGCCAGATAAAATTAGCAACCCACGTAAAAAAACGTGAATGAAATGCTTTGAGCAGCCATCTGGTACCAACATGGTTAATCTCCTAGGAAACAATATTATTCAGTATACGGTGGATGGTAAAATGAATCATTTTGTTGGTTTCACTAAGGACCCAGGACATCCAACGTCCTTTGATCTAGAAATGTATCTAATCTCTGAATACCTGATCCCAAACGGTTACCGTCTGGCTAGCGCACCCCGTGTCGGTTCCTTTGGGGCTGGTTGTAGTTATAGTACGCCATGTTTCCACAGACACTCCTGCCGCACGTTATTTCCTGTTATTATAATTTTTACAGGTTTTATATTTTTTTGTAAAAATATGTTTACAGTTTTTAATCATCCCTTTACAGATACCACACGACATATATCGGTGGTTTAGCACCGCACCGCGTGAATCCGTTATATGCTGCGCACGTCTAGTGACACTACACAGATCCGTTACGCCATGTGGCAGCCTGGCGTCAGAACACAACACCCCGTTTTCATTATGCCATTTCATTATGCGCTGTTTTATTTAACGAGAAAGTGTCATGATTTCTGATATTGAAAGCTTTCTTGCCATCACACGCAGGAGTGAGGTCAATGCCCCAACCTCTCATGGCACTTCTAGTCAACGCACTCTGCTATCTCGCTCTGCATGTACACATACGCAATGGATCCTGACGACACGCACATGGGCAGTGCCGCGTCTCGCACAGTGAAGGATACAGCACTTTAAATGGGGGACCCGCTGTGCCAGAACAATTAATAAAAATCCAAAGAAAAAATATAAGCTTTAAAAAATAAACAATAAAGACCAATCAATAATTAACACAATTAGCTATAAATATATGTAATTGCCTCCAAAGTAACAATTCCCATATAATAAATAAATTAATAAAAAAACAGCTTCAATGCCAGCGAAATACGCAGCAAATTAGCAATGGGTTTCAAATCTCAGGGCAGTCCGTGGCTCGCTGGCAGTGATGGTGTTAACAGGTCTATAGAGTGACCCTAAGCATTCCTGAAGTGTTTATAGCGCTGTTGACATTTATTTTAATCCTGACAGCTGGCCCTGTATCAAGTGTTTGCCTTTTTGGAAACATTTTTGATAACCGATATATTGATATCTAGTACCACAATAATCTGAAAATCTGGCGTGGGAGAAAAAACCCATTAGCAGCTGTTCCCATTAAAATAAAATGTCAGTGTCCATATAAACAACAAGCAAAACATATTTCTTGTCCTTAGAGACAGCGTGACGCACTCTACCTCCCAATGAATGAACTCTCTTATCCCACCAATGCATTATCTGAAAGCATCATTTTCAGAATTCTAACCATCAGTTTTATAAAGTCACATGAAAACTAATGCTTTAATTGTATGTTCTGCAGTCTGTGTTACAAAGTATTCCTGGAAATCAATGGATATGAAGCGTCTCCCTGTCCCAGATTCATGTTCCTCCTGTACTGTTGTGTTAGGGTTGCCCGTTTTTTGGGCTATTAGTATATCTCCCAACATGTCTAATGGGCACACAGGATAAATTGCCCACTATATACTATTTACACAATAAACCGATCTAATGGCCACATACTAATCAGCCGCAATTAATAAAAAACAAAACAAAACCGAGTTCTTAAAATAACAGGCATGAAAGAAAAGTTAAAATAATGAACGCCCGTTTCAATTTCCTTCTTTGTGCTTTAATTTTCAAAAATCAAGATAGTGAATATGTGAGGAAATCGTGTAGGATGATATACAGACAATATTTGGCTATTGGGATAAAGACTGACTGAAAACGTGCGTAGCAAACATCACTTGTGCGTTAAAAGAGCTCGTAACTGTGTATAATTAGTCTCTGCTTAGCTGGTGTGTTAGACTAGTTCTATATGTGAATAAATTAAAATGCAAATAAGTTTGTTTTATTAATACATGCATCCCTAAATGTCAAATCCAAAGCGAAACGGCCTTTATTGGTCTGTGATATCATATCTGCAACATTCGTAGTGATAAGAGAATGGACAGCAAACGATGAATCTAGCTCACGAATCGACAGAACATGATGAATCTAGCGCACAAATCAACAGAACGCGATGAATCTAGCTCACAAAATGATATAACACGATGAATCTAGCTCACAAAACGACAGAACACGATGAATCTATCTCACAAATCAACAGAACACGAGGAATCTATCTCACAAAAAGATAGAACACAATGAATTTAGCTCACAAATCGACAGAACATGAGGAATCTAGCTCACAAAATGATATAACACGATGAATCTAGCTCACAAAACGACAGAACACGATGAATCTATCTCACAAATCAACAGAACACGAGGAATCTATCTCACAAAAAGATAGAACACAATGAATTTAGCTCACAAATCGACAGAACATGAGGAATCTAGCTCACAAAATGATATAACACGATGAATCTAGCTCACAAAACGACAGAACACGATGAATCTATCTCACAAATCAACAGAACACGAGGAATCTATCTCACAAAAAGATAGAACACAATGAATTTAGCTCACAAATCGACAGAACATGAGGAATCTAGCTCACACAACTACAGAACACAATGAATGTAGCTCACACAACTACAGAACACTTAAAACCTTTAAATTCACTGAGTGGCTACGTCCAGGTGAGATAAGATAAGAATTGGTTTTGTTCCCCGGATAAGATGGAAATGGCAGCTTTATATGGAGTTATATATACCTTTCCAGTCCTGTGGAAGTCCCTGCACATTTGGGGCAAGGCGTTAAAGGGTTAATGATCTGAGTGTAACTGGGAAAAGGCCGTATCATTGGAATCAGGATGGCGTTATTATTATTCTGATTAAAGTTTGAATTTGTTGGACAAGCTTAGATTAATATGTAACTATGTGTAGTGTCAGTATCTTTGTTGCTGCGCACAGTGACACATTGTGTAACAAAGACCATGCTGTGTAATATATAAGCTTAAATATGTGGCAGCATGGGCTGTTTAGGGAGTATCAAATATTTTGGGGCTGTTTGTCTGTCTATTGATTGCTTTTCTACCCATCTGCCCTCTATGTGTCAAGTTTTCTGTCTGTCTGTCTGTCTTATGGCTTCTTGAATATCTGTCTGTCTCTCTGCTGTCTGTCTGCCTGTTTACCTATCCTGCCATTTGATTGCCGTCTGTCTGTCTGCTGTCTGCCTGTTTGCCCATCCTGCCATTTAGTAGCCGTCTGTCTGTCTTCTGTCTGTCTGCCTGCTTGCCCATCCTGCCATTTGATAGCCATCTGTCTGTTTGCTGTCTGTTTGTCTGCTCACCCTCTGATCTGTCTGTTTTCCTATCACGACCAAACTGTTAGATAGAAGATACAATGAATATTACAGGCATTGTAGTTTGTGCTGGGAATTCAGGCTATATAATCATTACAATGATGAGAATCGTACAGTTTTACAAGGTTATGGTGGATACTTTTGTCAAACAAGGACGGCTTTTAATACTCATTTTCCATTAAAGCAAAGTTCCAAAATCCCAAATATAAACTTTTCAAATGCTTTTAAATGTTTTCTGAGAATTAATAAATTGTATTTTCTCTGGCACAGAACCCAGGCTGCAAATGAAGTTACGATATGATGATTTTGTGAATTCACTTGCTCACAGACTGTAATTTCGAAATCTCTTCACTCAGGGGGAACTGAGGAAAAAGACGTTTTTATAATTACAGTTAAAACCAACAAAATATAGCACATTCTTACTTATTTCATACAAGTTCAAAGATAACATATTGCTACAAAATTCCAACCAGGTGAATGTGAGGAGGATACGTTCTGCTTTAGGTAATTTTATAACATGACAGGAGGCTTCCTATTTTGCATTAACTCTCTTTACTAAACTCCACAGCAGTAAAGAAAACGTAAAGAGTAACAAATAAATCACTGAGCAGCATAGTATATAAGGGTCATGCTGCCTGTACACTTCCTCTTTCTTTACTGCTCCATCGCAGACAGGTCAGAATATCTGCTCCTCTGGAGCTTTATACATTTATACATTTATTGTCATTATCTATTTGTTCCATTCTATTGTTATTATCACTATTATTACTTTAATTTATTCCCTTTTATTTCTGTTCTGTACTGGGCTGTGGGACTAGGGGCTCTCTGTGGGTTTTTATACTCTTATCTGCCCCTCTGTTTATTTTGGGACCTTCCCTGGGCCTCCCCTCAGTCTCCCCAGGTCCCCCCACTGCCCCCCTAACCTGGAGTGCCCTCCTGGGCTCCCTCCTTGCGGCCGGAATCGTTTGCGGCCGTTTTCGCGCCGGCCGGCTTCCGCCCGCGGCCGGCCTCAAAATTTAGTCCCCGGCTTGCGGCCTACACTCGCGGCCGCCATTTTGGATCGCGGACATCGCAAGATTCCCGCGGCCACCTTAGTTTTGCCTCGTGCATCTCATTAGGGACTCAGGGTGGCTGTGCTAACTTGCTGTTACCTCTGCATTGCTGTTTTTCACACCTTTTGTGTCTCACACTGTGACTGAAGGATTACCTGCTCAGCACTCCATCTAGCTGCTATCACTCTGCTACTCAGCCTCTGTGCCTCATCTGCTTCTATCAAGCTATATCCTGTGGCTGGGTCAGTCAGGTCAGTGCTGCTGCCTGTTTATTATTATTGTGACCTGCACTCAAGGGTCCCAACCCTGTGCAACCGGGGTGAGCCCCCACTATAAATACGCTGCTTACTGGGAGACTAGCTGTTGCAGTTCTCTCTAACTGGGTGAGCCCCAGTTTATAAGGTCACTACTATACCCTGCTGGGGTTATTCTGGGCTTGGTCCCACCATACTATCAAATCTGACCCTACGCCTATTATCAAGACCTGGGTGCCCGTTTATTGCTGTGCCTTTCAGTGACGTATCAGCCTACCCTAACATGGAAGTTTCCCAGAACGTCCCTGTGGACTTCCAGGCTATGATTAACGCAGCTGTCGCTGCCTCTGTGGTGAAGGCACTCTCCAAGGCCCGAGCTCCGGCTCCTGACGTACCAAAAACCCGCAGACGTACACGCCACGAATCGGATTCCGACTTGTCCGACTATCAGACAAGGGATGACTCCCGCCCTAAAAAGCGCCATGACAAAGGCGAGGATTATGCACCAAACCGCCTAAGGGTAAGGCACCTGCCAAGCGCAAATCTGCCAAACTACACACCCCGGCCCCGCGTCAGGAGTACTCTTCAGATGAAGAGCAGGGCCCTGCCCAGTCCATGTCAGTGCTGGATGAATGGCAAGCTGACGCTTGTGAGTCGGACTACGACGCATGGGGCTCGGACGAGAAATCTGTCTCCGCTTTCATGCGGGAGACCCTCCTGGGTGCTGCCCAGACTGGAGGTGTTGAGGACACTGCGGACGCAGAACCTCCTCTAGAATCAGACACCATTTTGGACCCCTCAGGTCAGGCGATGTTCGACCCCGCAACATATGGCACCCCAGATCGGGTGACTGGTCACCTCCAGAACACCTTTCCAGGTTTATGCACCTGTGGCTCCGCAAACCTCTGGAGAAGGAGGTCCGCAGCCGACTCAGGTCTGAATGCCCACGCCCTTCCCTGCCGGATAAGGTCGCTCAGACCCCTGAATTTGACAAGGTCATGTCGACCTTCATGATGCGCAGTGGTAGAGACCCTCGCCGAGGGGTAGAGAAAGGCCTATGGGGCGCCCAGGATAACCTGCTGGATTCCGTAGGCCCCCTGGCTCGCATTATGTATCTGGCACATGATGCCTACGCCAAAGCCGACTCCTTCTCTGCCGAGGACATCAGGGAATGGGCACATGACGTTCGTGAATGGGCACAACGGTGTTTTGTTTCATTGGAAACACTAATGTTACGCTCTCTTCGGAGAGACGAAAAGCAGCGTTATACCGTATTAATGGTAAATTGGCAGGCCTTGGCACAAAGGAGATTGGGCTCCAGGCACAAGGAAAACTATTTGGCAAACCGTTCCTCAAGGAACTCAATAAACACGTAAACGTGTTCACCTCCCTTAATAAGGCGCAATCCTCTATGCGCAGAGTTTTCAGGAGCAACCCTACCAGAGGGTTTTTTGGAAGGGCTGGCCGGCAGCGGGGCCGTGCCGCCAGCCGCTTTTGGCCTTCAGGCCCCAGCACCCAACCAACACCGTCCTACCCGACAAGGGACTATCGGCAGCAACCCTTTTCCAGAGGCTCGGATAGAGGTCGTGGACCCCGCGGACGCGGGCGTTCCCGCTTTGCTGCAGGTAAGGACCCATATTCCTCCACTGTTACCATGCACCCGCACTGCGGGCCGTATTTCCCTTTCTTTCCAGAATTGGGCCGCCCTATGCTCAGACACATGGATCCTACAAACAGTACAGGGATATATCATAGACCTAGTGGGGACCCCCCTTTCAGGTTCAGCCCCTCGCCCCATCCACATGTCGTCCTCCGACCACAACCTCGTCAACGCGGAGCTACGCGAGCCCCGAGACAAAGGGGCCATCCAGCCGGCCCATGACGAGGGTGGTTACTTCAGCAACATCTTCCTGGTTCGGAAAAAGTCAGGAGAATACCGACCGGTCATCAATCTACGCGCCCTCAACGCACATGTGGTCTATCGCCACTTCAAGATGGAGGGCATCCACCTCCTGCGAGACCTTCTTCGAAGCAACGACTGGTTCACCAGGCTCGATTTGAAAGATGCATATCTGTCAGTCCCGGTGCACCCGGACTGTCGAGCACTCCTACGTTTCCTCTGGCACGGACGCCCTGGGCAATTCACTTGCCTCCCTTTCGGGCTCAGCTCAGCCCCATGGTGCTTCACCAAGCTTCTAAAACCAGTGGTGGCCCACCTGAGATCCAGGGGCAGTCGATACATCATCTACTTAGACGACCTTCTCCTTTTCTGCTCCGACGAACACAGACTACGCCAACACACTCACTTGGCAGTGTCCCTACTGGAATCTCTGGGTTTCGTGGTAAACCAACCCAAATCGGAACTGACCCCTACTCAGACGATACAATTCCTCGGCTTCGAGATCGACTCGACGACATGCACTCTGAGACTACCAGCCTCAAAGATCACAGCCATTCGCAAGGAGATTCGCAGGGTTCTCCGTCTCGACTCCATTCCACTACGCAACCTGGACAGGATTGTAGGTCTCCTCTCTGCTCCCATTCAAGCCATATTTCCAGGTCCCCTCCACTACAGGGCCATGCAACGTCTCAAGGCGAAATACCTACGCCACAGACCTACTTACGACCAACCCGTCCCGGTGACGACGGAGGTTCGCGAAGAACTATCATGGTGGCTGGACAGCATGCAAGCCTGGAACGGCAAGGCCATATTTGGAGACACTCCAGACTTCGTATTGGAATCAGACGCCAGCCTGTGGGGATGGGGTGCCACCAACGGAACCATCTCCACGGGAGGAACATGGACGGCACAGGAGCTCTCCATGCACATCAATTGTCTCGAACTCCTGGCGGGATCCTTTGCGACCCGCAGCCTGGCCCGGGAAAGATCAAACTGCTGCATCCTCCTGCGCATGGACAATGTCTCCGCAGTCCAGTACATCAACCATCTGGGAGGCGCTCGCTCACGCCTACTGTCGGATTTCAGCGGCTCACACCCCCGTCGGGGATCTCCCGGTCGGCAAAGACCCTCTGGTCTGCCGTCTACTCCGTGGTATGCGGCTCCGCCGCCCCCCGGCCCCCAGATACCCTCACCTATGGGATGTGGGACTGGTTCTCCGTTTTTTCAGGGATTGGCTTCCGAATGACCGCCTCTCCCTACGCCAACTATCCGCTAAGTGCGCTTTCTCCTTTGTCTAGTATCTTTCCGACGGGTTTCGGATGTTAGGGCCTTCGACGTGGACGCTTTCGAGGTGGCCCCGGAAGGGGTCACGTTCCACATTTCCCGCCGCACTAGGTCGGGTTCGACTTCGGTCTTCTACCCCTTTTTCCCCCGACGACCCGCAACTCTGTGTCGTGTCCACCCTTCGCAGGTATGTTTCCGTTACCTCCTCACTCCGATCCTCTACGTCGGGCCAACTCCTAGTCTCCTACGTGCGCCCTCACGCCCCAGTCTCGGTCACCACACTGGCCCGATGAATCCGCTGGATCCTTTCCCTCGCAGGTATAGATCCCGCGTTCGGCGCCCACTCCGTTCGCGGTGCGACGGCTTCATCAGCCTTCCTGGCAGGGGCGTCCCTCTCGGATATTCTCCGAACGGCGGACTGGTCTAGGGAATCCACTTTCCGTACATTTTATTTTCGCACTCCCCCTTCTGCTGGGATGTCACTTCTTCAGCGTTAAAATTGCAAAATAGGAAGCCTCCTGTCATGTTATAAAATTGAAGATTATGCTAGCTTTAGTGTACTAATAATCTTAATTTTAATAAGGACAGGAGGCGAGTATTTTCCCTCCCTTTTGTTCCCTACCCTGACTCCTCGGGGGAGTGGATCTTAAGGTGATGGATTTTGGGATTCATATTAGTAGTTCCACTATCTTCTGGACATATTCGGTATCCCTTCCATCTCTATCCCCAGTGTTTCCACCCAGACGGACAGTTTAGTTGTACAACATGCTTACACCTAACACATATTTAGCCTATGGCCAGCTTACAATCTGTCTGTACTGTTTAATTTACACCATTCTGTTAAAGCCCACAGGCATGAACAGTTACGGTTCAGTACCTAACCGATTTTATACTCTCCTTTCAGTGTAACCCTCTTCAGGACCTCCACTGGTCGCTGGTTCGTTAACCTCACAACTCCGTAAGATGGGATGACGGCTTCGTTTGGTCTTTCCTCCTATCTCGTTACCAGGAGTCTCCTCAAGTTCCGCTCGCCAGAGACCGCAGTTACTGTTTCGTTGAGTTTCTGGATGTTCGAGCTCTATCTGGACTTGGATGTCGCTTTAAGAAAGAGGAAGTGTACAGGCAGCATGACCCTTATATACTATGCTGCTCAGTGATTTATTTGTTACTCTTTATGTTTTCTTTACTGCTGTGGAGTTTAGTAAAGAGAGTTAATGCAAAATACTCGCCTCCTGTCCTTATTAAAATTAAGATTATTAGTACACTAAAGCTAGCATAATCTTCAATTTTTAAACTTTAATGTATCAGGAAAAAATGCATTGCTTTAAAATGGCGTCCCAAGTACCATAACCACAAAGTGAGTTCACGCAGACAGGTAGCAGTCAATCAGCAACACAGAATGGACTTCACTGTCTACAACACGGAACACAACATCGTCATGCTGATAGTAAATTATATCATAAGTGTGGCGAAAGTAACCTCGCCACTGGCTTGTGGAGGAGCCTGTTTGCCAGCCTCCTGCCCTGTGACTATGGCCCCTATAATAAACTGTTGGTGAAGCGAACTCTCGAAGCGAGTCGAAGCGGCTGGCTGGCATTCAAACACGTGGTGGCGGCCATCTTAAGCCGTGAGCACAATGAGCGGTGTTTGGTAGTCAGGTACATGGAACTCAAATGACGGCACGAACACCGCTGAACACATACCTTCCACTGATGTTTGTCTATTCGAATGGGAATTGAATGGCATTCGGTTAGAATAAGCTCCCAAATGAGAGACATAAACTGAGCCTATTCCCAAAACTATACGTTCGCTATTTTATATTCTACTTCGAATCCCCGAAGTAGACCGACCGCACAGCCTGATTTCCTGGAACTCTTTTCCGACATTAATTCTGTGTGCGGTTGGTTAAAATAAGACCTCCGTGGAAATCCCAAACCCATGAACCGATCTGGGTGATGTTGTTTACCCAGATCAAGGCTATAGGGTTTCCATGAGTTTTAGTGGTACTTTTGGTGGTTTATAAAAATATGTATTTAGAGGGGAGGGATTGTATGTTTGCATATGGGAGTGTCCTGCATTTAAACATTGTTGTAATTGGTCTGTGGCTTTAAACCATAGTTCCCCACTTGCATAAAAGGCCAGTGTGGCTACCAATAAATGAGTTCCTGTCTCATCTCATGTGTGGGGGGAACAACTGTATCTGCTCTGGGGATTGCTATATCACTATACACCTCTGGGTTATAATCACTACACTCTTTGGAGTAGGAGAGGTCTGCCCACCCTTAGTGCCCTCAGATCTATGAAATCCCTGGATCCCATACACAATCATCTGAGGATGAGGATGGCGTGCTGTGGTGGATAATTTATAATATCACAAAGTGTCATACTATTTTAAATAGAGAGTATTATAATATTAAACAGAGAGTATTGAAGTATTTTACAGAAAGTACCATAATATATTGCTGAGAGTATTATAATATTTAACAGAGAGTATTAAAGTATATTACAGAACGTGTTATACTATATTACGGAGAGTATTATAATATTTAACAGAGAGTATTAAAGTATATTATAGAACGTGTTATACTATATTACGGAGAGTATTATAATATTTAACAGAGAGTATTAAAGTATATTATAGAACGTGTTATACTATATTACGGAGAGTATTATAATAGTTAACAGAGAGTATTAAGGTATATTACAGAACGTGTTATACTATATTACGGAGAGTATTATAATAGTTAACAGAGAGTATTAAGGTATATTACAGAACGTGTTATACTATATTACGGAGAGTATTATAATATTTAACAGAGAGTATTAAAGTATTTTACAGAACGTGTTATACTATACAGTTGTGCTCAAAAGTATGCATACCCTTAGAGAATTTAAAAAAAATAAATTAAAAAAAACATGAGTAGGCAAAACATATTTCTTTTTTTTCTTATGGGATTCATATTAACTGTAGGTTATAACAGAATGGCACAATCATAAAACAAAACATGGCAACAAAGAAAATAATTAAAAGTCTGCATACCCTTGGTTCCTAATACTGTGTATTGCCCCTTTTAGCATCAATGACAGCGTGCTGTATTTTGTAATAGTTGTCTATGTGGCCCCTGTTTCTTGCAGGTGGTATAGCTGCCTATTCATCTTGGCAAAATGCCTCCAGTTCATATAAAGTCTTTGGTAGTCGTGCATGAACTGCACGTTTGAGATCTCCCCAGAGTGGCTCGATGATATTAAGATCAGGAGACAGTGATGGCCACTCCAGAACCTCTTTCTGCTGTAACCACTGGATGGTCAACTTGGCCTTGTGCTTAAGGTCATGCTGTCATGCTGGAAAGTCCAAGAGCGCCCCATGCGCAGCCTTCATGCAGAAGAATGCAAATTGTCTGCCTGTATTTTATGATAACATGCTGCATTCATCTTGCCACCAATTTTCACAAGATTCCCCGTGCCTTTAGAGCTCACACCCCCCAAAACCTAAGTGAGCCACCACCATGCTTCACAGTGTGGATGGTATTCTTTTCACTATAGGTCTGGTTGACCCCTCTGCAAACATAGCGCTTATGGTTGTGACCATAAAGCTCTATTTTGGTTTCGTCACTCCAAATTACAGTGTGCCAGAAACTGTGAGGCATGTCAAGGTGTTGTCAGAAATATTGTAACTGGGCTTTTTTTGCGGCATTGACGCAGTAAATTCTTCTTTCTGGCAACTCGGCCATGCAGCTCATTTTTGTTCAAGTATAGTCATATTGTCCTCCTTGAAACAACCACACCGTCTTTTTCTATGGCAGCCTGTATTTCTCCTGAGGTTACCTGTGGGTTTTCTGTGTATCCCGAACAATTCTTCTGGCAGTTGTGGCTGAAAACTTTCTTGGTCTACCTGACCTTGGATCAATAGATTCCTGAATTTTCCACTTTTTAATAAGTGATTGAACAGTACTGACTGGCATTTTTAAGGCTTTGGATATCATTTTATATTCTTTTCCATCTTTATAAAATTCCTATACCTTTTTACGCAGGTCTTTTGACAGTCTTTTCTGCTCCCCACGGCTCAGTATCTAGCCTGCTCAGTACATCCACGTGAGAGCTAACAAACTCATCGACTATTTATACACAGGCACTAATTGCAATTTAAAAGCCACAGGTGTGGGAAATTAACCTTTAATTGCCATTTTAACCTGTGTGTGTCACATTGTGTGTCTGTAACAAGGCCAAACAGTTAAGGGTATGTAAACTTTTGATCAGGGCCATTTGGTTGATTTCTGTAATCATTATGATTTAAAAAGGAGCCAAACAACTATGTGATCATAAATGGCTTCATATGATCACTAGCTTTCAATAAAATACCTTTTTTTGCTTGATCAGTCATATTTTCAAAATCAATGCCAAAATTTTACAATTTCTGCCAGGGTATGCAAACTTTTGAGCACAACTGTATTATGGAGAGGATATGATAATAGTTAACAGAGAGTATTAAAGTATTTTACAGAATGTGTTATACTATATTATGGAGAGAGTATTATAATATTTAATAGAGAGTATAAAAGTAGTTTACAGAAAGTTTTATACTATATTACGGAGAGAGTATTATAATATTTAACCTGTCTGTCAGGTCTGTTTTTCCTATGTGTTTCTACTTGATGAAGCCAGCAGTGGTGAAACGCGTCTAGAAACCTTTAGAATATTTATTGTTAAGTGTTAATAAAGGAATTTTTTGGCCGCTTTCCACATTGTAGCCATATTCATTTTTTCACTATATTACTACATTACCATCTTTTATTATTATTTTTATTTTTTATTTTATTTTTTGGAATTCTATTTTTTTTTTTCCTGACCTGACACCACTGTTCTACGATTCATAAGAAGTACCAAGAATCCCAAGGTGGGGATTGTACCACCCATGCGCTATTCATCGAGCAGTGCGTCTGCTCAATATACCGTGAGTATATTTTATCCTACTTTTTATAATTGTTATCAGCCATACAGGGAGCACTTTATATTTTATTTTATCTCATCCCCAGCTGGATTATCCTACTGGGCCGGTCTACTGAAGATCACTAGAGACACTGCATATCCTTGAGTAGGGAGTGTTCCACTTCACGCAATTCAAACCAGAGCTGAACTTAAGCTCTGGATAGTGTGAGTAGTTTCAGTTTATCTATCCGATATTTTATTGATTAAGACATACTGTACCATTGGAGTCTTTTGCCTTCTGCTTCTCCCATACATATATACTTCTGGACTACGAGTTTTCACCTGTGACCATACACCCTAGTCATTGACTCATAAGGATATTCTCCTGCCAACGTGGATCATTCATATTTTGGACTATTGCAGAACTGCTTGGACTTTTGTATATTTATATAAGTATTACTTTCACTTATTTTTAAGACACACACTTTACCTTTTTTTTCATTTTCTTCTATACTTATCCTGAGGGGATTAGAGGGGACCCCCTATTCTATAGGTGTGCAGCCTATACTTTATTCTATTCCATTCCTGTTGTCATATCAGCGCTGACCCTTTTTTGTGTTTTTCCGTATAATATTTAACAGACAGTATTAAAGTTTTTTACAGAAAGTTTTATACTATATTACGGAGAGAGTATTATAATATTTAACAGACAGTATAAAAGTATTTACAGAAAGTTTTATTCTATATTACGGAGAGAGTATTATAATATTTAACAGACAGTATAAAAGTATTTACAGAAAGTTTTATTCTATATTACGGAGAGAGTATTATAATATTTAACAGACAGTATTAAAGTATTTTACAGAAAGCTTTACACTAAATTACAGAGAGAGTATTATAATATTTAACAGAGAGTTTTAAAGTATTTTACAGAACATGTTATACTATATTATGGAGAGAGTATTATAATATTTAACAGAGAGTGTGAAAATAGTTTACATAAAGTGTTATACTATATTGCGGAGTGAGTATTATAATATTTAACAGAGAGTATTAAAGTATTTTATAGAACGTGTTATACTATATTACGGACAGTATTATAATATTTAGCAGATAGTATTCAAGTGTTTTACAGAAAGTGTTATACTATACTACGGAGAGAGTATTATAATATTTAACAGAGAGTATTAAAGTATTTTACAGAAAGTGTTACGGAGAGAGTATTATAATATTTAACAGAGAGTATTAAATTATTTTACAGAAAGTTTTATACTATATTACAGAGAGAGTATTATAATATTTAACAGACAGTATTAAAGTATTTTATAGAAAGTGTTATACTATATTATGGAGAGAGTATTATAATATTTAACAGTATTAAAGTATTTTACAGAAGGTTTTCTACTATATTACAGAGAGAGTATTATAATAGTTAACAGAGAGTATTAAACTAGTTTACAGAAAGTTTTATTCTATATTACGGAGAGAGTATTATAATATTTAACAGAGAGTTTTAAAGTATTTTAAAGAACATGTTATACTATATTATGGAGAGAGTATTATAATATTTAACAGAGTGTAAAAGTAGTTTACAGAAAGTGTTATACTATATTATGGAGAGAGTATTATAATATTTAACAGAGAGTATTAAAGTATTTTACAGAAGGTTTTCTACTATATTACAAAGAGAGTATTATAATATTTAACAGTGAGTATTAAAGTATTTTACAGAAAGTTTTCTACTATATTACAGAGAGAGTATTATAATATTTAACAGATAGCATTAAACTATTTTACAGAAAGTTTTATACTATGTTACAGAGAGAATATTATAATAGTTAACAGACAGTATTAAAGTATTTTACAGAAAGTTTTATTCTATATTACAGAGAGAGTATTATAATATTTAACAGACAGTATTAAAGTATTTTATAGAAAGTGTTATACTATATTATGGAGAGAGTATTATAATATTTAACAGTATTAAAGTATTTTACAGAAGGTTTTCTACTATATTACAGAGAGAGTATTATAATAGTTAACAGAGAGTATTAAAGTATTTTACAGAAGGTTTTCTACTATATTACAAAGAGAGTATTATAATATTTAACAGAGAGTATTAAAGTATTTTACAGAAGGTTTTCTACTATATTACAGAGAGAGTATTATAATATTTAACAGATAGCATTAAACTATTTTACAGAAAGTTTTATACTATGTTACAGAGAGAATATTATAATAGTTAACAGACAGTATTAAAGTATTTTACAGAAAGTTTTATTCTATATTACAGAGAGAGTATTATAATATTTAACAGAGAGTATTAAAGTATTTTATAGAACGAATTATACTATATTACGGATAGTATTATAATATTTAGCAGATAGTATTGAAGTATTTTACAGAAAGTGTTATACTATACTACGGAGAGAGTATTATAATATTTAACAGAGAGTATTAAAGTATTTTACAGAAAGTTTTCTACTATATTACAGAGAGAGTATTATAATATTTAACAGATAGCATTAAACTATTTTACAGAAAGTTTTATACTATGTTACAGAGAGAATATTATAATAGTTAACAGACAGTATTAAAGTATTTTACAGAAAGTTTTATTCTATATTACAGAGAGAGTATTATAATATTTAACAGAGAGTATTAAAGTATTTTATAGAACGAATTATACTATATTACGGATAGTATTATAATATTTAGCAGATAGTATTGAAGTATTTTACAGAAAGTGTTATACTATACTACGGAGAGAGTATTATAATATTTAACAGAGAGTATTAAAGTATTTTACAGAAAGTTTTCTACTATATTACAGAGAGAGTATTATAATATTTAACAGATAGCATTAAACTATTTTACAGAAAGTTTTATACTATGTTACAGAGAGAATATTATAATAGTTAACAGACAGTATTAAAGTATTTTACAGAAAGTTTTATTCTATATTACAGAGAGAGTATTATAATATTTAACAGAGAGTATTAAAGTATTTTATAGAACGAATTATACTATATTACGGATAGTATTATAATATTTAGCAGATAGTATTGAAGTATTTTACAGAAAGTGTTATACTATACTACGGAGAGAGTATTATAATATTTAACAGAGAGTATTAAAGTATTTACAGAAAGTGTTATACTATATTATGGAGAGTATTATAATATTTAACAGAGAGTATTAAAGTATTTTACAGAAAGTGTTATACTATATTACGGAGATTATTATAATATTTAACAGAGAGTATTAAAGTATTTTACAGAAAGTGTTATACTACATTACGCAGAGTATTATATTATTTAACAGAGAGTATTATACCTGTGTATGTGTTCAGCTCTGAATGAGCGTGATATTTGATGTTTAGGCCTATTATCAGATAAAGTCCTCTCCTGGTAAACCGAATGGCTTCCTGACTTTATAGGAAATTCAAAACGTACACTTTCTTTAAGTAAACAACACCGACTGTATAGAGTGCTTTTTTTTTCTACATAAAATGTTTAATAAGCATTGGAGGGGAGTTTCGGGGTTCACTTTCATTCCCTACGTTTTTTCTGAAACATATTAATGAGTGGCAATTTGGGGTTTACATCAATGATCTGGGGATTGTGGGTAATTGACAAGAAAACTACAGATTCACTTGTCAGTTCTGTGCATTTAGCCAATAAACTCCTTCACCTGCAAAGGTCCCCGAGAGTTAATAAAGAGATACACGTATCACCGTAACAAGACTTGGCGTGTTTTTACAAACCAGCCAGGAGAACGGCCAATGCAGATCGTTTAATACAGAGCTTTTACTATCATTTCTAAACGATAGAAAATACACAATGTTTCTGCTACGTGGCTTTAAGTAAAACCCAATCACAGCATCTATATTGACTTGTGCTTAAAATAACAGGATTCTGCACATTAACTGCAAATAACTCTCCAAATGTTAAGTGCTTTTAGCAAGGCCATCTTGTAAGTGGAGAAATGCACAGGGAGGATTTATTAGAAGCAGCTGTGGTAATTGGCTTTTTCGGACAATTTTCACTGCAGCAGAAATGTTTTTAGGGCTAATTGTGGGTCTTAACATTATTGATGGACATGTTTACTAAAACTCCAAGTCTTGCAAGAGGGAATTTGCCAAACTTAATTCTGAACTTATATACTGCTGTTTGTTTGGCAAACGTTGTGTTTATCCTCTTTTTTTTTCATGGTATATTTATATTGTGTGCTACAGTTTATACTCTGTGTGCTATATTGTACACTACATCTACTTAGATCACAAAATGCTTCTAGACAGGTCCTCACCTCCTCCGGAATCAATTCTTCTTAACCGGAAAACCTAACAGTAAATAATAAAATACTAATGATCCTCTCACTTGGCCGGTATCCATCCATCTATACGTTAAATTAGTTTGCCACAGTCTGCGCACCTTGTAATCTCTAATTTTTTATAGGATTGCAACTCTCATTATCCTCAGCTGCAGATATCATAAATGGCTGAAATTGCACCATTAAAACCGAAAAATGAACTCGGGGTACAGACTTGGCAGACTACAATGTCTCATCTCCTGTGTCATTTGTCAGGGATAAAGCGGTCTCTTAGCTGAGTCAGGGAGAGTAATATATAAATTATTAGTGTTGTTTAATTGCTTGTGTCCTGGGCTGCGCAATGAGATTCTGAACATGCTACGCTGAGGGCATCAGACTAACCTGGAAACAGACTGGAATCAGACCTACAGGGACCACAACATCTCCTTTCCTGGAATCTCAGGTCTTGTAATTAAGGCTTGTATTAAGTGAGGAGTAGGGCGGGCTAACAGTGCTAAAGAGGTTTACGTTAATAATTAATCAGACCCATTAATGTTGCAGAGATCACAATGAATTTTCTTGACTTGCATTGTAAGCCATAGACTTGATACGTTGACACCAGATTCTACGTTATCCACGCGAACACAGAAACCCATCATAAAGCTTTATGGTCAATATCCGCATTATTACAACTCAATGAAACTCCTTATTCCTTACACTCAGATTACTCAATGCCATATGGATGGTAAGGTGACTGAGTATGGGGTCTCAGCTGATTAATATGAAATGGGGTCTCTGTGAAAGACTGGACTAAGAAGTCCTTTATGAACTAATAATGAATGCTTTATTAGGAGATATTACTGGGCTCTGCGGGGGAGGGTCAGTCTGCCCTGGGGCTCACTGTTTACCCCTATTACTGGGCTCTGCGGGGTAGGGTCAGTCTGCCTTGGGACTCACTGTTTACCCCTATTACTAGGCTCTGCAGGGTAGGGTCAGTCTGCCCTGGGACTCACTGTTTACCCCTATTACTGGGCTCTGCAGGGTAGGGTCAGTCTGCCCTGGGACTCAGAAATAATTTAACACTGTTTACCCCTATTACTGGGCTCTGCGGGGAGGGTCAGTCTGCCCTGGGACTCACTGTTTACCCCTATTACCAGGCTCTGCAGGGTAGGGTCAGTCTGCCCTGGGACTCACTGTTTACCCCTATTACTGGGCTCTGCGGGGTAGGGTCAGTCTGCCCTGGGACTCAGAAATAATTTAACACTGTTTACCCCTTATTACTGGGCTCTGCAGGGTAGGGTCAGTCTGCCCTGGGACTCACTGTTTACCCCTATTACTGGGCTCTGCGGGGTAGGGTCAGTCTGCCCTGGGACTCAGAAATAATTTAACACTGTTTACCCCTATTACTGGGCTCTGCAGGGTAGGGTCAGTCTGCCCTGGGACTCAGAAATAATTTAACACTGTTTACCCCTATTACTGGGCTCTGCGGGGTAGGGTCAGTCTGCCCTGGGACTCAGAAATAATTTAAAACTGTTTACCCCTATTACTGGGCTCTGCAGGGTAGGGTCAGTCTGCCCTGGTACTCAGAAATAATTTAACACTGTTTACCCCTATTACTGGGCTCTGCAGGGTAGGGTCAGTCTGCCCTGGGACTCACTGTTTACCCCTATTACTGGGCTCTGCGGGGTAGGGTCAGTCTGCCCTGGGACTCAGAAATAATTTAACACTGTTTACCCCTATTACTGGGCTCTGCAGGGTAGGGTCAGTCTGCCCTGGTACTCAGAAATAATTTAACAATGTTTACCCCTATTACTGGGCTCTGCGGGGTAGGGTCAGTCTGCCCTGGGACTCAGAAATAATTTAACACTGTTTACCCCTATTACTGGGCTCTGCAGGGTAGGGTCAGTCTGCCCTGGTACTCAGAAATAATTTAACAATGTTTACCCCTATTACTGGGCTCTGCAGGGTAGGGTCAGTCTGCCCTGGGACTCACTGTTTACCCCTATTACTAGGCTCTGCAGGGTAGGGTCAGTCTGCCCTGGGACTCAGAAATAATTTAACAATGTTTACCCCTATTACTAGGCTCTGCAGGGTAGGGTCAGTCTGCCCTGGGACTAAGAAATAATTTAACACTGTTTACCCCTATTACTGGGCTCTGCAGGGTAGGGTCAGTCTGCCCTGGGACTCACTGTTTACCCCTATTACTGGGCTCTGCGGGGTAGGGTCAGTCTGCCCTGGGACTCAGAAATAATTTCACACTGTTTACCCCTATTACTGGGCTCTGCAGGGTAGGGTCAGTCTGCCCTGGTACTCAGAAATAATTTAACAATGTTTACCCCTATTACTGGGCTCTGCGGGGTAGGGTCAGTCTGCCCTGGGACTCAGAAATAATTTAACACTGTTTACCCCTATTACTGGGCTCTGCAGGGGAGGGTCAGTCTGCCCTGGTACTCAGAAATAATTTAACACTGTTTACTGGGCTCTGCAGGGTAGAGTCAGTCTGCCTTGGGACTCAGAAATAATTTAACACTGTTTACCCCTATTACAGGGCTCTGCGGGGGAGGGTCAGTCTGCCCTGGGACTCACTGTTTACCCCTATTACTGGGCTCTGCAAACTATTTTGTACAATTTTTTCTATAATGCTCTGGAGCAATGTCTTAAATCTGTTGGTCTTTTTAATTTGTTGCTTTGTTTGTCCCGTGGCTTTGTTAACGTACGCCGTTTTTTTTTGCGACACAACAAATACATCGATGTTTACATCACTTTCCACCTGAAAAATATTCAGTTTCACTTCTCTGTGTTCTGACAATCTAAATGTAGCGGCCTTTTCTGAAATCACTATCCCTGCAGACAGAATTTAGGTAAAGAAAAGCTAAAAGTTTTACACCATCATTAGAACAGTTTAATTACTTTAAAAAGTCACTTTTCAGAGCAATAAATACATTTAGATCTGGTGGCTCCCCCTTGTCCGTACAGCTGTGTTCCTGAGTAATATTTCAGTAAATGTTATAATTCACCGCTGTCTCACCGCTGTCCATACAGCTGTGTTCCTGAGTAATATATTAGTACATTTTATAATTCACCGCTGTCTCACCGATGTCCGTACAGCCATGTTCCTGAGTAATATTTCAGTACATTTTATAATTCACCGCTATCTCATCGCTGTCCGTACAGCCGTGTTCCTGAGTAATATTTCAGTACATTTTATAATTCACCGCTGTCTCATCGCTGTCCGTACAGCTGTGTTCCTGAGTAATATATTAGTACATTTTATAATTCACCGCTGTCTCACCGATGTCCGTACAGCCGTGTTCCTGAGTAATATTTCAGTACATTTTATAATTCACCGCTATCTCATCGCTGTCCGTACAGCCGTGTTCCTGAGTAATATTTCAGTACATTTTATAATTCACCGCTGTCTCATCGCTGTCCGTACAGCTGTGTTCCTGAGTAATATATTAGTACATTTTATAATTCACCGCTGTCTCACCGCTGTCTGTACAGCCGTGTTCCTGAGTAATATATTAGTACATTTTATAATTCACCGCTGTCTCACCGATGTCCGTACAGCTGTGTTCCTGAGTAATATATTAGTACATTTTATAATTCACCGCTGTCTCACCGCTGTCCGTACAGCTGTGTTCCTGAGTAATATTTCAGTACATTTTATAATTCACCGCTATCTCATCGCTGTCCGTACAGCCGTGTTCCTGAGTAATATTTCAGTACATTTTATAATTCATCGCTGTCTCATCGCTGTCCGTACAGCCGTGTTCCTGAGTAATATATTAGTACATTTTATAATTCACCGCTGTCTCACCGCTGTCCGTACAGCCGTGTTCCTGAGTAATATATTAGTACATTTTATAATTCACCGCTGTCTCACCGATGTCCGTACAGCTGTGTGCATTTTATAACTGTAAGACTGTAAGACTTCCAGCAATGTGATGTAACTCGATGCGGCTGTAAGGGCAGCTGCGGTGTTTCTTGTCCCTGCCCTGAGGCCATGCGAGAGTTTTAGAGTCATTGCATCAGGTTTAGCAAGTGACGGTGACTGAAGGTGTTCACCAAGAAAAAAGTCAGACAAAAAAAAAATCTAAAATATTTATTAACATTTTTGTGGATTTTTTTTGTACTTATCTCCTTGCGTATTGTAATTACACACAAATAAAGTAACAGGACTTTGGGAGCACGTAGGTCCCTACCGAGGATCCAAACACAGAATGCAGCCCTGCTCTCAAACTCCCACTACTCCTGGGCGGCAGCAATGGCTACAATAAACATCAGCCAAAATAAAAGGAACAAAGGAAAATTAAAAGAACAACAAGCTTACTAAGGGTTAATACGTATTTAGGGGTTCATAAAAAGACCCATTTCTGTCTCATTAGTAATTTTATCTTTTAGCTGAAAGCAGCGAGGTGAACTGTGACGTGACAGTTGAGCTTGCACTTTAATGGTCATTGGCGGGGTACTAAAAACCTCCTCTTATTTAACTGTTCTTATTGATTTGGCATAAAGCACAGACACTGATTAGCACGGTGGAATATAACGGTTAACGGTTAAACTGTTACTGTAGCACCCATTTTACATCAGTCTCACAAGTTTAATGAATGAAAGCTTAGTCTTCATGTCTCTGAAATCAGGTCAGTAAGATGCGTGCCATTAAAGGGGCATCCCACTGTCCCCCCAAAAAGGGGCATCCCACTGTCCCCCCCACTGTTTAGGAGATATACCTCCAATGAAAACAGCTGTACATTTCATTGTGCATTTTTCCATTGGGGTTATATGTACAAACATCTTGGAATAGCTATATTATGTATGTATATCTCTTGTCTGCAGCCTTTTGTTGGCCCTCCCCTTCTAACCCTGCCCATATTTTGTGTGGCTGTCCAATCACAGACTTCCCAATGCAGCTCAATGAGAAGTCTTTACAAGGCAGGTGCTCTGGGCAATTGCTGCCTCTTGAGTTTATCTCCACTGAGCTAAACAAACCAGGAAGTAACAGGACCGGGTGTCTGATTGACAGCCAGGAGGGTGTAACAAGGTTCATTTTCTATTGAAATCTGCGCTTTTTTGTGAAATAAAAAAAAAAAGGTCTTCACACATAAAGTACATACTTAAACTAAACGGCTTTAGGGGTCTGGACTGTGCGCACTCTGGGTTATTTACTAAATGCTAATTTATAGAGAACTGAAAAGGGAATTGCTAAATTTAGGCAACAAAATGCTAATTGGAATAATTTTCAGCTATTGTCACAGATAAATTAGCAAATATTAACTAGAGCTAACTTGGAGATTTTTTTCCAAATTATGGTAACTGTTTTAAATTTAGCAATTTGGCTTTCAATTCCCTAAGATCGTGATTTTTTGCAAATAAAGCCCCAAGTGGTTAAAAAGCACCTGGAAGACTTACATTTATTATTTAATCATTGCTAAATTATTGTCATGATCTGCTTTAATAACCCATTATTTAATTAGGGGCTTTGACACTACAGCTCTCGCAGGGACTAATGCTCTCATTATCCTGATTTACCTAAACAGCAGCACTGCACGACTTGATACAATAAAATCAATTGTACTTTTTCACATTTTTTTAAAGAGTTTTAGCAGCATTATTGGGGAAAAATCGCTCACTTAGAACAATTTTCTGCCTGTAGGAATAGGATATTACTTGGCTTTCATGGATCCGAGCACTCCATGTTGCCAAATTACATTTATTATACAACCTGATATATATTCCATTCCGATGGAGTTCTAAGCTCTGAATGTGCATTGTTTATTGGCAATCTGTGACAAGAGAAGAATTAGCTCGCACTCTCCAAGCTATTTTTATAGTTTGCAGGAAGATTCGATGTGCCTTGGCCCCTGGCATTTTCAGCTCATTAGTCTGCCTTAACTCCAAGAATTTATGTGCTAATAACATACTTATAGAAATAGGATATTTTTTTTCCCCCGCAGGCTCCTCTGCACAGCTAAAAACCACTCAGGGAAAATAGGGGAGCTCAGAGTTCTGTGTAGGTGCATCTCAAACGGCAAAGATTGCCAGGATTAAATAGCTTTGTCAATAGCTGGTATCCGAATAGGCAGATTGATATTAATAAATGTATGCGAGTCGAGGATAAATGGGAAATATGCAACGAAAGCTACTTCGACACAGCGATCGAGCTAGGCATGTGGATACGGATATTCAATTTGACTAAATTACCATTTTTCCCATCTAACATTGACATTTTCATGTATATCTTTACAGATCTACAGCTGTGTGTTTGTGGCCTACAATTCCCATGGTGCATAGCCAGCTCTCTGCTTGGTCTATAATGTGCGCCGTCAGTATTCTCCTGCGTGGGATGTATAACTCTTATCTTTTCATTCGATGTTCTAATTGGATGTCTGGTTTATTACTCATTGTGTTTTAATTGACTGATGCTCTCTGTAACTTGATTGATGGCTGAGGTCAGCCAACACTCTAATTCCATATTGGAAAACGAGAGAAGAAGGAGAGAGGAAGTTACATGATACAAATTAACAGTAATCTGTAAAGCAGTTCATTAACATGTGTAAATATATGTAAATAGAAACATTTCCCAATTTTAAAATGCTTTCAAAACTAAATTGTGAATGAGGCATAATTACACGGCGTCCAAATAATGTGAGATCTATATTTATATTAAACAGAGTAGAAAGTACAGGGCACCACGTTTCAAAGACGGGAGTCAAGCTTCAACAAACACAAGATACAATTACAGTTTGCAGTTTTATCCAAACTATATTTTTTAAATGTATGTATAGACTGTTTGTATATTACTTTTAAGCCCTTTCAGTGTGTCTCCTGGATTAGCTTTGCAGTCAGTAAGTCCTATTTGGACAGAAGCACAGCTCATCCAACCAAACTGGTCAATAATATAACAGCTGGTGTATTCACACATCCTGACATCATACTAATTGTTAAGACCTGCAGTGGTTATGGTGCTGCGGTCTTCTGTTCCTTTTCCCAACAGCTGAGCATGAGTGATTATAGCTGCAGCAGGGAGTAGAGGAATAAGGTAGATGAAATGCAGTTCCAAGGTGATTCTTCCCAGCAAATAGAATATCCCCCAAACATGAGCCTAGACTTCATGAAGGGTGTAACAGGAATGAATTTTATTGACAACACACAGGCTTTTATGAGAAATCCTCCTGCAAGAGGACCTCCCACAGCAAACAAAGACAATAACCAATCAACATACAGATTTACAGTAATACACGCCTTCTGCCTGGGAGATATTGAGATAAGTTAAGGAATAAACGAATTATCTCCAAGCAGAGAACACACAATTTCCCCAAAACTCAGAACACCCCTTTCCCCACCAGGTATCCCCACAAATTACATATCCCCTGATAGCCCCGATCTGGGGGACAAACATATCCAAATTTCACCCAGATCAGTTCAGGGGTTCTGAAAAAGTGTGGAGGGTCCCTTTTACCGACCACACACGCAGCTCCTGCCCAAAACAGTTCCATGAATTCAGCGTGTGCAGTCGGTCAATTCACAAATACACAAAAACCGAACAAAAGTCCCGAATGGATCCCCCTGGCTCATAGCAGCGATTGCTCCCCTTGTCCGTTCGCATAGAACTACCAAACGGCGCTTCCCTGGCTGTTCGGGAAATACAGGAAGCCGGCGTTCGGTAGTTTCAGCGGTGGTTCGCGAGGTCAAGTGTCCGATTTTAGTTCCAGACACTCGACGACCAAGTCCCGCTGACTACCCTCGTGCGAACAAGATGGCCGCCATTTTCTATTCCATGTGGCGTTCGGCTATACGAACAGCGGCCGCCCAGGGAGCACTTAATAGCTGGTTCCTTTGTAGTTAACAAGCCAGGAGGGTGGTCGGCGTTCGGTAGTTTCAAACTAACGAACGGATACATTCACTTTACAGGTAGTCAGAGCCGGACTGGGAGAAAAATTCGGCCCGTGCATTTTTTTAACACAGCGGCCCACTAAAAAGGGGGCGGGGCAGAGGAGGTGTGTTTTGTCATCACCAATGACAAACACGCCTCCTCTCAAAGTGAGCATGTTGGTTCAATGCTCTTCCAGGGCAGGCCATGCGCAGAGCTCTGCTGAAGAGCTCTAGCATGAGAAAAAAGTCCTGTATTTGTTCTGCACAGTGTAAGCAAATTTAATAACATGCTTGCACTGTGTTTCCTTGCAACTTGTCTCTGGTGTCTTTATAAATGGATACCAGGAGACAAAAGGCCCGGAAAGAGTATTGTGCATGTGTTTGGAGCCTGCTTGTGGTATTGCGTGTGTGTAGAGTGAGCTGGTCGTGGTGTGGTATTGTGTAATAAGGTCGGTTTTAGTCGTGTTGTGTTTGTGGTGTAATGTGATGCATATGTGGCTCAGGGACCCCCTCCCGCCCGGCTCTGGAAAGGAGTTAAAACTTACCTTTTTCCAGCGCCGGGCGGGGAGCTCTCCTCCTCCGATCCGCCCCGTCGGCTGAATGCGCACGCGCGGCAAGAGCTGCGCGCGCATTCAGCCGGTCGCATAGGAAAGCATTTATAATGCTTTCCTATGGACGCTTGCGTGCTCTCACTGTGATTTTCACTGTGAAAAGCACGCAAGCGCCTCTAGCGGCTGTCAATGAGACAGCTGCTAGAGGCTTTGGGGGAAGGCTTAACCCATTGATAAACATAGCAGTTTCTCTGAAACTGCTATGTTTATAAAACAATGGGTTAACCCTAGAAGGACCTGGCACCAAGACCACTTCATTAAGCTGAAGTGGTCTGGGTGGCTAGAGTGGTCCTTTAAGAGTGTAGTGTGTGTGTGTGTGTGTATGTGTGTATATATATATATATATATATATATTTGGAAGTATTGTGTATGTGTGTGGTGCAGTGTGTTGGGGGGTTCTGTGTGTATGTGAGGGGTGCAGTATGTGTGTGTGTGAGGGTGCGGTGTGTGTGTGAGGGGTGCGGTGTGTGTGAGAGTGCCGTGTGTGAGTGATGGGTGTGAGAGTGCCGTGTGTGAGTGCTGTGTGAGATGGGTGTGAGAGAGTGCTGTGTGAGAGAGTGCTGTGTGTGTGTGTGTGTGTGAGAGTGCTCTGTGAGAGTGCTGTGAGAGAGTGCTGTGAGTGTGATGGGTGTGAGAGTGCTGTGAGAGAGTGCTGTGTGTGTGAAAGTGCTGTGTGTGATGGTGTGAGAGTGCTGTGTGAGAGAGTGCTCTGTGAGAGTGCTGTGTGTGTGTGAGAGTGCTCTGTGAGAGTGCTGTGAGTGTGATGGGTGTGAGAGAGTGCTGTGTGTGATGGGTGTGAGAGTGCTGTGTGTGATGGGTGTGAGAGTGCTGTGTGTGATGGGTGTGAGAGTGCTGGGTGTGAGAGTGCTGTGTGTGATGGATGTGAGAGTGCTGTATAAATGTTATTGTGTGTGTGTGTAGGGGGGCTAAATAAAAAAAATAAAAAACAGTCATTATTCCCCCCCCCCCTCCCTTCTTACCTTTAGCCTGGGAGGAGGGGGAACAGCACGGGGTGTTCCCTGGTGGTCCTCGTGGGTGAGTGAACTCTAGCCTGTGAGGCTAGAGTTCACTCTCGCGAGATCCGGCGCGTTGCCATGGCAACGCGCCGGATCTCGCGAGAGGAACCCGGCGGAGCTGCAAGTTAGAGCTCCGCCAGGTCCTCTCTCCAGCCTGGCTGGCTGTCTCCCTCCCTCCCCGCCAGCGGCCGCATGTGGGCCGGTCAGGGAGATCTTTGATCTCCCCACCGGCCCGTCGTAGCAAACAGCGGGGCCGGCGCTAGGAGAGTGCCGGCCCTGCATAGACCGGCAGGGGAGATCCTGGGACCTCCCCTGCCGGCCTCGGCCCCACGGCCACCGCGGCCCACCGGGCATTTGCCCGATGTGCCCGATGGCCAGTCCGGGCCTGCCCCCCTCCGAGGCTAAAGGTAAGAAGGGAGGGGGGATATAATGCCTGCTTATTTTATTTTTATTTTTTACCTCCCCACACACACAATCCCTTCTAACATTCATGCACAGCACTCTCACACACATCACACACAGCACTCTCACACCCATCACACACAGCACTCTCACACACAGCACTCTCACACCCATCACACACAGCACTCTCACACCCATCACACACAGCCCCCTTACACACATCATAAACAGCACCCTCACACACATCACACACAGCACCACTCAAACACAGCATCCATCACACACACATACTGCACCCTTCACATGCACACTAGATCCCTCACAGACACCCACTGCACCCCTCACACATACACACTGCACTAAACACACACACACCCAATACTTCCGAACATATTTATATTACATATATATATATATATACTACATCACCCCTCACACACATACTGCACTCCTAAACACATTACGTTCCAAACACACACTAGATCCCTTACCCAACTCTGGATCATATACACACACTAGATCCCTGTATACACTCTGAATCCTTACATACACACACTCACTAGATCTCCTACACATCTGGGTCCTTCAAACACACACTAGACTCCTGTATACACACACACTACATTCCTAAAATACACACTCTGGATCCCTTATAAACACACTAGATTAATTGTAAACAAACACATACCACACCCCTAAACACACACTCTCTACAACCCCTACAAACACTACATCACATATATACACACACATACACACACACACACACACACACTATAGCCTGTATGCACACACTTACTACATACCCTATACACACATTCTCTACAGCCCTTAGCCACATATGCATTACATTACACCAAAAACACAACACGACTAAAATCGACCTTACTACACAATACCACACCACGACCAGCTCACTCTACACACACGCAATCCCACAAGCAGGCTCACATGCACAATACTCTTTCCTGGCCCTTTTGTCTCCTGGTATCCATTTATAGAGACACCAGAGACAAGTTGCAAGGAAACACAGTGCAAGCATGTTTTTAAATTTGCTTGCACTGTGCAGAACAAATACAGAGCTTTTTTCTCATGCTAGAGCTCTTCAGCAGAGCTCTGCGCATGGTCTGCCCTGGAAGAGCATTGAACCAACATGCTCACTTTGAGAGGGGGCGTGTTTGTCATTGGTGATGACGAAACACACCCTCTCTGCCCCGCCCCCTTCTTAGTGGGCCGCTGTGATAAAAAAATGCCCGGGCCGAATTTTTCTCCCAGTCCGGCCCTGTTGGTGACTATAGCATCAGGGCAATTTTCGCACCGGACCCGGTGGTTTCTAGTTACTCCTCTGACTACCAGTTTAGTAGCCATAAACTAGTAGGGCTACCAGTTTAGTAGCCCTTCTCTGAACCCTCTCTAAGGTATCAATATCCGTATCTTTAGAAGGATATTGATACCTTAGAGAGAGTTCAGAGAAGGGCTACTAAACTGGTTCATGGATTGCGGGATAAAACTTACCAGGAAAGGTTAAAGGATCTTAACATGTATAGCTTGGAGGAAAGACGAGACAGGGGGGATATGATAGAAACATTTAAATATATAAAGGGAATCAACACAGTAAAGGAGGAGACTATATTTAAAGAAGAAAAACTACCACAACAAGAGGACATAGTCTTAAATTAGAGGGACAAAGGTTTAAAAATAATATCAGGAAGCATTACTTTACTGAGAGGGTAGTGGATGCATGGAATAGCCTTCCAGCTGAAGTGGTAGAGGTTAACACAGTAAAGGAGTTTAAGCATGCGTGGGATAGGCATAAGGCTATCCTAACTATAAGATAAGACTAGGGACTAATGAAAGTATTTAGAAAATTGGGCAGACTAGATGGGCCGAATGGTTCTTATCTGCCGTCACATTCTATGTTTCTATAACTGGGAGTATTATTGCTGTGGGGCTCTGTTATACACTCAGACACACCAACAATATGTAGTTCCTAGAAACAGGGACATTAGAATAGTAAAAGAGGGACAGAGGGATTTGGCCCAAAAGAGAGACTGTCCAATCGGGAGGTTTGCTCTTACAATATGGTGATATGCTACAGGTTCACTGCTTTGGGTCATTCTTGCACCTTGCCCTTATCTTGCATATCCATTTGCTCATATATCAAAACTCTTACTCGTAATTAGAAGAAAAATAAACATATAGCAATATAGCAGTTTTTAAACGTTCCAACTCTGCCAGAACACAGATAGTCCATAATCCTTTCATAAAAGACTTTATTATTACTTATAATCTTTTATTTCAGTAACAGTAAAATATCGGTTTTCCTTTAATGCTGATCATGAATGGGTTAATACGTATTGAAGCTGCCAGTATTCTGATGTCTGAATGTGTCGGTGTATTCACCGTTTAACTGACACGGAGGCCCCAGGCGTATTACAGAGCAAAAGACAGAATCAAGATCAGTTTCCTAAGGCCACCAATGCGTCTGTTTCAGAGATAAGAGCTGGCTGTATTGTCAGATCTCTGGCAGGTGGCCGGCCCCTCAGATAGGAAGGATAGGTATATTCTTATTGTTAGTGAGCAGAGTAACACAGTATCATTATACACTGTTCCAATCACTCACATCGTGTTTGTTTACATCGCGCAATGACCTGGGATCCACTGGGATTCTGTAAATGTTCTGATTACTGAGTATGTGCGGACATATGGGTTCATTCAACGGCTGTCAATAAAGAAGCAACCATTCACTTTATATGTAGAAAAATGGTTCCATTTCTATTGACCGAAATGAATAGAAAGGGCAAATTGTAAAGTGCATTTAAGGTAACCTGTTTAATTCTATTAGACGAGGGTGATGTTTGGGTATCTGGGTGTCAATAAATAAATAATACGTTTTTTGGAGTAATTCTAATGAGGCAGAGCACAGCACTGACCCCTAACTGATGATTCATCCAATACATTATTAATTACAACTTTCATAAGACGTTTAATTAATAGCGAACGTGAATCTCATTAAACATGTCCATTGTATCACATCATTTTCTAATTATAAACTATTTCAAGATGTGCAATGCCTTGAACACAAACAGCGCAAGTAAAGTAATTGTCACATCAGATGACGTATCATAATCTCATTTTTATTAGAAGTAAAATAATAAAATTACAATAATTTATTAAACAGAGATTTAAAGGGCCTCTCCAAGCACCATGGTAAGGAAAGGTTATGGTGTAAGGAGGTCCCCTGTCTCCCCACACACAGTGTATTATAACTGCAGCTATAAGGTTATGGTGTAAGGAGGTTCCCTGTCTCCCCGCACACACTGTATTATAACTGCAGCTATAAGGTTATGGTGTAAGGAGGTCCCCTGTCTCCCCGCACACAGTGTATTATAACTGCAGCTATAAGGTTATGGTGTAAGGAGGTCCCCTGTCTCCCCGCACACAGTGTATTATAACTGCAGCTATAAGGTTATGGTGTAAGGAGGTCCCCTGTCTCCCCACACACAGTGTATTATAACTGCAGCTATAAGGTTATGGTGTAAGGAGGTCCCCTGTCTCCCCGCACACAGTGTATTATAACTGCAGCTATAAGGTTATGGTGTAAGGAGGTCCCCTGTCTCCCCGCACACAGTGTATTATAACTGCAGCTATAAGGTTATGGTGTAAGGAGGTCCCCTGTCTCCCCGTACACAGTGTATTATAACAGCAGCTATAAGGTTATGGTGTAAGGATGGTGTATTATAAGGAGGTCCCCTGTCTCCCCGCACACAGTGTATTATAACTGCAACTATAAGGTTATGGTGTAAGGAGGTCCCCTGTCTCCCCGCACACAGTGTATTATAACTGCAGCTGTAAGATTATAGTGTAAGGAGGTCCCCTGTCTCCCCACACACAGTGTATTATAACTGCAGCTATAAGGTTATGGTGTAAGGAGGTCCCCTGTCTCCCCGCACACAGTGTATTATAACTGCAGCTATAAGGTTATGGTGTAAGGAGGTCCCCTGTCTCCCCGCACACAGTGTATTATAACTGCAGCTATAAGGTTATGGTGTAAGGAGGTCCCCTGTCTCCCCGCACACAGTGTATTATAACTGCAGCTATAAGGTTATGGTGTAAGGAGGTCCCCTGTCTCCCCGCACACAGTGTATTATAACTGCAGCTATAAGGTTATGGTGTAAGGAGGTCCCCTGTCTCCCCGCACACAGTGTATTATAACTGCAGCTATAAGGTTATGGTGTAAGGAGGTCCCATGTCTCCCCACACACAGTGTATTATAACTGCAGCTATTAGGTTATGGTGTAAGGAGGTCCCCTGTCTCCCCGCACACAGTGTATTATAACTGCAGCTATAAGGTTATGGTGTAAGGAGGTCCCCTGTCTCCCGCACACAGTGTATTATAACTGCAGCTATAAGGTTATGGTGTAAGGAGGTCCCCTGTCTCCCCGCACACAGTGTATTATAACTGCAGCTATAAGGTTATGGTGTAAGGAGGTCCCCTGTCTCCCCGCACACAGTGTATTATAACTGCAGCTATAAGGTTATGGTGTAAGGAGGTCCCCTGTCTCCCCGCACACTGTGTATTATAACTGCAGCTATAAGGTTATGGTGTAAGGAGGTCCCCTGTCTCCCCGCACACAGTGTATTATAGCTGCAGCTATAAGGTTATGGTGTAAGGAGGTCCCCTGTCTCCATGCACTATAACTGCAGCTATAAGGTTATGGTGTAAGGAGGTCCCCTGTCTCCCTGCACACAGTGTATTATAACTGCAGCTATAAGGTTATGGTGTAAGGAGGTCCCCTGTCTCCCCGCACACAGTGTATTATAACTGCAGCTATAAGGTTATGGTGTAAGGAGGGCCCCTGTCTCCCCGCACACAGTGTATTATAACTGCAGCTATAAGGTTATGGTGTAAGGAGGTCCCCTGTCTCCCCGCACACAGTGTATTATAACTGCAGCTATAAGGTTATTGTGTAAGGAGGTCCCCTGTCTCCCCGCACACAGTGTATTATAACTGCAGCTATAAGGTTATGGTGTAAGGAGGTCCCCTGTCTCCCCGCACACAGTGTATTATAACAGCAGCTATAAGGTTATGGTGTAAGGAGGTCCCCTGTCTCCCAGCACACAGTGTATTATAACTGCAGCTATAAGGTTATGGTGTAAGGAGGTCCCCTGTCTCCCACACACAGTGTATTATAACTGCAGCTATAAGGTTATGGTGTAAGGAGGTCCCCTGTCTCCCCGCACACAGTGTATTATAACTGCAGCTATAAGGTTATGGTGTAAGGAGGTCCCCTGTCTCCCCGCACACAGTGTATTATAACTGCAGCTATAAGGTTATGGTGTAAGGAGGTCCCCTGTCTCCCCGCACACAGTGTATTATAACTGCAGCTATAAGGTTATGGTGTAAGGAGGTCCCCTGTCTCCCCGCACACAGTGTATTATAACTGTAGCTATAAGGTTATGGTGTAAGGAGGTCCCCTGTCTCCCCGCACACAGTGTATTATAACTGCAGCTATAAGGTTATGGTGTAAGGAGGTCCCCTGTCTCCCCGCACACAGTGTATTATAACTGCAGCTATAAGGTTATGGTGTAAGGAGGTCCCCTGTCTCCCCACACACAGTGTATTATAACTGCAGCTATAAGGTATATAGTGAGTGTAGTTGTTTTGTTTACCTTTGCAGTATCTTTATAATATAAGATAAATAATATCGATATAACGGGGTCACTTTAAAGGCTGTTCAGTCATGCAAAAACAAATAAAAGCAATAATTTATGTTTTCTTGATATTATATTCCTTGATTTCACTTGTGTTTAACCTACTTTCCATTGGCTGAGTCATATCAATAGTTTAATGTGTTATCAATGTTTCTGAAACGTTTCTCTGCAATTGGTCAATACGTTTACATAGGATTTACCTGCACACACAGGATCGATTACGGAACTGGAGATTGTACCTTCTGTAAACATGCAGCGGAAATGTGGAGTCTGAGCAATAAATCCCAATTTACCATTGTGACAAAGTCCCCTTCGCCACTTGTGCCTGGAGGGGACTACTGGCTAGCCTCCTGCCTTCCAAGTATGGCCCCTGTGCCGATAGCTGTATTTTACCCTGCAGAAAGGTTTATTTGTGTATTTCTGCCGGGGCGGTTGGGACTTTCAGTATGTGAGTAGTGCTACCCCAGAGAGCTATGCCATGGAGCCTATTCGTGTAACGAAAGACTATGGAAAAGACTTTGGCTCCATGTTTGAACTGTATGTATGTGTTCTGAGTGCCATTCGGTAATAATGTGCGTGGATCCAGGGTGGGTGAGAGACGGCGAGACCCCGGCGCAGCTGCATCGCTGGAAGTGGGGTCCGCAATACTGATGGTGTCAGTTGGAGTGCTCGGAGTCCTCGGCAAGCGCTAGGAGCATCGATTGGCGGAGGTACTCGGTCGGAGCTTACCGAGCACTCCGACCGAGTACCTCCACCAATCGATGCTCCTAGCGCTTGCCGAGGTCCGTCACATTTGGTGGCAGCAGTGCGAGGACTAGCAGCTCGGAGACACCGGTAACGTGTGGAGTTATGGATTTATAATTGAGGACAACGCTAGCACTTGTGCAGTGCCCCTATCTATAGAGGAACTCAAGGAAATGGTGCAACCTAGCGACTGTGCAGCGTCCCCATGTGAAGAGGAGTTTCTCTGGAGATTGCAGCAACACTTGGCCCAGTAGCATGGGCCTGTATCAGAGGAGGGCATACTGGACTGGAGAGATGCCACTCCCAATGGAGTGGGAGCTGGAACAGAGCTACCAGCTATACAGAGCTATACAGGTTGCTTAGCACAGCAACCAAGTATACTACCAGCAGTAGGGACAGTCGGTCCTGCTCCCCAGCGGCAGTACACTTAGTAGGGAGAGGAGATAACCGGTCTCCCTCCCCAGCGATGGCCTGAGTTCCAGGAGGAGGTGATGGTTGATCCCTCCACCGTACAGCAGCCAGCGTCCTGGGGAGGGGAGGCAACCGGCCTCCCTCTCCAACAGCAGCCAGAGGTACCAGAGGTGAGGGACCTCATAGACTTGGCCTGGGTAGACCCACAGATGGCAGGTGGAGATTTGGACCGAGGTCTCTCTGCTGGCCCTACAGGGATGCTGGGCAGCCGGGAGAGGGGGAGATACCGGGAGAGGGGGAAGACAACCCTAACCACACTGGCGTAGATGGGACCGCGGTCTCTGTGCCAGTCCTACAGGGGTGCTGGACGGGCGGTCCAGATCCCCAACCAACCCCGCAGGGATGCCAGGAGGAGGAGGTAAGCGAAACTTCCCCTCCCCTGCTACATCCCAACCGGGTCCTGGGGGCAGTGGATGAGCCTGCGATACCCACTGACCCCCTCCCAGCAGCAGAGCTGGCATCTGGGCAGAGCACTGTTAGCCTCTGCCCCCCTTCTCCCCTGGTCCAGAGCCTGACTTACCACGGGTTACCCCAGCAGAAGAGCTGGCAGCAGGGCAGAGTGCCGCTGGCCTCTGCCCCCCAAGAAACACCAGCAGTTTGCCTAGCTGCACCAGGGAGACCGAGAGTGCTGCGCTGTCCCACTACAAACTTGAACCTACAGGCCAGTACCATTTATTGTGGGGGGTTACGCTGCTAAGTGTCTGAATAAAGCTCAGATTCCTGTGGAATGCAGTAACACTCGGTACAATCTGGTAGAAAGCTTAACATGAGATATTTACAGGGATTTTCACTAAATGGAGAGGTTACAGGGAATTCAAAGTGAATTTTAACGTCAGAATAAATGAATCGGGAACATCAGTGACTGAGAGAATATTTACCATTTGGCTGTTTTGACCCTAAATTTGAAATTTACTTAGAATTCTCCCTTTAGTAGATATTCTGTTAGTGATATTCCGTCATGGAAAGCAGATCTCATAGCAATATGAAACAATTTCATGTCCAGAAATCTCTATGGATCCACACAGAAACGCATAAGAGAGGGGAATCGCAGACATTTTTATTACAATATATTATAATTTTCAGGACTTTTACATCTTAAAGAGACACCATGGTCACCAAAACAACTTAATGAAGCAGTTTTGGTGTATAGATAATGCCCCTGCAGTCTCACTGCTCAGTTCTCTGTCATTTAGGAATTAAATAACGTTGTTTCTGTTTATGCAGCCCCAGCCACATGACTGACACAGCCTGCATGTAAAAACCATGGTATAATTTACTTTGAAAGTTTTTATCTCCTGCTCTGTAAATTGAACATTAATTACACGCAGGAGGCTCCTGCGGGGTCAAGCAAGCTATTAACACAGCAGGGGGGATAAGAAATTCTAAATTAAACAAAATGTGCAATAAAGGAAGTATAAACATTAGATATTTCTTCACAGGAAGTGTTTAGGAAGGCTGTGCAAGTCACATGCAGGGAGGTGTGTCTAGGGCTGCGTAAACAAAGTGATTTAACTCCTAAATGGCAGAGGATTGAGCAGTGAGGCTGCAGGGGAATGTTCTATACACCAAAACTGCTTCATTAAGCTAAAGTTGTTTTGGTGACTATAGTGTCCCTTTAATCACGGTTAATTAATTCACATTTACACAAGGGTTGTGTCACTGTGAGTTCAACATCCAAAGTTAATGAGTAAGGCCTCGATTCAATACGTTTTTCAAATGATTCAAAACTGTTAGAAAAATGTTAACAAAAAATGATTTGATTTATAGTACTCACCGTAAAGTCTGTGGGAATTTTTGTAGATAAATAGTTTGTAAAGTCTTTCTAAAAGAAGTGAATGCAGCAACAAGTTAATAGAGTTCTGAATTAATCAAAATGAGGCAATTTACTTCACATCTGAAAGGCGCCCCCTTCTGGCAATACTCACAGGCCAAATTCCCCAGTACTTAGCCCACCCTCATGCAGCATTAGACATTTTAATATGACTGCTCCAGTAGGCCTATTGGTGGAACAGTGTTCGATGTCTCTTTATCACGCCTCTAACAGCACCTTCTTCCTCAATATTCCTGTTTAACACGGTTTCTTTCTCTGGTTTATTTAATAGATATGTTTGGTCTTCCCACCCCAGCTGGACTAAATGATACAACATATGATACACCCGATACAACCATGTTGATAACTGTTAGAAGCTTTGCATTATGCATAAAGAGATTTCTAAGTAAAAAGAGGCTGTGAAATTGTATCTTCTGTGGCTGCTGGAAGAGTGGAAGATGGCTTACAGAATTAAAATGGCTGCACGTATGCTATGATTGTCATAAATAAAAATAATCTAAAATGGGTAAAATGTAATTCAAACTCCTACACAATTTAAATATGTTTCTCTCTTCCACAAGGAACAGCTCATTGAGGGAGCATGGCGGCTGAGTGATCTTGGATCTTCGATGAGCTTGGATCTTCAGCTGTCAAGTTATAGAGGCACTGTTTCCTGCTTACATCACAGCTTGAGGTGGATTCTATCTCTGCAGGAAGCCCTGTTTGGTCTTTTCACTAAACAGCGAATTATGATGGATTGAAAATCAAATGTGACACATTTTGGCTAAGATAAGTTGGGAAGATCATCCAATGCTTTTGGGGAGTAAATTAAGCATATTTTGTTTAATTCGCCACAGTTGACTTAATCTCTTAATCCCCACAACCCATCTGCATAGCATGAAGATCATTTTTGAACTTGGCATTCGCATTTTGCAGTTGAACACCTCATAAAACCTCCTGGATTTGACTCAAATAGCATTAATTTCTCATGTAAATGCCGTGAAACATCACCCTGTCTACTCTCGCTCTTTAAATCCCCAGCGCTCTTATTGACTGGTCAGCTTGAACCTTTAAAAGACAGATTTTGGTATCAACACACTGAATGTCTACTGGACCCAAAGTGGGCTGAAGGGTTATCCACGTCCCAGGGCATATTATCAGCAGGAAATCCAATATTTAATGCATATGGATGACCCGGCATCTGTGAGACATCATCTTGGATGTTTATTACCTTGTGCAGGCATCAAAATGTCAAATCAGCTCCAATTAATTGCTTTAGCAAAGCATGCATCTGTCTGTCTGAGACCATTAATCTTCTTATCACTCATTTACCGAATGTTTCATCTTCTGTTTAGTTTTCCACTAATCACCGACTGTTAAAACAGTCTTTACATGGTCCAAAAAATACTTTTTTTTTTCTCTCTACCAAGCAAATTAAAGAAACAGTAGGCAAAAATATTTCAAGCGTTTATAAATAACATATAATTCTTTCAAAAACGTTTTTTGTTTGAAATATTTAAACAGAATATTTATTTTTGTTTGCTTTACAAATTGTAACACCAGTGTTTTAGGCACCTGTGCAAAAGAGCAGTGCAAAGCCTTCCCCCCATACCCGACTGATTGAATTCCCGGAATGCTGTGATCATCCTTCCAATGTCAATAAAACAAGTACCATTACATTGTGAAATTATAATGCCTAGACCCCAGGACATACATAGAGACTGACAGAAAAGCTAACCCCTTTATAAATAACATGTTAAATTCTTTAATATTAATAAAATGAGTTGATCAAACAAACAGTTTATATTTGTAAGTTTTTAGACAATGTCTTCTTATAATATCATAGCATTCAGATAAAATAGTTGCAATTAGAGACAATTAAAATCCATATATTTATTAATTCATAAAATATGATAAATAATGCATTATAGAACATGTAGCAAAAGGAAACAACAAAAAACAACTGCAAGACATGATCGACAGAAGAAGATTGATGAGTCATGAGACAATGAAGGTTAGTGAAGGTAAAGCAGAATAGACGACAGACGAGGACAGTCACAAACAAAACATGGAAAAAGACAAAATGACTGTACAGGAGCTCATTTCTATGAAGAGGAAAGTTTCAATTATTTCTCAGTCCAAGGAATGCAAATTCTCGTGTCGACCCACCTCCCCCAAGTTCATAGGGGGAAAGGCAGAAGATGTATGATAGAACAGCATGGCATAGTATTTCAGAATGGCCTACTGTGTGTGTACGGTGACTCGGAGCGGTCTCCTATCGCTACTCTGATCAGATCCCCCAAAAGATCACACACCCTACATGTGGGCTAGGGAGCTCCAAAAAATGCTGTAAATGTTTCATGTGATCATTGATATAGAATCATTACAAAGGCCTAAAACACTAAAGCTAAGCTGAAGGGCTCTAAAGTTACATTTCCAGTACTTGTGATATTTTATAACACTTAAAGTGAAATCAGTACTTTTATAAATCATATCCCTAATCGTCAATGAGACCGCCAGCAGGATATCCTGCCTCACTCGCTTCGAACAATAGTACAAAGAGTGAATATCTCTCTTAGTGAAGCATTGGGATCAGTTCCTCTCTATGAGAGGGATAGTATTGGCCGACAGATGCATGTGATGCTTCTCAATGATAAGTTTTGTGTTGGAAAGAAACCACCAGGATTGATGATCTGATTGCGGGTAGACTTGGCTGCTCTGGGTGACTTCAGCACTGAATTACAGGTAAATGAACTTCTCTTATTAATAAAAATTAAAGGGAGAAAGTCCTAATATAATCTAAAAGATTTGCATTGTGTAATAAAAAAGGGCATTATGCACATTTGCATTTTACTTTAACAAGTGCACACCTTTGATAAAATCATAAAGGGCATTATAGCATGTTTACATTTTTTATTCGATGACAGTACAGTTTATTTGCGATAATCACCCAAGTATTCTATTACCATTCAGCACCTCGGATAGCGGACCCTTTCTTGAGTGTGTAATCCCTGAGACAGGAAACATAGAAACATTGAATGTGACTGCAGATATAGTCTCCTCCTTTACTGTGTTGATTCCCTTTATGTATTTAAATGTTTCTGTCATATCCCCCTGTCTCGTCTTTCCTCCAAGCTATACATGTTAAGATCCTTTAACCTTTCCTGGTAAATTGCCTTCACATAGTTCTTACATATAATAATAATAATATAATCAAAATGCAATGAGCTGTATTTATCAAGACAAAGTGGGATAATTTGGGGGAAAAGTGCTACTTTTGGTACAATCACCATGGAAGCCAATGAGTTTCCGTTCCTGGGTTTTTGTTGGTCTATGTGACTCGGATAAATATGGGTGAATGAGACTTTGATGTCCTTGATTTAATTCTAACAACCCAAAATTATAAATATCAATGTTTTTTTGATCATTTTAAACCAAATTGTATCTAGATGCCAGAGAAAATTCTAGCAGCTGAGCCTCATAACTGGGTCGGCTGTTCAAGAAATATCCTTTTGATGACTTCTTCTCATTTATTTACCAACTTAGGCTTTTTTTTAACTATTTGCCTCCATTTTATATCTACATCCTATTAATACAATGCTTAGTAAGTATCATAGCCTTTAAAAATCCAAATTATTACATATGAAGCTCTCACTTAAATACCTTGAGATAAAACACATATTGCTGCATTACCTTATTACCTGGCTAATGAGGGGGTGAAGCTTGGATGCCAAGCAGACAAGATGGGTATCGCCTGAGCTCCACAAACTGTGTCAAATAATCAACAATAATCCCGGGCCGTTTGCTCACCCAGACTGTTACCGACGATCACCCAGTCAAGGGGACGACGGCATATCTGGGGATACAAAATTGTGGCGCATACATTACTGGAACGCCGACATTGAGGCTAGAGGCCTATACAAGCTTGGGCTGAGGAGAGTCGGACTCTCTCCGAGTCCTTCACCCGACGTAGTGAATCATGTACCAAGCTGTCCCCACCCCCTTAGGACGCTACCCCTCGTCAAGCACCTAGAACTGCTCCATTAGGCACACTTGGGCAAAAGACCACCGGTGATATAATACCCCTGCATGTGCCACAGAGGCTGGAGAACCACTGACGCTGGTGGCAACGTACCACCAGGAGCTTCTGCCATCCCTTCAATGGGAAAGACTTGGCCTCATTTCGGAGAACCTGAGTCTGTGGCCCCGTGATGTCGGGCTCCCACACTCGACTCCTGCCTTGAAAAAAACCCAGACAGCCTCCACACATCCCCAAGCTGGGGAATAGGCTGACGCTGGACTCTCTGGCCAGGGACACCTTTATTCCGACATTGAAATGTCTTCTAACATGGCTCAATGCGTGTATGCTTTCATTTTCTTCTTTTTATGTATTTTCTTCTTAATCTTCACCAATGACTCTACTTATGATTTAGCGAGAAATCTTGTTCTTCCATGGGCAATGCAGCTATAAATCTAGGAGTGTGGCCTCAGGGGTTGGTCTCATCTATTACCTTTGCGCAGTTTAGCATGTTTTATTAATTACTCATGTAACTATAGCAGGCAACCGATGGCCGTAGCTAATCACTAACTTCGTAGGCTCCAAGTAATAGGGACGGTACCTGAATTTAGCCGTAGCTAATCACTAACTTCGTAGGCTCCAAGTAATAGGGACGGTACCTGAATGTTAAGCTTTTTATTTATCCCTGGTACCATTGTACAGTAGCAAGCTGATTCCTATGTGCCTGGCATGTTACTCAGTATTAATAGCACAGTTACAGAAAGATAAGTCGCTCACTCCCATCACTCCTGGGCGACAGCAACGTCTACAGTACACATCAACCCCAATATGTATATATAGTAAAAACTGTGTACGTGTAGGACCCGCTTAGGGGGGTCTGCCTTTACGTTGGCAGGCGGGCATTCCCTCCAATGGCCATTGGAGTAACTAAATGACCTCCATTTGTTTAAATATACATAGGGATTAAGGAGAGAGCGCAGGTAACTTGTTTTTCTTTGGTTTTTACTATAAATAGCGCAGTGTTTCCACTCTAATGCTCCCTTAACTAAACTACACACGTTACTCCTTGTAAGCATCTGCTCAACTGTTTATCTCAGCCTGAACGGACCATTATGCATGCAAATATACTATTACTAAAAAATGTGCTGTATAATCGACTGCCCTTTACTGTTTAACTGTGTACACCTATTCTCTTGCCACTGCTGTTGGGGCAGAGCAACCGTTCACTGTAAGACTCATCAGTGAAGAACCCATCAATGTAAGACCCATCACTACAAGACATATCGCTGCAAAATCCACCACTGCATGACTCATCACTGCAAGACCCATCACTGCAAGATCCACCATTGCATTACTCATCACAGTAAGTCTTATCACTGCAAGACAAATCACATCAAGACTCATTACTGCAAGAGCCATCACGGCGTGACCTATCACTGCAAGGCTTATCACTTTAAGTCCAATCACAGCAAGATTCCCCATTGTAAGACTTGTCAATGCAGAACCCATCACAGCAAGTCCCACAACTTCATGATGAATGACCCATCACTTGCAGAGGCCATCAATGCAACAACCACTAGTGCGTGACCCATAACCTGCAGGACCCACCTCTGCAGGGCACACAATGCAGGACACATCTCAGCATGTCGATTTATTAACATATATCACCATTTTAGAAAAGTACTGTGTAGCCATCTAATTAGAAAGATACTTCACAATCTACCAAGCAAACTAAGGTAGCAAGGTACATATTAGTTACATATTAATTCTACCGAGGAGCAACATAGCATCAGACATAACAATGCGATAATTTGTCGCTATTGTCTCACCTCTGCATTGTATTTAATCACTTCTCAGGAAGCATGGTGTCTACAAATATATGTGGTTGCTGGCTTAGAACCTATGTACATACAGTGTGGTATAGTTACCGTCAGTTCCTTTCATATGTAATAAATCGAATAGCGACGGAGGGCACACCTTTAAAATTTCCTATAATTACAGCATTTACATCATGAACCTCTCTCTGGCCATAAACAGGCTCCGCTCCCACCAACACTCACTTATTCCAGACTATACGGTCTCTCATATTCAATAAACCCATGTTTCTGTTCTGCAATTAGCTGACCTGCTGCAGGACCTGCCCATGAAAGTGCTCCAATTTTAGGGAATTTAAAGGGACACTTCACTGTCCAAAGAAAGAAAATAAATCACAGTTGTAAAGGATTTCTCTGTATTCACCTGTGTTCATTCGGTTGTGTCCTCTCCCTGCTCTTTATCTACCTTTGAACGTTTTGTTTTAATTATGTGTTCGGGAAATGTATTCATTCTACCGAACGGAGACCACCCTGGGTAGCAATCAGAATTTGGAACACCGAGTAATCACACAAAAAAAACGCAACTTAATTGAGTGCTTCTAGGTGGCCGCCATTCAGCATACGAACACGTGGCGAGAACAAAGGATGGCGGCCATCTTAAATCTCCTGAATGCAGCCAGCGGGACTTACTCGTGGATTGCCTGGAACTGTTTTCAGCATGGCAATCACACGAATGTCCGGTCATTATAGAAGTCCCGTCTGACCTATTTCCACTCATAGTATCAAACCGGCGTTCGGGAGTTTTAACCTACCAAACAAGGGGCCACTCTCATGTAACCAGCCACAACATATCTATGGTAGTTCTCGTGTAATTCTGGGCGAACGGAGACCGTCTCTTGCTACTGATTTCATGGAACTCTAAATCGGATACCACCACATGGCGAGCCAGTCAAACTTCCACACGATGCAACACGGAAACTACTGAACGGATTTTCGTGAAATTTGGATATGTGACTCCCAGTATCCTCAGCTACCCAGGGATTCTATATTTCTATGTTATGCAGAAAGTATTTTTCTAAAAATGTTGAAAATTGTAGTGTTTCTGGCCAGCAGATAATTGAGTTTAGTATGTTGCTGAAACTCAATTATCTAGCCTGGCCCAGAGGAGGAGTCTGTTACTGTATAAATTGAATGCCTGTTTCCAGTAAATCAGTCTTGTTCCAGCATTAAGCTTTGGCTCATGTGTGGATTATTTGGCGATACCAGAGATATTTATTCCTGTGGATTATTGTTATTATTCTGCTACTGGGAAAAAGGGAATACTGGACTGTGATACAGTTTACTACCATCACAACAGTTTAGTAGATATAGCCGCAATGAAAACATGCATAGATTTCATTGTGGGTCTATATAAAAACTGCATTTCTCTTGTCTGCAGCCTTCAGAGCCCTCCCCTTCTAACCCCGCCCAGACTTTCTGTGGATGTCTTTTCAAGGCAGGTGCTCCACTGAGCTAAACAAACTAGGAAGTAACTAGAGCAGTTGTCTGATTGACAGCCAGGGGCTAAATGAGAAAAATAAGACATTCTCTTCACACAAAGAATCACAGTAAGTGCTTTAGGGTCTGGAGTGTCCCTTTAACTGTTGTTGGTGACCAATGAATTAAGTTAGTAATTTGGCTTTCTATCCCACAGGTCCATTTACATTTCATTGACACTACTTTTTGTTATAAAATAAAGAATTAAGTTTTGCTTTGTGAATTTGCCTTGATTAACTGACGAACACATTATTATTTTTATTTTAGGATCCCAAGCGTAAGAAGTCATATTTAAGCACATTACATGGGAATGGCGTTCCCAGCTTCCTGTTCCAGAGGAAAACAAACATCTGCCTCCTGCAGAAATCGCTGCATGTCTGAAGCTGGACTAATTGCAGGAACGATGGCAATGCTGACAGTTCTCTTTGCTAATTCTTCAAAGCACAGCGTTTACGCCATATGCTACGTGAATAATACATATACTGATTTCTTTAGCAAGTGCTTTTTAGCAGCAATAGTAATGTTTGTCTGAGGAGGGGGCTCACTGCTGAAACATTGTGTGGAGTTTAAAGCTCAGATGGTTAATTGGGGGATTGTTATAATAAAATGATAACTAATAACAAACCGCAATCTCTGTACGACAAGAGCAAAAAAACAAGGGTGCCATGATGGAAAAAAATACTAAAACAAGCGAACTATGAGAACTCAGCATTATGTGAAGCTACATGTTAGCACTCAGCATTGTGTGAAGTTACATGTTAGCACTCAGCATTGTGTGAAGCTACATGTTAGCACTCAGCATTGTGTGAAGTTACATGTTAGCACTCAGCATTGTGCGAAGCTACATGTTAGCACTCAGCATTGTGTGAAGCTACATGTTAGCACTCAGCATTGTGTGAAGCTACATGTTAGCACTCAGTATTGTGTGAAGTTACATGTTAGCACTCAGTATTGTGTGAAGCTACATGTTAGCACTCAGCATTGTGTGAAGCTACATGTTAGCACTCAGCATTGTGTGAAGTTACATGTTAGCACTCAGCATTGTGTGAAGTTACATGTTAGCACTCAGCATTGTGTGAAGTTACATGTTAGCACTCAGCATTGTGTGAAGCTACATGTTAGCACTCAGCATTGTGTGAAGTTACATGTTAGCACTCAGCATTGTGTGAAGCTACATGTTAGCACTCAGCATTGTGTGAAGCTACATGTTAGCACTCAGCATTGTGTGAAGCTACATGTTAGCACTCAGCATTGTGTGAAGCTACATGTTAGCACTCAGCATTGTGTGAAGTTACATGTTAGCACTCAGCATTGTGTGAAGTTACAAGTTAGCACTCAGCATTGTGTGAAGCTACATGTTAGCACTCAGCATTGTGTGAAGCTACTCAGCATTGTGTGAAGTTACATGCTAGCACTCAGCATTGTGTGAAGTTACATGTTAGCACTATTGTGTGAAGTTACATGTTAGCACTCAGTATTGTGTGAAGCTACAGCTGCTATAGCACTCAGCATTGTGTGAAGTTACATGTTAGCTACATGTTAGCACTCAGCATTGTGTGAAGCTACATGTTAGCACTCAGCATTGTGTGAAGCTACATGTTAGCACTCAGCATTGTGTGAAGTTACATGTTAGCACTCAGCATTGTGTGAAGCTACATGTTAGCACTCAGCATTGTGTGAAGCTACATGTTAGCACTCAGCATTGTGTGAAGTTACATGTTAGCACTCAGCATTGTGTGAAGTTACATGTTAGCACTCAGCATTGTGTGAAGCTACATGTTAGCACTCAGCATTGTGTGAAGCTACATGTTAGCACTCAGCATTGTGTGAAGTTACATGTTAGCACTCAGCATTGTGTGAAGTTACATGTTAGCACTCAGCATTGTGTGAAGCTACATGTTAGCACTCAGCATTGTGTGAAGCTGCGTTAGCACTCAGTATTGTGTGAAGCTGCCAGCACTCAGCATTGTGGAAGTTGCATGTTAGCATCAGCATTGTGAAGCTACATGTTAGCACTCAGCATTGTGTGAAGTTACATGTTAGCACTCAGCATTGTGTGAAGCTACATGTTAGCACTCAGCATTGTGTGAAGTTACATGTTAGCACTCAGCATTGTGTGAAGTTACATGTTAGCACTCAGCATTGTGTGAAGCTACATGTTAGCACTCAGCATTGTGTGAAGCTACATGTTAGCACTCAGCATTGTGTGAAGTTACATGTTAGCACTCAGCATTGTGTGAAGCTACATGTTAGCAGCTCAGCATTGTGTGAAGCTACATGTTAGCACTCAGCATTGTGTGAAGTTACATGTTAGCACTCAGCATTGTGTGAAGCTACATGTTAGCACTCAGCATTGTGTGAAGCTACATGTTAGCACTCAGCATTGTGTGAAGCTACATGTTAGCACTCAGCATTGTGTGAAGCTACATGTTAGCACTCAGCATTGTGTGAAGCTACATGTTAGCACTCAGCATTGTGTGAAGCTACATGTTAGCACTCAGCATTGTGTGAAGTTACATGTTAGCACTCAGCATTGTGTGAAGTTACATGTTAGCACTCAGCATTGTGTGAAGCTACATGTTAGCACTCAGCATTGTGTGAAGCTACATGTTAGCACTCAGCATTGTGTGAAGTTACATGTTAGCACTCAGCATTGTGTGAAGCTACATGTTAGCACCCAGCATTGTGTGAAGTTACATGTTAGCACCCAGCATTGTGTGAAGCTACATGTTAGCACTCAGTATTGTGTGAAGCTACATGTTAGCACTCAGCAATGTGTGAAGCTACATGTTAGCACTCAGCATTGTGTGAAGCTACATGTTAGCACTCAGCATTGTGTGAAGTTACATGTTAGCCCTCAGCATTGTGTGAAGCTACATGTTAGCACTCAGCATTGTGTGAAGCTACAGGTTAGCACTCAGCATTGTGTGAATCTACATGTTAGCACTCAGCATTGTGTGAAGCTACATGTTAGCACTCAGCATTGTGTGAAGCTACATGTTAGCACTCAGCATTGTGTGAAGTTACATGTTAGCACTCAGCATTGTATGAAGCTACATGTTAGCACTCAGCATTGTGTGAAGTTACATGTTAGCACTCAGCATTGTGTGAATCTACATGTTAGCATTCAGCATTGTGTGAAGCTACATGTTAGCACTCAGCATTGTGTGTACTCAGTATTATGTGTAGTTATGGTTTGTGTACTCAGTATTGTGTGTAGTTATGTTTTGTATTAAGCTAGTTTGAGCAGTAACTTTATATTAAGACGTCTCCTACAATTGTGAAATGTTATTCCGGAATATGAAATGTCCAGCTGCCTCTCTGTATATATAATCAGTCAGCGCCCATATAAGAACGGATCGTTTTAATGTATCTTTACATTGTCCATTGTGATGTCTCTAGGACAAATATGACAACATCAGAGACCTCAAAATAATATTTCCGGTAAAAAGCGTTATAAATAAACAGATACAATGAAACATTATGGAGCAGAGCAGTTTCCTCTCGTTGAATGAAACATACAAAGATACCAAGATATTATAAACTGTTACATCGTTCACAACACAGAGCTGATTGCAATCCATTTTACAGAACAAGCTTTTCCTGAAATGACTAATTAGCCGGGCTAATAACGTATCTGCCTGTGTATCTTTCATTTCTACTCGTTCCCTTATCCATAGCTTAGTAAATTCCCCTCTAATTATCCAGTAATGATCCATCTACCCGTAACTTAGAAATATGGCTGTTCTGAGAGATATTGCATGAATCTGATTCCACAAATGGATTGTCATCGAAAGCTCAGCGTGGCTTTTATAGATACTTAGCACACACTCTGCGCCGAGGGGATGGCTCAGCAGTGCTGCGTGTGCACGGTCCATTTTCCCAAAGCCCAGATCAGTGGAAATCTGAAACGTTTCCAAGTTGGTTCATTATTTTACGACGAGTCTGAGTAGCCAAACTGAGCAAACTCAGCTGCCCTTTGTGTAGAAAACAAAAAAATGTCCACACAATATTATCACAAGAAATAAAAAGGTACCGACGCGTTTAGCTGAGCTACAAAACAAGATTTAGAAATGAAATAACAATGTGATAGGAGGTGGCATCGGTTTGTGAGAATCTACAATAACTATCCAACATAGCAACCAAACTGCGTTTATATTAAAAGAGTTGAAATGTTGCATATGTAATATTATTTATTATTATATTTACATTATTTTGCTTTTTTATTTTTGACTTATTTACTGACGTCAATTTTGCTATTTTCGCATTATGCTAACTGTAAAACTCAAAATTTCATCCTCTAACCTTTCACCCCTAACCACTACTAACTAACAACTAAAGATTAAAAAATTATGCGTTGATTGCATTATTTTTTGCCGTTTAGAAATTTCAGTTTTCACTTCCTGGATTGACGTAACAAGCAGTGACAATGCTGTTCTGCGTTGGGTCCTGTGTCACGCATGCCACTACAATTAACCTTCAAACACAAAGTCTATAGCTTGCTGGGACATATAACATAAAGCTGGTCTTGGCTGTTTTACCCTGCGTCCAGCTGCACGGTACATTGACTACAGAGAGCAACGTCCACTGCCACAAAGGGCAGTTAGAGAATAGAGAACCACTGATTGCTCTAACAATAAGAGAGAATTCTTAATGACAGCAGGGAATGCACCAATCCTGGGCAAGGAATCTAACCGTGGGTAATGCCACATCCTTCTCAGCCAAAGACATGTCACATCTTGCTCCAAAGATTGCATGCAGTGCAGATCCCATCATGCTGACACTGGCTAGGGAGTAGAAATCAGAGGAGTCCAATTTATAAGGATTCCAGCTGTCATTGGCCGGGGGCCTTCATATCCCAGAAAGGTGCCATTCAGTGGCAGATGGGGGATTATCGGGGGACATTATTTGTTTATTAGGAAACAAGTATTGGATAATACAGAACCCCAAAACCACACAAAACATTTATTTTATTTTACACAATCCATTTCAAGTATACTACATTATAAACACACATCAGTCAAGATACTCACACATCATACACTGCCACACACATCACTCACAACTACCAAAACCATACCCATTGCCCACAGCTACTCACTCTCAGCCACTCAAAGCTACACACACATCACAAACAGCCAAAACACACACAGTAAATTGGACCAGCCACATACATCACACACAGCCAGCCACATGGACACATATTGCGAGCGATCCAATACATACGATCGAAACTAGGTTAGCAGACGGTGTCAAAGGCTTCTGCAAAATCCAGGAAAATAGCTCCAGTTAGGTCTCCTTGTTCCATGTCAGTTTGGATGTCATTGCAAACTTTTAAGAGGGCAGTTGTAGTGGAATGATTCGGGCAAAAGCCCAATTGATCAGGGGTCAGATACTTTGATTGTTGGTAGTACTCACACAGTTGCGTATGGACGGATTTCCCTAAGATTTTTGACAATACTGGGAGCAATGATATTGGGTGATAGAAACCAAAGAAGTGTCACCACTTTTATGGATAGGCACTACTCTTGCAGTCTTCCAAAGTTTGGGTATGTATCCAGACACCAAGGGTTCATTAATTAGGGTTGTGACGGGTTTAGCAATTGCCGGAGCACTGAGTTTCAACAGCATTGCTGGGATTTGATCAGGTCCAGACTGGTTTTTCATTTTTAGATTATTAAGGTGTTTCTTAATGACACTAATAGTTACAGGTCTAAAAAATAAAAAAATATAAACAGATTGTCCCCTATATATAAACAGATTGCCCTCATATAAATAAATGTACCCTATATAAAGAGCTTGCTCCCTATGCAAACAGATCGACCCTATATAAACAGATCACCACTACATAAACAGATTACCCCTATATAAACCTCTCCCTTTATAAACAATCTATATAATCAATTGCCCCTATAAAAACAGATATCCACTATATAAACAGATTGTCCCTATATACCAGATTCCCCTATATAAACAGACCTCCCCCTATATAAATAGAGTGCACCTGTATAAACAGCCCTCATATAAATAGATTTCCCCTATATAGAGAGATTGCTCCATATACAAACAGATTGACCCTATATGAACATCTTCCTATATGAACAGATCGCCCCTATATAAACAAATCTCCCCCTATATAAATATATTTCCCCTACATAAACAGATCTCCCCTATATAAATATATTTCCCCTATATAAACAGATTGCCCCTATATAAACACATCTCCCCTATATAAACAGATTCCCCCTATATAAACAGATCTCCCCTATATACATATATTTCCCCTATATAAACAGATTGCCCCTATATAAACAGATTCCCCTATATAAATATATTTCCCCTATTTAAACAGATTGCCCCTATATAAACAGACTCCCCCTATATAAACAGATCGTCCCTATATAAACAGATCATCCCTATATAAATATATGTCCCCTAAATAAAGATATTGCTCCTTATATAAACAGATTGCCCCTATATAAACAGAATCCCCATATATAAACAGACTCTCCCTATATAAACAGATCGCCCCTATATAAACAGGCTCACCCTATATAAACAGATTGCCCCTACATAAACATATGTTCCCTATATAAACAAATCCCCCTATATTACCAGATCTCCCCCTATATAAATATATTTCCCCTACATAAACAGATCTCCCCTATATAAACAGACCTCCCCCTATATAAATATATTTCCCCTATATAAACAGATTGCCCCTATATAAACACATCTCCCCTATATAAACAGATTCCCCCTATATAAACGGATCTCCCCCTATATAAATATATTTCCCCTATATAAACAGATTGCCCCTATATAAATAGATTCCCCCTATATAAATATATTTCCGCTATATAAACAGATTCCCCCTATATAAACAGATTCCCCCTATATAAATATATTTCCCCTATATGAACAGATTGCCCCTATATAAACAGATTGCCCCTATATAAACAGATCTCTCCTATATAAACAGATTGTCCCCTATATAAACAGATCTCTCCTATATAAACAGATCTCTCCTATATAAACAGATTGTCCCCTATATAAACAGATCTCTCCTATATAAACAGATCTCTCCTATATAAACAGATTGCCCCTATATAAACAGATCTCTCCTATATAAACAGATTGCCCCTATATAAACAGATCTCTCCTATATAAACAGATCTCTCCTATATAAACAGATCGCCCCTATATAAACAGATCTCTCCTATATAAACAGATCGCCCCTATATAAACAGATCTCTCCTATATAAACAGATTGCCCCTATATAAACAGATCTCTCCTATATAAACAGATCTCTCCTATATAAACAGATCGCCCCTATATAAACAGATCTCTCCTATATAAACAGATTGCCCCTATATAAACAGATCTCTCCTATATAAACAGATCTCTCCTATATAAACAGATCGCCCCTATATAAACAGATCTCTCCTATATAAACAGATCGCCCCTATATAAACAGATTGTCCCCTATATAAATAGATCACCCCTATATAAACCCCTATATTACTACAAATAATTTATAGTTTGAGACAGGTGGCTATTCTCCCATCTTGTCGGTTTTCCAATGTTGTGCCTGCGTTAGCTCCATTACAAGCTTCTGAATACGGTGAGAGCAGTCAGTAGAATATTCCTAAGGGGGTCCGTATTGGGGCAGGTATGATAGTATACAGCCCCTGGGGTTAAATGGAAGCTTTACTGTATAGGATTTGAAAACAGTGTGTGGCTGATAACAGCAATGTAAACGTCCTTAAACGTCCACACACCAAGTGTCTCTCACAGGGTTAATATTTGGACCCCATGTGCTCATGACACCACACACTACACATTGTGTTTCTTTATTCATAAACATTTCAACAAACTAGTCGTTTTCCCTGTATAACTGCTTAAATGCAACGCACGGGATGTGGGAATTTTTATTTTAAAGAATTGTTCAAGAATGAATATAAATAAAGCAAACTTCGCTTGCAGTTATAGGACAGAAACTTACAGTACTGCCAACTACAACTCCCATCATGCTGAGAGTGGTGTTCCTGAAATTATTTATAACAACACTCCGCCATTGTGACCGCACACCGCCACTGTCACCCCACACCGCCACTGTCACCCCACACTGCCACTGTCACCCCACACCGCCACTGTCACCCCACACTGCCACTGTCACTCCACACTGCCACTGTCACCCCACACCGCCACAGTTTCACATAAACTAAAATATAAGGGGAGTTGGAGGCTTTCCATGTTAATGCATTCTTTGCTATGTTAGAAATGGTTTGTTTTTCTGACAATCAGATGAGAAACACGGATTTACCAAACCAGGAAACTGGGGAAACTGGGGAAATTGAGAATGAATTGCAAAGTTTAGGCTGAAATACCCAGACCGCCTAAAAATTCTATATCTCCCTCAGTTACATATATGATTCTTAGAACAAGCCAGTTAGGCATGAAAGTTATGTATTCACATTTATATACAGTATATATATATATAGGGTTTTTTCACTAAAATGGGAGTTTTGAAGATTTTAGCCCAGCTGCAAAATAGATTGGATTTTTTTACTGGAATAAAATAAACAATCCCTTTACTAGGTCTCCACAATTCCTGTTTAATTAATAAATCTCACCGTCATGGCCGGAGAGCCAGCGGCAATGTGTCTAACGGATGTGACATTGTGGTAATATTTATATATCTCTATAACCACTATCGCCTATAATGCAGAGATCATAGGACCCTTTACTAGCGGGCCATGCTGGTTTGACTGATTGGTTTGACTGATTGATTACCTGTCTCTCTCTCTCTGACCCATGTTGGGGGGCTATGATGTTCCTCAGTCCATAATGTGCCGGGATTGACTGATTGATTACCTGTCTCTCTCTCGGACCCATATTGGGGGGCTATGATTCTCTCTCTCACAGACCCATGTTGGGGGGCTATGATGTTCCTCAGTCCATAATGTGCCGGGACTGACTGACTGATTAGCTGTTTCTCTCTCACGGACCCATGTTGGGGGGCTATGATGTTCCTCAGTCCATAATGTGCTGCGATTGCCTGATTGATTAGCTGTTTGTCTCTCTCTCTCTGACCCATGTTAGGGGGCTATGATGTTCCTCAGTCCATAATGTGCTGGGATTGACTGATTGATTAGCTGTTTCTCTCTCTCTGACCCATGTTGGGGGCTATGATGTTCCTCAGTCCATAATGTGCCGGGATTGACTGATTGATTAGCTGTTTCTCTCTCTCAGACCCATATTGGGAGGCTATGATGTTCCTCAGTCCATAATGTGCCGGGATTGACTGATTGATTAGCTGTTTCTCTCTCTCTGACCCATATTGGGAGGCTATGATGTTCCTCAGTCCATAATGTGCCGGGATTGACTGATTGATTAGCTGTTTTTCTCTCTCTGACCCATGTTGGGGGCCTATGATGTTCCTCAGTGCATAATGTGCCGGGATTGACTGATTGATTAGCTGTTTCTCTCTCTCTCAGACCCATATTGGGGGGCTATGATGTTCCTTAGTCCATAATGTGCCGGGATTGACTGATTGATTAGCTGTTTCTCTCTCTCAGACCCATATTGGGGGGCTATGATGTTCCTCAGTCCATAATGTGCCGGGATTGACTGATTGATTAGCTGTTTCTCTCTCTCTCTCGGACCCATGTTGGGGGGCTATGGTGTTCCTAAGTGCATAATGTGCTGGGACTGACTGATTGATTACCTGTCTCTCTCTCTGACCCATGTTGGGGGGCTATGATGTTCCTCAGTCCATAATGTGCCGGGATTGACTGATTGATTAGCTGTTTCTCTCTCTCTCTGACCCATGTTGGGGGGCTATGATGTTCCTCAGTCCATAATGTGCCGGGATTGACTGATTGATTAGCTGTTTCTCTCTCTCTGACCCATGTTGGGGGGCTATGATGTTCCTCAGTCCATAATGTGCCTGGGATTGACTGATTGATTAGCTGTTTCTCTCTCTCTGACCCATGTTGGGGGGCTATGATGTTCCTCAGTCCATAATGTGCCGGGATTGACTGATTGATTAGCTGTTTCTCTCTCTATGACCCATGTTGGGGGCTATGATGTTCCTCAGTCCATAATGTGCCGGGATTGACTGATTGATTAGCTGTTTTCTCTCTCTCTGACCCATGTTGGGGGGCTATGATGTTCCTCAGTGCATAATGTGCCGGGATTGACTGATTGATTAGCTGTTTTTCTCTCTCTGACCCATGTTGGGGGGCTATGATGTTCCTCAGTCCATAATGTGCCGGGATTGACTGATTGATTAGCTGTTTCTCTCTCTCTCTGACCCATGTTGGGGGGCTATGATGTTCCTCAGTGCATAATGTGCCGGGATTGACTGATTGATTAGCTGTTTTTCTCTCTCTGACCCATGTTGGGGGGCTATGATGTTCCTCAGTCCATAATGTGCCGGGATTGACTGATTGATTAGCTGTTTCTCTCTCTCTCTGACCCATGTTGGGGGGGCTATGATGTTCCTCAGTCCATAATGTGCCGGGATTGACTGATTGATTAGCTGTTTCTTTCTCTCTCTGACCCATGTTGGGGGGGCTATGATGTTCCTCAGTGCATAATGTGCCGGAATTGACTGATTGATTAGCTGTTTCTCTCTCTCTCTGACCCATGTTGGGGGGCTATGATGTTCCTCAGTGCATAATGTGCCGGGATTGACTGATTGATTACCTGTCTTGTAACGGCACCCCCAGGCATAAAAGGGTTAAACCGCCATTTAGAAGATCTTCCCCTTCCAGAGACACAGGCAGCTACTGTAGACACCAATCCATTGAACCGGAGAAGCATATGAATGCTCTGAAACATACGAATACTGTAAACAGCCGAATAGGAAAAACCATACGAAGAGGTTTACACTCCTAGCAGTCGAACTGGAACAGCATACAATAAATCCCCCCAAGAACGAGACAAGGCTCCGTTTTGAGGGTCAAGCAGGAACAGGTCAGTTGCTTCTGAGAGATCCAGTAGGTGTTCCCTATTTTCCCTAATGTCATTAAGCCGGGACCTCTCAGGACTTCCCAATTCAATTTTATCCTCAAAGGCCTCCCACAATAGGCCATGGCCATCATAGTCCTCACCCTCTGGAGGGTCATCATCTGCTAGAAATGGGTACTGCTGGATTGCATACCACCTTAAGGCCCGGTAAGAATCATCCAGCCACAATTCTTTCTGTACCAGTTCCTCTAATTTAAACACCCATTCCGCCAGGGGCTGCTCTCCCAAGAATTGCATCCGCAAATCAACTTGATCCCAAAATCGTTGCATAATGGTTGGGAGGTATTCTCCCTGGAGACAACAGACCTCCTCAAGAACATTGTTCCAGAGATCCCGACGGATCGAGTCCCGCCGGTCCAGGTCACCCTTTGTTAAGAAAGGGCCATCGTACTGGGACAGTTCTGCTTGACCTCAAAACGAAGTGTCGTCTCGTTATTGGGGGAATTGGATTGTATGCTGATTGCCAGGAGTGTAAGCTGATTGTATGCTTTTCCTGTTCAGCTACTTACAGCATTAAAATGCTTGAGAGCATTCGTATGCTTCTCCGGTCCGGTGGTTGTGGTGTCTGCTGCAGTGCTTGGAGTCCTCAGGAAGCACTAGGAGCATCCTTCAACGGAGGTACCCAGTCGGGGTGCCAGGTGGTCCGTTACATGTCTCTCTCTCTGACCCATGTTGGGGGGCTATGATGTTCCTCAGTGTATAATGTGCCGGGATGGACTGATTGATTACCTGTCTCTCTCTCTCTGACCCATGTTGGGGGGCTATGATGTTCCTCAGTGTATAATGTGCCAGGATGGACTGATTGATTAGCTGTTTCTCTCTCTCTCTCTGACCCATGTTGGGGGCTATGATGTTCCTCACTCCATAATGTGCCGGGATTGACTGGTTGATTAGCTGTTTCTCTCTCTCTCTGACCCATGTTGGGGGGCTATGATGTTCTTCAGTGCATAATGTGCCCAGCGCTATGTGACACTCTGTAATTTTCACGTACACTCACCTTTCTTATTGCTATTTACGGCCTTCAGCTAAGACTTTCTTGAATGTATGGCAGGAAACCCCCTGCATTTAATTTACATTGTACTGCAACTCCCAGCAGGCCCCCGGCAACCTCTGGCACTTTAATTGCTGCACAATACAATTCCCAGAAGGCACAGACACACTCTGGCATTTTAGATTCTTTGTTTGCCAAATCCCAGCAGGCACAGCAACCTTGGTCTTATAAGTGAGATACACTACAACCCCAACAGGCACAGCCAGCCATGACTATTACAATTACAACTCCCAACAGGCACAGCCAGCCATGACTATTACAATTACAACTCCCAACAGGCACAGCCAGCCATGAGATACACAAAATACAAAAGGAAATCAGTGCTAATTAACCAACAATATGACTATTACAATTACAACTCCCAACAGGTGCAGGCACCCTCCAGCAATTCAGCTGCTGTATGCTGCACTCCCAGAAAGCACAGCGCACACTTTGAGGTTCTTGCTATAAATTATATGGCTGGTGTGGAGAGGGGGCAAATGTCCCTTTTACTGCTATAAAGTGTTCTCCTTTATATTCGTTACCTATTATGGCCACAGGGGGCATGTCAGGTATAATACAATAGGATAGGCGATACCCTGGGTATGTTACTATACAGGGTGTGTCACTATACAGGGTGTGTCACTATACAGGGTGTGTTACTTTATAGGGGATGATATTATACAGGGTGTGTCACTATACAGGGTGTGTTACTATACAGGGTGTGTCACTATACAGGGTGTGTCACTATACAGGGTGTGTTACTATACAGGGTGTGTCACTATACAGGGTGTGTTACTATACAGGGTGTGTCACTATACAGGGTGTGTTACTATACAGGGTGTGTCACTATACAGGGTGTGTTACTATACAGGGTGTGTTACTATACAGGGTGTGTCACTATACAGGGTGTGTTACTATACAGGGTGTGTCACTATACAGGGTGTGTTACTATATAGGGGAGGATATAATACAGGGTGTGTTACTATATAGAGTGTGTTACTATATAGGGGAGGATATTATACAGGGGGTGTTACTATACAGGGTGTGTCACTATACAGGGTGTGTCACTATACAGGGTGTGTTACTTTATAGGGGATGATATTATACAGGGTGTGTCACTATACAGGGTGTGTTACTATACAGGGTGTGTCACTATACAGGGTGTGTCACTATACAGGGTGTGTTACTATACAGGGTGTGTCACTATACAGGGTGTGTTACTATACAGGGTGTGTCACTATACAGGGTGTGTTACTATACAGGGTGTGTTACTATACAGGGTGTGTTACTATACAGGGTGTGTTACTATACAGGGTGTGTCACTATACAGGGTGTGTTACTATATAGGGGAGGATATAATACAGGGTGTGTTACTATATAGAGTGTGTTACTATATAGGGGAGGATATTATACAGGGGGTGTTACTATACAGGGTGTGTCACTATACAGGGTGTGTCACTATACAGGGTGTGTTACTATACAGGGTGTGTCACTATACAGGGTGTGTTACTATACAGGGTGTGTCACTATACTATACAGGGTGTGTTACTATAGGGGGTGTTACTATACAGGGTGTGTTACTATACAGGGTGTGTTACTATACAGGGTGTGTCACTATACAGGGTGTGTTACTATATAGGGGAGGATATAATACAGGGTGTGTTACTATATAGAGTGTGTTACTATATAGGGGAGGATATTATACAGGGGGTGTTACTATACAGGGTGTGTCACTATACAGGGTGTGTCACTATACATGGTGTGTTACTTTATAGGGGATGATATTATACAGGGTGTGTCACTATACAGGGAAGGATATTATACAGGGTGTGTCACTATACAGGGTGTGTTACTTTATAGGGGATGATATTATACAGGGTGTGTCACTATACAGGGAAGGATATTATACAGGGTGTGTCACTATACAGGGTGTGTTACTTTATAGGGGATGATATTATACAGGGTGTGTCACTATACAGGGAAGGATATTATACAGGGTGTGTCACTATACAGGGTGTGTTACTATACAGGGTGTGTCACTATACAGGGTGTGTTACTATACAGGGTGTGTCACTATACAGGGTGTGTTACTTTATAGGGGATGATATTATACAGGGTGTGTCACTATACAGGGAAGGATATTATACAGGGTGTGTCACTATACAGGGTGTGTCACTATACAGGGTGTGTTACTTTATAGGGGATGATATTATACAGGGTGTGTCACTATACAGGGAAGGATATTATACAGGGTGTGTCACTATACAGGGTGTGTTACTATACAGGGTGTGTCACTATACAGGGTGTGTTACTTTATAGGGGATGATATTATACAGGGTGTGTCACTATACAGGGAAGGATATTATACAGGGTGTGTTACTATATAGGGGAGGATATTATACAGGGGGTGTTACTATACAGGGTGTGTTACATGGTGATCCTCTGTTCCTGGGTAAATTAATACATTTACTGTCCTGCCTCTCAGCCTTCTCCCAGCTACAATAAAATTATTTCTTATCACTCAGGAGTTTAAAAGGTTCACATGGATTTTAGATTAAAAAAACTAACAAACATACAATGTAGCGGTTATTAACTCTTCTGCCCCTGCCCGTGTTATGAGCACGAGGTGGGCATACAGTCAATGCTGCCGGGATACGTGGAATTCTGAGTGCACCCCCCATTCTATGCGGACCCAGTTTAACTATAAAAATCATCCCAAACTGTGGCTGGGTGTCTTATCTGCTACCGAGACGATGTTAATTATGCATGGGGTCTCTGTTATTGCTGCTGCGGATGGCATGAAGATCAACAACAATTCTAGGATTTTCTTTTTTTTTTTTAAATCTAGATTTATAAAATATAACTCAAACAAAGCAACTACACACAGCCTGGTGGCAGAGCTGGGCGGCACAGTCTCCTCTCCGTGCGGTGGGTTCTGAGGAACACATTATCTGTTTCCTTGTAACTTAGCCACACTGATTGCTCCGAGACGCATGGCTCCCCACTGCTTGGTACCCCTAGCACCATACTGCCTCTGGCTGCAACTTTTATTCACCCCCAGATATCACTTTAGGGGGCATTACTGTATCATCGCTATCATAACGTCACTTCGTTATAAAGAGCGATCTGCATTGATATTTTATAAAGTCCCCAAAAATATACAAAATATACCGCATAAAAAAATAAATAGGTAAATCCAGGTCGCCATATGCAGCCGCCATTCATCATTATTTAGGTTTAGCGAAGGAGACTTAAAAAGCATTCTGACTTCACAATGACCTTTCTCTGTAGTCCACATTGATGCTGCCCTGCTGACGCCAGTTATACATTGCTGGCATTAATAAAGTCAACAACGATCTCACCAGCCATGCAGCTGTTACTGTTTAACAATTTCTGCACCTCTCCGGAGAAGAAACGGTTAATTCTGCCGCAGCTCTTTACTTGTAATCGAACAATTCTTTTTATTAGAAGCCCTCTGTCTCGTTTCTGACACTTTCAGTGCAGTATCTATCTTTTACTGGCGTGGTGGGTGTAGGGGTGCCATCATACAATAATTAAATTAAAACATTGATCATGGTATATGGAGTGTGCAACAGAATATCAGTTACAAATTAAAAAGTTTCTCGGTTACAAATAACGTTAAACTTGTCCTTGCCATAGTGTAATATTGGCTGATATTAGTAAAGTTTAATTACGCTGTCCTTTTTGTTTACGCCCCTTGTGACACAGTTACAGCAGTTACCTGTATTGTATCATTAACATGCTTACGACATAGGTTCTTGAAGTTGTGCGTCACTTTACAAACAGTTTGGTGACTGTTTCTCGTATGTCTGTAACCCCTCGATATATTAAAGTACAACCATGTAAGATATCTATTCAAATAAAAATCATGTAAAATATCCCTTTACATAAACGATCATGTAAAAACTTCCTTAGTATTTCAGCCAGAGGATACGTAACGCTAATTCTCACACATTCCCCGTATGTTCACATCACACACTGCATTTGTCACACACGTAACTCCTTCACTCTGTTCCCCCCTATATTGTCCCATTCAGCACCCCACCTCCTCCCCTTCTCCCTCCTTCACAAGGTCCCAAGAAGAATAGCGTAACATCTGGAGAAGGGACACTCACATATCAGATGTAGCTGGTTGGTACTGCTGGGTCCGACACAGGATTGAATGGCCGCAAGCCTGGCCCATCTCTCCTCATCCTCTCCCTGGTCCCACCAAGCAATGGGGAGTGGAGGTGGCTCCGGGCAGAGGTCCCAAACGTAGACCGAGAAACAAGCCTCTCTCTTATTCCAGACACCTTCGTTGTTGAACGATAATGGACCCACGCTGTGTCTCTCTTTCTAGATTGTGAGAGGGTGTTTGGAGACTGATGCTGTAACAGATCCTAATGCAGTTTGTTGGAGTATGAAGGGGAGGGAGACAGAAACAGCATGGCTACATGACAGTGTGTGTGCGTGTGTGAGCATGTGCTTCCGTGTGTGTGTGTGCTTCTATGTGAAAGAGGAGCAGGAGAAAGGAATCTCGTGGGTTAAAATGCGAATCAATTCTGGGCCTGAAAGCATCTTTGCTCTCGGTAGAGGGATTTAAAGCCGGGAAATGAAAGGAAACTGGAATTCTCGTCGTTATTTGGTGATTAAGTGACTTACAAGGACAGAGGTCTAATGCCTTTATTGGTCTTGGGAAGCTGGGATCATTTTTTTTTTCCTAACATCTTTTTCCTAATTTACGTGTCCAGCCGGCTCCCGGAGGGAAGCCTTGTATTATTCTACAAAAAGACACCCAGACTCCGGGGAGATAACAGAACACTGGATTACTCAATTTGTGTTCTGCAAGTTGACATCCTCGCACCTGACTGCAACGTACAGAATGCAGTGGGACAGAGCCACGGACACACAGACACAGTGTGCTTAATGTAACACCGAGGTGTTCACATAAACGTATTGTTATTCCTGGGTACTTTATAAACCAAGTAACAAGACGCTTTAAAATATTAACCCTTTCAATAATTACAAACTATGCTTTTATCAGTTCGTATAGGATCTAATCACTCGGGAATTGGGAAATGTACTTAACGTGTGGGATAAGTGTGGTTTTATTTATGTATACACTGGGAAATGTACTTTACATGTGGGATAAGTGTGGTTTTATTTATGTATACACTGGGAGAGAGAGAGAAGCTGTATGACAGCGCAGTGCGTGTTATTGGAGTAAAGCGAGGCTAAATATATTGGCGCTAAATAAATATTACTATTACCAATAATAATGGGATTTTCTAGATACATTAAAAAAATATCAATAAGACGCCAAAGGTGGTTTATGAATGTCTAGAATCCTTGGAACCCCAAGTTGATATTATAGTTTGGATTATAGTCTGGGTTATAGTCTGGGTTATAGTCTGGGTTAGGGCCATGGCTATGGCTAGGGTTTGTGCTATAATTAGGTTAGCTAATTATTTTACCGGTATTATTGCCTCATTATTATTAGGGTGAGAGGTAGGTAAGGCATTTAATTTTTTGGGGTGGGGGGATTACCAGAAACTTGGGGACCCCTAGTCATGGGGGGAGTAATAATTTTTTTTACTATTAGTCCCCAACCACCGCCAATGGATGGGGGGCAGGGGAACAATAGGTCTTCCTTCCATTATTATTTAGGGCCCCCACCCGCCACCAATTTATTTAATAGCCCCTGAAGTGAGGGCTGGAAGGGAACGCTAAGTCCCCTTCATTTTGTTTAAGAGCCCACACTCGCGGGACATGGGCATGGGGAGACACAATGTGCTCCCCTTCATTTTTTTTTTTTTAAAAACCATGGCCACAAGTTGGGACTGGAGGGGGACACTAGTTTAATAGCATCCACTTGCGAGGCAGGATGATTATTATATTAGGTGCCACGCCATGGGGCCAGTCCCCCTTTATTGGATTAGCACTAGTCTTTTCTTATGACAGTGAGCAAGCACTGGCTGCTCACTGTCTAGTAGACATGTTCCTACTCACAACATGGTGGGTAGGGGCAGTAGGTAGGATTTAACCTTCCTTCTACAAATATAAGGATCATATTGACCACACAGGGTGAGGGAGGTATGGGGAGATTCTATTTTTACATTTTACAATGAGGGAGTTGCAAGTTGCAAGCCGATAGCTCCCTCCTTGTAATATAAAATGAACAAACAAAAAAATGAATTGTAGGAAGAATTTTCGTCCAACAAGCAATTAATTCTTCATTTCATTCGTTGTAATTTGTATTTGTTCATTCGTCTTTTGGATGAATGGTCAAATAGCCGAAATTCAGGCGAAAATGTGTTTGTCGAAAATTAATGCCCAAGCCTACAACACAGAAGTTACAACACAGTTTAAAATGTTGCAATTGTTTTAGTGGTGCAAGTATGAGTGTTGGCAAGATTGGAAATTTGACACAGTGCACAGTCTGCTGTATGTATGCGTGCCTGGAAAAAAATGTTCGGGGTACATACCTCTGTGGCAAATGTGAACAAGTGGCTTCTCTGGACGCTCAGACTGGAGATCTGGAAAATTGCGACACTGAGGCAGATTGACAACATTGAAAAGGGCTTACTCCTCACTGAGCAGGGTTTAGTGAGGGCAGGTAGTGCAGTGGGTTTAGTAGGGGCAGGTAGTAAGATACCTGGGGAGCAGGCAGTAAGCTGTGTAACAGTTGGGTATAATCTTTATTCCTGGATTGTATTGCACCTAAATGGAAGAGCATCTTCTGTGCTGAGGGAACGGATGGCTAGAAAGTTGGAGGGAACTTTAAACTAGGACTGGGAGCAAGGGTCAAAGAAAGGTAAGTGTTGTAGATAGTATAGAAAGGAGATGCAATACATCGGAAGCCCAGGAGGGGGGGATGTGGGAAAGGTAAGATTAGCAGACAGAGTAGGAAAGTATTAAATACATGTTTAAATAAAGGTCAAGAAACAGATGGTAACTTTTAATATCAGCTTGCTAATGCAAGTAACTTGTGTAAGAAAATGGGGTAACGAGTTAGTATACTTTGTGAATGTACCTGCTGACAGGTGTCCAGACTGAATCTGGTTTAAATCCAGTGATTGATAAAGATGTCAATTCTTATGTTATATGGGGAATACATGTGAGAATGGCTGTTTTTTTCAGTTGGATTTGCCTTTAGTAAATATGAGAATTTTAAATCCAGTTTAAATTTGGTTAGCTGAGTTTTGCCCATCCAGGTAGAAATCAGACGTCAGCGTTCTCCCTGTATTGGTGTTAGAATGCATCAAAAATCATCCAAGATTAATTAACATGATTTATAAATGCAAAAAGTTTTAAGCACAACTGGTAAAACCGTACACAGAAAAGTTGTAGAAATATAAATAAATAGCAAAAATGAAAATAATCATATATAAACATTTACTTTTTAGTTTTTTTAACGTTTAACAAGATTTATTACAATTCCGTGCTTTGTTCAAGTTAACTTGTTTGCTCGGAAGTGTCAGGCAGCCTGTAACAAGTCATTCACACAACCGAAAATCACAAACCAACTTCACAGCCAATCACAGAGGGGAAAGACAATAGGCATGATGGGATATTCGAACTATCATGGTGTGTCGTAAAGCACCCTGCGCCCTGCTTCCTTTACAAACTCTGCAGACTGAATCATGATGCCAGACCTCTTCGAGGCAGCCATATAGATTGTGAATACTAAGTATCAGTAAATCAATACCTCTTAGAACAGATTGGTAAATACATGTCTGTTAGCTGCTGATTAGTGATGTCCCGAACGGTTCGCCGAACTGTTCGCCATGGATGACGAACATATGCGCTGTTCGGTCCGCCCCCTATTCGTCATCATTGAGTAAACTTTGACCCTGTACCTCACAGTCAGCAGACACATTCCAGCCAATCAGCAGCAGACCCTCCCTGCCAGACCCTCCCACCTCCTGGACAGCTCACTAAGAATGCAGCTTCACAATGAATGTAAAATAGATGCTGTCCAGGAGGTAGGAGGGTCTGGGAGGGAGGGTCTGCTGCTGATTGGCTGGAATGTGTCTGCTGACTGTGAGGTACAGGGTCAAAGTTTACTCAATGATGATGAAAAGGGGGCGGACCGACCAGCGCATATGTTCGCCATCAATGGCGAACCGTTCGGCGAACCGTTCGGGACATCACTACTGCTGATACAAATAGAGCTTTAGTAATGGGTATTGTCAGCAACTCCCATTATCCTCAGCAAGTATCTTTGTTGGATAGAAAGAAAATGAGTCCGATTCTGCAACAGCAGCTAATACAGGGCTTTTAACTGCCCAGGACTGGGGTGTATCTCACCCTAAAAGCCAATAATTAGTATTCTTGTTATTTGTCGAACACCGATGCACATTATACTCTCCAAACAAGCTCTCAGGCCTCTGTTAAGGGGAAAGTCACCGTTAGTGCATGACAAAACAATACAAATGACCTAAACACATTTTGTTGGTGTTTACACTTTTTGTTTTAGGAATCAATTAACTGACAAATAGAAAGAAAAGTCTGTAGAAAACTGAGATTGTGGCCCAGACGGTCCCTACCAGAGTGCAGACAGCCGTAAATAACCAGGGACTAACACAAATCTATTTTATTACAATAATGCAGCGTTTGCAAAATAACCAGTAATGACGAGGGCTTTTGAAAAATGAGACTTTACAATCTGTATTTCGCTTGCTCGCACATGTTGTAGCATTTAAATGTTGGCTGTTTTTCTAGTTTAATTTATTTGCTTTGCTCCCTATTTTATGCTTTCTATTGCAATTTCATGTTATGGATCTATTTATAAATATTTATTAATCTGAATGGATTTATTCACTAGTGTCGCACTGAACTGGAATGGAGACAAAGCCAACACAAAAATAGACAGACAGACAGATGGACGGACGGACAGAAGGACAGACGGACAAACAGACAGACAGATAGATAGAATAGACACACAGACACACACACAGATAGATAGAGTAGACAGATAGACACGCAGACAGATAGATAGAGTAGACACACAGACACACACACAGATAGATAGAGTAGACAGATAGACACGCAGACAGATAGATAGAGTAGACACACAGACACACACACAGATAGATAGAGTAGACAGATAGACACGCAGACAGATAGATAGAATAGACACACAGACACACACACAGATAGATAGAGTAGACAGATAGACACGCAGACAGATAGATAGAGTAGACACACAGACACACACACAGATAGATTGAGTAGACAGACAGACACGCAGACAGATAGATAGAGTAGACAGACAGACACACACACAGATAGATAGAGTAGACAGATAGACACGCAGACAGATAGATAGAATAGACACACAGACACACACACAGATAGATAGAGTAGACAGATAGATAGAGTAGACACACAGACAGCTTACAAGAATAGTGACACACTGATTTTGAGCCACCGTTAAGGCATCTCTGTAACACAAATGTTGAGAAAAATAATGGCAGTGTTACATTCAATTCAGCCAATTATTGCTTGTCTGAGTATCAGATTTAAACATGTTTACTTATTTTTATTTGCCATGTATGGGCTCAGTGAAGTAATGATTAACACAGGGAAACAATCCATTTATTTGCGATAGTAGTTTTTATTTGCAATTTATTTGAGAGAGTAGTGTAAGCTAATTTCTTGTAGAAAGTAGGGAGATGACGGATATATATATATAGAGAGAGAGAGAGAGAGAGAGATTTCAATAAGTAAACTCAATCCACAAAATACTGTGTTACTAATGGAGGCTCATCCAGAGGGCAGTTAGAGCAGTACCCGACCAGAACTTTATGACTCACTGATAATGAATAATGGCTATCTGGATACGTTAGCCATTATGATAAGATCTGGACAACAGGGCATGTTCAGCACTAGGTCATTTTTGAAATCTGTCCCATCTTAGAGCTCCTCAGACATGCTCAGTAGGCCCCCAGGGGTGAGTGTAGTGGACGCTCAGTGTGTGATGTAATGTAGCGTAAAGGCAGTGTACAGAGCATGAACTCTGTGAGAAGGTTGTGTGTTCAGTTCTTGCCTGGGTCGGTTTTGGGGCGGATTTCCTACTTGTTCTGTGTACAAGAGATTCAGAGTTTGTGATTTCAAACCTTGCGTTGTGTTTTTTGTTTCTGCTCTCTATGTTTTCACAATATACAATGATTTACTTAGTTTCTCCGTTGTGTTTCTGGCCTTTTGATTGCTTTTTGTTGAGACCTGTTTTAATGTTTAAATGGAAAGACATCCACAAAACACATATTGGATGTTTTGCTAGTTTGCCGTTGTTAATTTGCCTTTTTTCTCTTTACACCTGCCAGAGGCAAGTATTCATTTTAGTCAGATATCAGCTAGAATTTGCCATCGAGCAGGTAAATGAGTCAGTAAGTAGCACTAGCCATGTCCTTCTCTATAGTATCCATCATAATGCTCTCAGTTGGGAATTATCCGTCACGGTCATTAGAAGGTTCAGCAAGTCATTGTCAACAATTAGCTTCTTGTTGGTGAAATTTGTCCGATTCTCTGAAGAAAAAGATATTTATCTATTTATTTTAACTGCAATGGAAGTTATAAAATTATCAGAGTTATTCACGAAAGTGAAAACTGTCAGGAATGCTAAATTAATTTCAAGTTAAAGGTTAAAATTAGCCAACACTGAAAAAAAGCTGACTTTGAAATTCATTTGGAATTCGTGGCAATTCCTACTTCAGTGAATAACCTTGCCTATCCTGATTCTGGCCCTGATTTAAGATTTTTGGATAAACTTTTAAATAATATATTTTTTTAAATATTAGAATGTCACAATCACAAAATATACAATATATACATAAATGTATAAATATAAAAAAAGAAACTGAAAATATTACAAAGTTTTTCAATATATTATATCATTTTAGGAGTCTATCTAAAAATATGAATTTATTTGAAAAGCTTTTAAAAATAATTAAATCAGGGCCTCTGTCAAAAATTAGGGTCTCCTTTTTTATTGCTTAACCCCTTAAGGACACATGACATGTGTGACATGTCATGATTCCCTTTTATTCCAGAAGTTTGGTCCTTAAGGGGTTAAAGGGACACTATAGTCACCAAAACAACTTAATGGAGCAGTTTTGATGTATGGGTCATGAATCTGCAGTCTAACTGCTCAATTCTCGGACATCAATCCCTGCAAGGGGGCAACTCCGGGATATGGAATGCAGTAATGGTCCAACATTTAAATGGAAACCTAGAGAGGATAGCAATATGCCAACTCAAGAAGCCTTGATAGGAGGTGAAATGCTTTTTGGTAATTGGACATTGGGTTTTACTCCCTCCCCATATTGGATATCATTAATTAGGGTTTTTTTTAATATAGTTTTATTTATATGTTTTCATATTTTGGGGCTACTGGGCGGGCGGGCGGCCGGTGACTGCAGGCGGCGAGGGAGCACTGATCCTTCTGTTCAGCTCCCTCGCACGCCGCAGAGTGATGCCGGGAGCTGGAATATTACGTCATATTCCGGCTCCCGGCGTCACTCTGCAGCGCGAGGGAGCTGAGCAGAGAGCTCACTAGTCAGTGCTCCCTCACCAGTGCCACCCGGCCTGCCGCCCGCCCAGAATGTTAGTTAGCAGCCAGGTTAACAAGACATTTGCCCTGGGCATTTGGGGGTGGCTTTTTTACTGCCCCCTGGAAAGTGCCGCCCAAGGCCTTGTTTGCCTCGCGGCTAATGCGTCCCTGGATCTCACACAGGTGTTTTGAGTATTTAGGGGTTTACAAGTATTTGTATTTGTCATTAAATCACTTTTGTTTTTGTTTCCACACCTCCCCTGCATTCTGTTTTTATCTCCTACTCTGTAAATTGAACTTTAATCAGACACATGAGGCTCCTGCAGGTTCTAGAAGGGTTTGAAGAGAGCAGGAGATACATTCTAAAACAGTGAGCAGTAAGACTGCAGGGGCTTGATTTATACACTAGAACTGCTTCATTAAACTAAAGTTGTTTTGGTGACTGTAATGTCCGTTTAACCCCTTAAGGACCAATCTCCTGGAATAAAAGGGAATCATGACATGTCACACATGTCATGTGTCCTTAAGGGGTCAAACGATATTACTTATTTGTTCTCTAATTAAACAAATCATTTACTTTACATTTGTTAAAAGTTAAGCTTGTAGTGAAATCCATCACATTCCATTGCACAACACGTGGGATTCTCACTATACCTATCTCTGTTTTTCGCTCTCGATAATAAAAATAACTCAATAGATCCAGGCATGGTCAAATATTATATTGTAAGAAGTCTCATGATCTAAGCGACTTTGACCGTCATCTGATTGTTGGTGTCAGAGCTGCTTCCAACACCAAACCTCCTGAATCTTCACTCACTGCAGTGTCGAGAGTTTCAACTGAATAGAACAATAATTAGAAGCATCCAGTGTCAGTTCTATCATTAGAATCAGAGGTCAGAGGACAAGGTCCAGACTGCAGTTGACAGAAAGGACACAAATACTCAATAGCTGCTCTTATCTCACAATGCACAATATGTCGATCTTAAAGGGATGACCACACCGCACCCCACTTGTGTCAGCTTCAGAGATAATGCTGAGGATCAAAAGTACTGACTGATAAATATTGGAAAATGTCCACCTGCTCTGACAAATCTCTATTGGCACTGCTAGAAATGAGCACAAACTGTTCTGGATCTATGGATTGATCTTGCTTGGTGTCAGCAGTACAGACTGGTGATTTTGTTATGATGTAGGACGTTTTCCTGGCACTAATTAGGCTGCTTAAAGGGACAGTTTAGGTATCTAAGGCACCATAACAACTTCATCTAAATTAAGTTGTTATGGTGCCAGGAGGCCCCAGGTGCATTCTTACCTTCAGGGGTTAAACTATCTTCAAACACTTTAATCCCGAAGGTGATTCCCGCGCTGATCTCAGCTCCTCCCCTGGTGGCATTCAGCTTATGAGGTTTCAGATTCAGGAAGCACAGAATGCCGCCGGGCAGGGGCACCACTGATTGGCTTAGAGAGAGGTCAGCTGATGCTGTCAGCCAATCAGTGATTCCCCATTCACAAATTGACTTGGAAAAGGTAGGTTTCTTTCCAAGTTATTATTTAGTTCCAGGTGGCACTTTGGGGAACTATGTCTACCCCACCCGCCCATTATTTAACTGGACAGCAATGGCTGCATATTCACGTCTTTTTAACCACTTAGTGGATATGCCCCCACCGGCCACATTCTTTGGATAGGATTCAGAGTTAAAAGCAATTATTTTATTCAAGACTCCAAATGCATCTGAGCGATTGCTACAAATTCGATTGGACCGACTGCAATTCTGACCGGAATTAGTTTTAGCAAATATGAGGATTGCAATTTAAGTCGGAATTCGGACATTTTCACCAAATTTTGGCCATCTGTACAAAATCCAGTGTTAGAATTAAAAGAAATGTTTTGACTCCACAAGCCATTCTTCACATGCTGTGTTCACAGTTCTATTCCGAGGAGTGTTTGTTTTGTGAAGGTCATACGATGGTTAATTCTGTTCTGTTCCATTGCAGACGGCCGCTCCCAGTAACAGATTCCAGCGACAAATTTAATTTAAACTCGGTGCCCGGGTCCAGTGACCAGGATGAGGTAGATTCGATGGCTGACATTTTGATGAAGGTTTGACATTTAAATGAAAACGTTGATATATATCCTGGGGATGGGCTCTCCGCCAACGTTGCAAATCTTATAGTTTGCGCAAATAATACATACAAGATTAATCTAAAAGTATGACTATCCCATTGACTTTCAAATGCCAAAAAAATAATAATACAAAATTATTAGTCAGGTAAATAACAATTATACAGAAAAACTATAAACATAGATCAATAATAAAGAATTGCTTTTCTCATGCCAGGTCTCCCTCCACTCTCCATGCTACACAGCCACTGGTCGCACTGGCGTTCCAACGAACGCAGGCCACATACACAGTACGCAATTTATAGGGGCTGCCTCCGTTTATGACGCTGGTGGATCATCACATCATCGATTTTTGATCATTTTGGCGCCACTGGGTCAAATCAACCAATTAGAGCCCTCCTAGGGCTATTTAAGCTCCGTTACCCTTTTGCTTGATGCACTGTCGTGGTTTCCATTAGTTTGGTTTATCAGAGAGCGCGTATTTTGATCTAGTATCTTCTGCCATTTCCTTGACTACTCTACCTTCTGTTTGTCCTTGACCTTCGGCCATGCTTGACCTTCGGCTTGTCTTGTACTATTCTATTCAGCTTTCACTCCGGCCACTCTAAGGTCCAGTTATATGTCTTATTTTCTTGTTGGATCCTAACTATCCGTGACACCTAGCAATGTATATCCGTATTTACTATATTCTAAAACATGTTGCAATCGCTACCAGTTCATAGGTCATTCTTTATTCTGAAATAACTATTCTGGCTATAACTGCAAAGTGCTGTGCATTTCTCCTCTTTATTATTATTTTCTTTAATTTAAAAACAAGGTCCCTGTGTGTGACATGATATGTTCCCTTAAGTTGCTAGATACAGCAATGTCTCTATGTCCTCGTAGCTATGTTATTATGTTATCGAATCACACTGTACTCCTTCCTCAATGCATGTTTGCAGTTATTATTGTCACCATTGTATATCTATGTCTCTAAACTTCACCGCCTAAATATAAAATTTGAATGACAAAAAAAAATCACGTTCACTAATTATACAAATCTGCCATACATCCAGATTTAAAACAGCAACATTAGGATATGCCAAGGAAGCAAGGTAAACACACCATATGGCGCTTGTCAGAGAAGAAATACCATGAATGAAAAGTAGAGATCCATGCTTAAAGTGACAATATTATGGAAAATATAAAAGTAGAGATCCTTGCTTTGGGCAGACTAGATGGGCCAAATGGTTCTTATCTGCCGTCATATTCTATGTTTCTATGTTAAAATATTATGGAAAATATAAAAGTAGAGATCCATGCTTAGAGTGAAAATATTATGGAAACACAGTGTGGGAAAATTCCAAAGAACTTTCCCACGCTGTGTAAAATGACACAGGGCACTCTGATTGGTAGATTTCAAGCCAACCAATCAGAGTGCTGTGACAGGTAAATGTAGAGACTTACCTGTCAGTCTCTTCATTTACCTGTCAGAGCACTCTGATTGGATGGCTTAAACCCACCAATCAGAGTGCTCTGAGCCTAATTGCAGGGCGGGGCAAGGCTTTATAAGCCTTCCCCTGCCCTGCAGAGCTCAGTCTGCGCGGAGCCCTCCATGGGTGAAGATGGATTTAAAAAAAAAAAATTTAAGTGCATCGGTTATTCTAGATTTTTATTTGGCCTTTTGGGGCTGAAAAAATAAGATTTTAGAAGAAAGAAGACATCAAATGGTAAGTTTTTTATTTATTTTTTACAGGTATTTAGACAAGGGTCCCCCCCTCATTATTTTTAGGATGTATGGGGAAGGTAGGGGTAATTTTCTTTTTGGGAGGGAGGGGGATTTTTATTTATGGCCCCCACCCACCGCTCAGGGGTGGAGGTGGGAGGGGGGGAGGACAGTAGGTCCCCCCATTGTTATTTAGAGCCCCCACCCACCGCTCAGGGGTGGGGCTGGGGAGGACATTAGGTCTCCCCCATTTTTTATTTATGGCCCCCACCCACCGCTCAGGGGGGGGGGGTGAGGACAGTAGGTGTCCCCCCCCTTATTGTTATTTAGAGCCCCCACCCGCCGCACAGGGGTGCGGGCCGGGGGGGAGGACATTAGGTCCCCCCCTTATTGTTATTTAGGGCCCCCACCCACCGTGCAGGAGTGGGGGCTGGGGGGGGAGGACATTAGGTCCCCCTCCCCAATTTTTATTTATGGCCCCCACCCACCGCTCATGGGTGGGGGCGGGGGGTCGACAGTAGGTTGTCCACCCATTTTTTATTTATGGCCCCCACCCACTGTGCAGGTCCCCTCCTCCACATTCTTATTTAGGGCCCCCACCCGTCGCACAGGGGTTTGGGCAATAGGTTTTTTTTTTTACAGTGAGCAGCCAGTAGCTGCTCACTGTTTACTAGACATGCCCCTACTCGCCCCTACCCCAATTTAGGTCTTTTAGCCTTTTGGTAGATAGCTCTCTAATACCGTGGGAATTAGGGAGTTATATACTAAGCAGCTGCTTATTTTATGTTATTTTTAAGTGATTTGTTTGCAGGGCACTTGTCCTACTCTTTCCCCCATTTTACTTCCTTTTGCAGCCCTCTAGCCATTTCCAGGAGGTTTTTAGAGCCATTTTTGTGGCCAAAAGTTCGGGTCCCCATTGACTTCAATGGGTTTCGGGTTTGGGGTCAAGTTCAAGCCCGAACCTGGACTTTTTTCAAAGTTTGGCCAAACACGCCGGACCTGAACATCCAGGTGTCCGCTCAACTCTACTAATAATCATTCTCAACAACACGATAAGAAGAAACTAACATCCAGATACAAATCTACTTCTAACATCTACATCTGCAGAATCATCCTGTAATTTACTGGGGAGTGCTCCACTTTATTACTTGTTCATTTATATAAGAAAGCAAATATTTTATATATATGTATTTATTGAATCTAGTTGGAATATTTCTCATGGAATCCCATCCATCCACTTGTCCGTCTATCTATCCATCCATACAAAATGGCCCCCTTCCATCCTTTTGAAGTTAAGAAAGAGGACTTATAAAGACTGACCTGATACAAGCAGCTGCTCCAAACCTTGGATGATAAACCAGGGCTGATGATAGGGAACTGAAATTCATCCAACATCTGCTGGTATTGGGGTCCAGGGTGGTGGTGGTGGTAGTGGTGGTGCAATGCTCTGTGGCCATAGGTGATTCTTTAGAAGCAGGCTAAACATTTGATGGGAAACCTGTGTGATTTCTCATGTTTGCCTGAGCTGTTTTTGTAAGAGAGCTATTTATGTAAAACATCTCCTAATATATGTTTATATACATTCACATAGATATACACTTATAGATTTCCTTAATTCTTTATTTTACAAACTCTGAAAACATAAACAGTCACACAAGTAAAAGGACAGAAATCTGGGAAAGTCCCTCGCGTATTGAATCTTACAGTTTACATTCAGGGGACCATCTTATAGTAAATCCCCACCGTTTCCGAGAGCCGGATATTGTGGAAAAGTGCTGAAGCCATTCTGCCTCCAAGGATTGACTGCCTAATTATGTTTTCACACTTATCATTTTCATTCTACTGCAGCAGCAAACCAAAACAGCGATATTAAAAATAACCAGGTGACGGGAAGTCTAGGAATAACCACTGTGCGTGTTTCAGAGTGGGGACTACAGTACCAGCTCCCCAGCGGGTGAAAGTCAGCTCTAATCTAGTTTTCAAGAAGAAGGGAGTAATCTGCTAATTAGCATCAGCAATCATTTCTAATGCAGGCTAAATGTGATAATGATTATTTGCTTTCACTCAGCGCGCATGTAGCCCTTTAAACCCATCTGGTTGATTTAACTCTTTCGTGCCCACAGAACACTACGTTCATTACAACATGACTTAATGCTGCGAGGTACACAATGTATTTTAGTAGAAAGCGCAGGCCTGCGATGTCACATGCGCATAGTGCAAGGTGATCAATGATGGGAGGACAGAGCTGGTGAACAGATTCCTATGGGGTTTGGAAGTGTCCGGTCCTTTTAATACGGCTTCTGCTATCTAGCGGGACAGCCTGCCTCGTGGGATGCACAGTCACTGCTCATTATTTGTTTTTTAAATCTTTTCCTTTCTATTCACGTTAGTAATTCAGTCACCTGACAGGTGAGTTGTGAATAAATGTACAATCTCCAATTCCCCACCCACTGCACTCCCCCAAGAAATTAGCTCTAATTCTGTGCCATCTTCTGGTATGTTAGGAAACATTTAATACCTCCGCTCGCAAAAGTGGTGATTCTCTCTGTCTATCCGTCTGTCTATCTCCATCTGTCTGTCTATCCTTCTGCCAATTTAAATAGGAAATGAAACGCAATGGTACAGAAAAGATATTGTAGGAATAAAAGGTGTGGGAGTAAGGAAAGGTGAGAGATTTAAATCCGGTAAAACATTCCGTGGGCAACATCTGATCATTCTCTGCCCTCGACCATTAATGAATGTCTACTACAAGTAAAATAAGCCCCTATCTCCCAAACTGATACATAACATGATGCCGATGGTGCTGTTAGCATTATCTGACCTGAACATTATTTAATATGAATTTTAGATTAAAGTGATTTGTTTTCATACAGTTGATGTCGTTTTAGTATATGTCCTAGTGGGGAAGCGACTTTGGCTGGGCATTCCTCTCCACCCAGATAATGAGCGACGTTCATTACCCGTGATAAATGCATCAATCTTCCACCTGTCCGCTTCCCCGGCTGCTAAGAATAGACATTTCTAAAAAAAACAGCGATAGAAAATCCAAACCTGCCAGGCTGCTGTGTGAGAGCTCTGCTGTCTGGAAGATAATGTATACACAGGGAACATTCTAATGGCAGGAGGTATTATCAAAAACATCAATATAGCTTCTAACTCAACACAAGAAAACATTAAACACATAGGGAAATAGAACCAGGTGTCCAAATGTAGGATTTCAGGATACAGGTAGATGTGAAACAAGTCTAACATGTCAATTAACTAAAAGGGACTGAGATTTGTCCATGGAAAAATATTGGTTTCAGCCAAATAAGCAAAATTTTGAAACAGACAAATTCTGGCCAAATGGCGATCAGGTTTATCCAAATTTCGTTAACAAAAAATGTTTCGGGGAAAAAAATCAGACAAACCACAAGGTCGCAAAAATTGGGCAATAAGGGTACTCCAAAATACCTGTATATACATAACATAGGATGTAAATATTTCACAGTTTGTTGAAAGGCACATTTTCCTCCCATTTGGTTCAAATGTAAATGCATAGTATATAGAGTGTTTTACCACTATCTGGGGGCTAGGCTTTGCGTTCTACCCAGGCAGCCATTGTATAGTCATGAAATATTTACATTTTTATTTTAAGATTTAGCTCAATCATGCAAATTCAAACATTGTTTGAGATGTTGCATTCACTTAATATATTATTCTACATGAATAAGCACAGAAGTAAACCTACTTCTAACCTAAGTAAGTAAAACCTACTTTTGCATGCAGTGGCATACCTACCATGGTCGCATGGGGCGCAGCTGCGACTGGGCCCCTCACTCCGGGTGTGTGTCTGTGAGAGTGTGTGTGTATATGAGTGTATGTGTGTGTATGTTTGTGTGTCTGTATGTGTGTGTGTCTCTACATGTCTGTGTGTGTATCTATGTGTGTCTGTATGTATGGGTCTCTGTGTGTATGTATGTGTGTGTCTACATGTGTGTGTCTATGTGTTTATCTGTTTGTCTGAATGTGTGAGGGGGCGGGGACATATGGGGGGGCAGGGATGTACGGAGGGGGCCCCAGGGCAATTTTCGCACTGGGCCCCGTGGTTTCTAGTTACGCCTCTGTTAGCATGTATAACCCTCTGAACCTCAATCAATAAAATTAATGTGGTTAGTCCACGTTTCAATAGGGGCATTTACAAAATATACCCAGGCAGTATACATATATGGCATTGCAAAATTAATTTGCTAGTTACTATACACTTGTGGAAAATAAAGAACTGGAATTAGATACACGAATAAGCAGAACAAAAGCTTCATGTATGATTGAACTCACAACCCTTACATTACCAATCCTATTCTCTACCTCTAATGAATTAACTAGCATGAGATTGTAAATCCTTGGACCTATTACACGCAGGGTGCCCTGGCTCAGATGCCTTACTGGAGTTAGAATGAGGCACTTCATAAATGACCTCTAGGGGCATACTTACTATGTATAACATGCTCTCACACTGGACAGATTTTACAAACAACCTCATTTCTACACATGCCCAGCTGCTCTCAGCTTATCCAGGCAGCCATCATTAGATGATGGCATTGCAGTACTGTTTGGTATGTTTACCTTCTACAAGGGAAGTTTGCCAGTTAACTATTTTTCAAAGTGTAACAATATCAGTAATTTATTCTTTTACAAATTAGACTACATTTATTTATTTATTTTTATTTATTTATAAAATATTTTACCAGGAAAGATACATTGAGATTTCTCTCGTTTTCAAGTATGTCCTGGGTCCACAAAACATTGCATTGTTACATTAGGGTGCAATAAAATACAAAAACAATATTAATACACAATATATACAAAATTTAACATAGAACAGGCAGGAAATATATAATCAACCATGACACGTGCATTCTGTTTTGAGGTATGTAGAGAGGGATCTCTTAAAGGACTTTAGGCTGTCAAAATTAAGGGGTCCCATGGACAAGCCAACACCTCATATTCACGTGTTAATGTAACATCAGAAATATTTGTACAAAATCTATTGTAGTTTGTAATATAAAAAGCGCACTGAAATATCTGTAACTCTTTTATATTAAACATTCATTTGTTAATTTGCAAAACACTTCTTGATATAACATCTTGTGTTTACAGATTAATTAACATCTTTATTTAGCATTTCCCAAAACTGTGATAAAGGTAATCTAGTGTTTCAATACAAAGAGATGGGATCAGTTTAAACAGATAATAAATATAACTAATCCCGATGTTTTACATGGATTATCACAATGAATGAGGAACCATAAATGGAATTATCAACCTAAAAGGAGTGTCTTTCTTAATATACATTGAACCCACTAGCTTTGACTGCTGTAGGTAGCGCCAAACTACTTACCTTTATTTTGTTATCACTTGTCATTCCCCAATGGGGGGGCATATTGTTAAATTGGCCTTGAAGCCCATCTGAAATGGGTAATTGTTATTCCCAAGATTAACCCTGATAAGGGCTTTCTGGCACGACATTGCATTTTGCAAACACATCTTTATAATTAAACAGAATGGGTAAGATTTGGGATGTATTTATATTAATGTTCAGGATTCATTCCCTGTCTGTTGAGCTGTGAGTGGGCAGAGCTAATGGTGATTAATCAGGAGAAGTAGCAGAGAATTGTGACCTTGGATATAGCATGAATGAATTCAGAGTCAAAATTAAGGAATTTAGTCCGGTAACATATTACTGTAACAGAGCTCCCGTCCTCCCACTGAGTACCTCCACCAGGTCGGCTTCCTTGCTGCTACCAAGGACTCTGGAGCGCTTCATACACAGTCAGATTGGGGTCCCTAAGGACCTCTTCCTTTGGACCAGGTGGCAGCTCTCTCTAACCAGGCAGGTTTTGTCCCCTTTGCCTCTTCTGTTCCTCTTCCAGCCTGCTGCCTCCACCTACTGGTTTTATAACTGCACTTGTGGCTCTCAGGCCCAGCTATTTCTTAACACATACCCAGGATCAGGGACCAGTGCAGCCAGGTCCAAAAACTCTGTTACTGGGATCCTCAAACAAACCAGACAGGACACACAAATCCCAATGGAACTAACGCACAATCCTTTATTTTCACTCAGGACTAACCCCTATTAACATTACACTAAACTGATGGTGACACACTTCATGTAATACATATCTATTTATTTATAAACTATTTTACCAGGAAGGATACATTGAGATTTCTCTCATTTTTAAGTATGATCATGGGCCCACAAACATTGCATCATTACAATAGGGCACAACATAATAAAATTACAAAGTAAGGTTAAAATACACGTGTATAAATTTAACGTGGAACAGCTATGAAATCTAATCAACCATGATTACAGGTGCATTTTGTATCGAGGTATATTGCCATAGATCTCTAAAAAGATTTTAGACTGAATGAAGATTTGACTGTGTCCCTGAGGTTATTCCACAATTGCGGTGCTCTGTGGGAAAAGGAGGATCGAGACACTTTATTTTTGTATTGCAGTATGCTAAATATTGTGCTAGTACTAAATCGGAGGTTATAGGAGGTAGGAACAGCTGGGGAGAACATTCTTTGTGGCACATACACTACATCCCCATAATCAATGACCAGCATTAGCATTTGTTACACTGTTACATCTGTTTCCTTACTGTAGGGCTTAGGCAGGATTTGTTTCTGTACAGGGCACCTAGTTTTGGATAAACTTTTGAAGAGATTTTTTCAATGTGAAGGCCTATTACCTGTGATAATCATTATTATATCTATTGTATGAGACTATTACCTGCGATAATCATTATTATATCTATTGTATGAGGCTGTTACCTGCGATAATCATTATTATATCTATTGTATGAGGCTGTTACCTGCGATAATCATTATTATATCTATTGTATGAGGCTGTTACCTGTGATAATCATTATTATATCTATTGTATGAGGCTGTTACCTGCGATAATCATTATTATATCTATTGTATGAGGCTGTTACCTGCGATAATCATTATTATATCTATTGTATGAGGCTGTTACCTGCGATAATCATTGTTATATCTATTGTATGAGGCTGTTACCTGCGATAATCATTGTTATATCTATTGTATGAGGCTGTTACCTGCGATAATCATTGTTATATCTATTGTATGAGGCTGTTACCTGCGATAATCATTGTTATATCTATTGTATGAGGCTGTTACCTGCGATAATCATTATTATATCTATTGTATGAGGCTGTTACCTGCGATAATCATTATTATATCTATTGTATGAGGCTGTTACCTGTGATAATCATTATTATATCTATTGTATGAGGCTGTTACCTGCGATAATCATTATTATATCTATTGTATGAGGCTGTTACCTGCGATAATCATTATTATATCTATTGTATGAGGCTGTTACCTGCGATAATCATTATTATATCTATTGTATGAGGCTGTTACCTGCGATAATCATTATTATATCTATTGTATGAGGCTGTTACCTGTGATAATCATTATTATATCTATTGTATGAGGCTGTTACCTGCGATAATCATTATTATATCTATTGTATGAGGCTGTTACCTGCGATAATCATTATTATATCTATTGTATGAGGCTGTTACCTGTGATAATCATTATTATATCTATTGTATGAGGCTGTTACCTGTGATAATCATTATTATATCTATTGTATGAGGCTGTTACCTGCGATAATCATTGTTATATCTATTGTATGAGGCTGTTACCTGCGATAATCATTGTTATATCTATTGTATGAGGCTGTTACCTGCGATAATCATTATTATATCTATTGTATGAGGCTGTTACCTGCGATAATCATTATTATATCTATTGTATGAGGCTGTTACCTGCGATAATCATTATTATATCTATTGTATGAGACTATTACCTGTGATAATCATTATTATACTTTATTGTCTGAGGAACAGAATTGAATGGCTCTGGGCTGTAATGTGTCAGCTAGGCAGGGCTGGTGCAAAGATTTTTGGGTACCCAGGCAAAGATGATTTTGGCGCACCCCCTCTCTACCAAAAAAGTATATTCACATATGTGCCTCTTAACCCACCTTTTTCTTATCCCCTTTTTTAAATGTCTTACCCCCTTTAGTGTATCTTATCCCCTATTTTTCTCAATTATGTGTCTTAAATCTCCCTTGTGTATCTCTTACAACCCCCCTTTGTGTTTCTTACTCCTCTCAGCCCCTTTGTGTCTTTTACTCTTTCCAGCTCTTTTGTGTGTTTCTCTTTCACCACCAGCACGTTTATCTCCCCCAGCCCCTCTGTGTCTCTTTTTTCTCTTCTCCATCCCCTTTGTGTCTCTTTCACCCCCAGCCCCTTTGTATTTCCACCCCCAGGCCCTTCTGTGTGTCGCTTTCATCCCCAACCTCTCTGTGCATCTTTCTCACCCCAGGCCCATCTGTGCATCTTTCTCCCCTCTCATGTCCCTCTGTGTGTCTTTCTCCCCACTTAGGCCCCCCTGTATGCCACTCTCCCCTCCATGTCCCTTAGTGTTCCTCTCTCCTCCCCTGCATGTCCATTAGTGGTCCTCTCCCCTTCCCATCCCTTAATGGTCCTCTCCCATCCCCTTCCTGTCCATTAGTGGTCCTCTTCACTGTCCCAAAGTGTTCTTCACTCCCTCCTCCCATAGTGTTACTTCCCCAATCCCCTTAACTTAGGGCCCTTCTTTCTCCCCTCCCCCTTGGTCCCCTGTGTGTCTCCTACCTTTCTTGTAGCGTGTTGGAGTGGAGCAGACTGTGGTACAGGAGCTTCAGTTTCAGTGAGCATTTTCTGTTAGTCCGGCCAAGTGCAGGAAACAGATCCTCCTGTACCACGGTGCGCACTGCTCGGCTCGAACACGCTACATTGAGTGACTGGCAGGAAGGAGCGCCCATCTCCTGCCAGTCACGCTAATCTAGAGCCCCCTGGAAACGTGGAAGCAAGAGAGGAAGATAAACCAGGAGATGGTGTATCAAAACCTCACCCATATATTCCTATGTATGTGTGTGATTGTATGTGTATATATATATATATATATTAAATTTTTGTTTTGTTTTTTATATATATATATATTTTTCATACTTAACTCATTAAAGGACAGCTAATATTCCTATAGTCAATAGACTTTGCAAGGAACTAGTCACAGAGTTGCATCACATTAAGGTCACTTCCTGACTCACAACTGTTTTCCTCCTGATTCACAACTGGCTCTTCCTGGATCATGATTGGTTCCCTCCAGACTCAGAACTGGTTCCTACTGGACCAGGACTGGTTCCCTCCGCACTCAGAACTGGGTCCTCCTGGGCCAGGACTGTTTCCATCCAGACTCAGAACTAGGTCCTCCTGGGCCAGGACTGGTCCCCTCTAGAATCAGAACTGGTTCCTCCTGGGTCAGTACTGGTTTCCTCCAGATTCAGAACTTGTTCCTCCTGGGCCAGGACAAGTTCCCTACAGACTCAAAACTGGTTCCTCTTGGGCCAGGACTGGTTTCCTCCAGATTCAGAACTTGTTCCTCCTGGGCCAGGACAGGTTCCCTACAGACTCAAAATTGGTTCCTTCTGGGCCAGGACTGGTTCCCTCCATTATTATTGACATTCATATAGTGTCAACAGATTCCGTAGCACTTTACAAAATTATGATTTAACAATAAATGGGACAATTGCAAGAAAACCTACAGGAACGATAGGTTGAAAAAGGATCCTGCTCGAGCTTACAGTCTATTGGAGGTGGGGTATAAAACACATTATGAAAGGAAATATCAATCAAATAAGGTGCAGAGCGCGAGGAGAGAGTAAAATGCTGCCCTTATGTAAAGTAAAGGTTACTCTGGGAGGCCATAAGCTTTCTTAAAGAGATGGATTTTAAGGCACTTCTTAAACAATTGAATACTAGGGAAGAGTCCGATGGCAGTAGGCAGGCTATTCCATAGGAAGGGAGCCGCCCGCAAGAAATCCTGCAAGTGTGAGTTGGCTGGACGGGTGCAAGCAACGGATAGGAGAAGGTCATGGGCAGAGCGGAGATACCGCATACCTATGGATCTGTGAAGAGATGTAAGTGGGGCTGGAATTGTTTAGTGCTTTATAGGTATGGGTTAGCACTTTGGATTGACTCCTATAGGATACAGGAAGCCAATTTAAGGACTGACAGAGGGGTTAGGTGTGAGAGGACCGACTAGAGAGGAAAATCAGTTTGGTGGCAGCATTCATTACAGACTGTGGGGCAACATGGCTTTTGGGAAGACCAATTAGGAGAGGGTTACAATAATCCATGCAGGAAATTACTAGAGCATGGACAACCTCCTTGGTAGCATCTTGTGTAAGAAATTGGGCAAATGCGGCCTATGTTTTTAAGATGGAATCTACAGGATTTGGCAATATACTGGATGTGAGGCTCAACGGTGAGGCCAGAATCAAGTATGATGCCAAGACAGAACGCTTGCAAGGATGGACTGATGTGGATACCACTAACTTGAAGCTAGAGTGAAAGAGGAGGATCAGTATTAGGAGGTGGAAAGACAAGGAGCTCAGTTTGGAGAGATTGAGTTTCAGAAAGTGGGAGGACATCCAGTCAGAGATGGAATAAAGGCAAGCAGTGACACATTGCAGGACAGCAGAGGAGATGTCCGGGGAGGGGAGATATATCTGGGTGTCATCAGCGTACAGGTGGTAGTGGAATCCAAATGAGGTAATAAGTTTGCCAAGAGAGGCAGTATAAAGAGAAAATAGAAGGGGACCAAGGACAGAAACTTGGAGGACTCCAAACGGGACAGGACCAGGGGAGTGGGTATCATTAGAAAAGGAGACGCTGACTGAGCATTGGGAGAGATAAGAGGAAAACCACAAAAAGACAGAGTCGCAGAGACTGAGTGATTAAAGAGTTTCAAGAAGGAGAGCATGATCAATGGTGGCAAAGACAGCAGAGAGGTCAAGAAGAATTAGTATGGAGTAGTGGCCTTTGGATTCAACTGCAATTAGGTTGTTAGTAACTTTGATAAGAGCAGTCTCAGTAGAGTGGAGAGGGCGGAAGCCAGATTGAAGAAGGTCATGGAAAGAGTTGGAATTGAGGAAGTGAGACAAATGGGTAAAGACAAGTCTTTCCAGAAGCTTTGAGGAAAAAGGTAGGGATATGGGACGATAGTTAGAGGGGGAGGACTGGTCAAGAGATGTTTTTTTTCACTACAATGGCATGTTTAAGGTCAGTAGGGACAATGCCAGAAGAGAGAGAGCGGTTGAAGATGTGTGTTAAGCATGCTTGGGATAGGCATAAGGCTATCCTAACTTTAAGATAAGGCCAGGGACTAATAAAAGTATTTAGAAAATTGGGAAGACTAGATGGGCTGAATGGTTCTGCCATCACATTCTATGTTTCTATGTTAAGGAAGGCACAAGACAAGAGGAGAGAGATCTGAGAAGGAGAGATGGGACAGGATCAAGCGGGCAAGTGGTGGGGCAAGAGGAAAGGAGAAGCACAGACATCTTTTGTTCAGTAGCTGGTGATTTAGTATTCTACGGTTGGGGGCGTGTCCTCCTTGAGGTGCATGTTTGAAACAGGGCTGTAGCATTCAAGGCAGAGTTGAGGGTAGTGTTATATGTGGAGATGACCAGTGAGGGGCAGGAGAGAGAAGAAATGGATAGCATTTGAGAATTGTGGTGAAAATAACCTCGCCACTGGTTCTCGGAGGGGCCTGTTTACCAATTTCCTGCCTCAGGACTATGGGCCATGCAAAAAGGCTCATAAAAGACCTTGTTCGTGCCATTTTGCTATTCTGTTCAATAGATTACATTCACCTCCTATTTTAACATTGTCCCGTTCGACTACCGAACAACCGCACGAACCAGGGACCACCCGGGAGCTTGTTAACACCTAATAATACCTTGTAACGGTTCTCACCACAGTGTTCTAATTGTTTGTCTGGGTGGCCGCAATTCCTATGGACAACCACGAGGTGGCGGACATCTTGTTCGCATGAATGCAGGCAGCGGTGTTTGGGCATGAATCTCATGGAACTAAAACCGGACACAGAAACTCCCGAATAACACTGGACTTCCATCATTGCCTGCATTCGGTTCTATACAAGTTAGAAGGGCACTGTTCAGTGGAATCGTTTGTCTGGATGAGGGGAACAAGCTGCAGGGTAAGACATTGACTGTGTTCGGTAGTTTATTCGTTTTTAAACTACCGAACTAGACCGACCTCAAGCCCTGATTCTTTTGAACTATTTTGGGCATGGGACCATGCGTATGGTCGGTCAGATAAAGGACTTGCAGGAAATTCCTGAACCCCTGAACTAATCTGGGTGATTTTTGTGGGGTTTTCTATATTTTAAAGGTATTTGGGGGATTTTATAATGATACCTCTGTTTAGGCGTTTCTTCAGTGCTTGGCTGCTTGTGAGTACTGGGTGTTGCTAATAAATGCTGTTATTTGGGGCCCAGTCTGAAATATAAAGTCTGGGGTTAGAAAACAAAAACCATCATGGGTGGGGAGACATTGAGGTATTGAGGCAATTAGAGAAGAAAAAACAGAGAAGATAACATTTGGGATAAAAAGATATGAAGGATCAGATAGGTGAAAGTCATAAACAGTGAACATAAATTTACAAGACTATCAGTGAAAGAAATAACACTAGCTAAAAAAAAACAAAAAGCAAAAAAGTCACAAAAAAACGGTTCCTCCTGGGCCAGGACTGGTTCTCTCCAGATTCAGAACTGATTTTCACCTGGGTCACATCTGGTTCCTTCCTGCTTCAAGACTCGTTCTTTCACAGATCAGGACTGGTTCCTTCTTGCTTCAGGACTGGCTGCCCCCCAGCCCTGCTTATTAGTTTTTATATTTTTTAATTTATGTCCACTGCCCCCATTAAGTATGATTTTTGCTCCTTGTACCCAAATTAATATTTGCACCTAGGGCTATTTTATTAACACCTTACTACAAGGTCCAAAGAAACTATTTCCACTCCGACTTCCTTTGTGGTTGTAATCAGACTGACTTGCCAGTGGCGTAGGCTTCCTTTGTAACAGCACATTTTTTGTCTGTTCTCAATATTCGCATGAGTTCGGTTTTTCACACCTACCTATCAATCAACAACTCTCAATCTCAGTGCTTTCAATCTGGAGAAGAATTGAGAGAAAGAAGTTTAATAGCCACGACAAATGGTATCTAAGCTCTAGCTTCATTCTGAAGGATCACACATTAGTGTTGTAAGACCTTGTATCACAATCAGAATATTAAACATATTGACCCCTGTAGCTGCACAGAGCTGTGCTTCCCATACGAACCTCACCAATCTTTTCATTTACCTCTCCCTATTAGACAATGCCTGTCAGAGAGGGTGACTATATCAGCAGGAGTCCTCCTACGCTCAGAGCTAATTGTGACAAGGAAAGAGATCTTTGGAACTGTTCTGAACCACTGCAATGTGACAGTTATGTGATTACAGGCACCTATTCATTCTCTGTGTTACAATACAGTAATAATCAGAATTTCCACTGTCAGGCTCTTCACAATCATTATGATTATAGTATGTTTAAAGTAGTGTAAGGTTATAAGTTGCAGAAGTATAATGCCTGAAAAGGAGACAACGCGACGTATTTATGTTATAATTTGTAACAAGCATTAGTAATTCACCCGGTTGTATAATTTTGTTTTCTATACATATAATTTGTGTTGTTATTTTCTATCATCTCAATAGACCGGTTATATGAGACTATTTAATCATTTATTTGTAATTTATAAGTAAATTGTGCTTTGCTGAAGTTTGGCAGATCTCACACAGATCAATATTGTATAGTTTTGTGAACTCTGCCCAAAAGCTTCCAAATCTACAGATGAGCAGGAGATAGCCAAAGAGATTCACAAAAACACTTACATTTGGGTAATTTGAGTAATGAAAATCAGCATAATCTGATAGAAAACAACTTACAGTGGGCAAGAGAGAGACTCACCTTTTATCCCAGGAGATATGTTAAATGCACGGCCGCCATCAGGGGGTGACAACCATGACGGTTGTCACAGGTCCAGCGGTCCCTGGGGGCCCGAACTGCACTGGTAATCCTCTGCGTGCCCGGGTCCCCCGGCCTCCAATGTGCATATATATATAGCGAGTACAGCTATATATATATATATGCCCCTGTGGGCCCTGCTGACTTCCAAGTGGGGCCCAGGATATGCTTACTTCCCTTTCCGGCACTCTTGCGAGCCGCGGCTGTAAAGTGTTGCCGTAGGTTACCGTGACAACGCTTGCGGCATGCAATGCATGCCAGGCTCGCTACAGAAGTAGAGCCCGGAGAGGGAAGGTGCAGACTGCTGAGCCCCCCTTATTTATCAATTTGTCGACTTCCAATCTACACTATTGGAGTCTCTCTGTCTCTCTTACATGTCCATATATCTACTACCGAACTGAGATATCTTCAACACCAGAAGACACAGTTATCCTTTGGACTCACTCCCCATTCAAGCATTTCTACAGGTTTTACTATAGACTTTTTAGCACTGGGATTATTTTTCCTGTTTATTCATATTTGTTCTATTCCATTTTGTTTATTTAGCCCACCTATATATTATCTTTTCAGCTGAGCCACCCCACCATGAGGGAATCCAGTGGGGTTTTTTTTTAAATGTATTCCCCCCTCCATGCCTTTTACCTGTAGTCAGGGAGGAGGGCTCCCTGACTACAGGTAAGAGGCAGGGAGGGGGGGAATACATAAAAAAATAAAATAAAATTAATATAAATTTAACAGCAAAAAAAAAAAATACCACACAGCACACACACCATCAAACAGACAAAAAGCATCCACTACACACACACACACACACACACAGCATACACTACACACATACACACACCATCCACCACCACATAAACACACAAACTGCATCCACTACACAAACACACACATCATCCACTTCACACATACAGCATCCACTACACAAACACACACATCATCCACTACACAAACACACACACACACACACACACACACACACAGCATTAACTACACAAACACACACTCTGCATTCACTATACACACTCTACATCCACTACACACACAATCTGCAGTCACTATGTACACACTAATTCCACTACACAAACACACACTCTACATTTATTACAAACTCTGCATTCACTATACACACAAACACTACATCCACTACACAAACACATCCACTATACAAACACACAATCTGCATTCACAATACACACAATACATCTACTGTACACACACTCTATCCACTACACAAACATAAAATCTGCATCCACTTTAACCCCTTAAGAACACATGACGTGTGACATGTCATGATTCCCTTTTATTACAGAAGTTTGGTCCTCAAGGGGTTAAACACTGCATCCACTTGACTCATGCACTTTGCATCCATTATACACATTCTACAGCCACTACATACACACTAAATTCAGTACACACACACTTCATACTTATGGTAAACCCAGGATGAGCCCTGTGGGTTGATCTGGGGGCGGGTCATGTAGGCGGACTTGGGCAGCGTCAGGGGCCCCAAAATTTCTGCCGGCAGCCCTGGTTAAAGGAATGAACTCTTTTTGGTTATTTGAAAGTGGGACATATTGGAAGAGATGACACAGTTATAATGTTCTAATTCCACATGTCGGGATACCTGCACTGGAATTATTCAGGGATGTTTGGTTTGTCCAAGACAGAACAATACGATTCTAGTCTTTCAGAACATTCCAACTGTTATTAAACCCTTTCTTACAGCGACAGAAGAGGGAAATAGAGAGTAAAACATGCCCTGTAGCAGAATAGGTTTAGTCAAAAAGGGTTTTCCAAGCTATGATATGTCCTTCATGGCTCGGAATGACGAGGCCCACCAGTTCAAACAATGATTATGTCGTAGGTGATTTCAAAGAGCTACTGCATCTTCCTCAATTATTAGGGTAAATCATAGCTGATGTAGTACTTGAGAACTGAGAATTCATGTTCTACACCACCTGATGAACCTGGACTGAAAAAAAAGAAAGAAAATATATTATTATTTATTACCCTCTATACTTCTTTGGATGTTCTGAAATTGGACTTGAACTAAAACTTAGTTGATTTTTACCACCATTGGTTTTATATAATGTGTTCCTAAACGGTTCTCCTTTGCCTTGTAGATGGCACGGTGGTATCTGTACACATCTGGTGCTCCTGTCCAGGCATATCGCAATTTCACGATGAAATTATAGACATTATTACAACATTTCACTGATGCATCAGCAGAACTTCTCCAGTTTTACCATATTCCTTTATTAATGTTGAAATAAGAAAAATCAATCCTTTTTTTAATTTCAAGAACATTTTCCGGCAGTGAAGGAGTAGTGTAGGACCTGTAAGATCCTTGGAAGAGATCAGAGTGTTGACTATGAGTTGTGAAAACATGCTATCCCTTTGCTTTCCTCCTTCTGGCCATTATCATTGTTTTCCTGTGTCTATACTGTAAGTTGATGTCTGTTACAAGTTTTGCATTAAATTGTGCTGCTAATTCTCAATAAATTAAAAAAATGCAAAAAATAAATTACGGAAAAGAGAATTGCTAAAAATGTTACTCTCAGTAAGCTCCAGCTCTCAATGAGGACACTGTTCTCTCTTTTCGAGTTGATGAAAGGGTGACAAATACCTGGGAATTGTCATATTAAGGTTTATTTGCCCAGAAAAGTTAAACTGACTACAAAACATCTTTCTAGCAAGATATGCTTTGCCACACGGATAAAGATCATCTGAAGGGTAGACAGTCCAGCCGAGCACTTACTGACATGCAAAACAGCTGTGGTTAAAATCTTTAGGAAACAAGGCCCTCGGGAGATTCGTACAGCAAGATCTCAGTGTTGGCTGCTCTTATTATTTGTGACAACCGATAGTGGCGGGCCAAAAGCTATTGATTGGTCCTGCTATAGTTCCTGTAGCTCATTGCAAACTGGTTAATGAATTATTTGTAAAAGGCTAACAGTTTGGAAATTTAATTTCTTTCAGAAAATCTGTAGAATATCAGAGATGCTTGGATTTTAATCGACTCTCAAGAAAAGGACATTTTCAGTGACATAAATGAAGAGAAGGAACTCATACCCCAATAGTCAGTTATTGGTTTATTATACTTTTCTGTAAGTGTTGTCTTTGTAATGATATGTTAACCTTGCAATCCTCAGGACAGATACAGAGGGTTTATTAAAGGGTCTGACATGGAATATTAAATGATCACTATAGGGTCAGGAACACAAACATGCATTCCTGACCCTATTGCGTTAAAAGCACCATCTAGCCCCCCTCATGCCTCCATAAATATAGTATAAATCTTACTGTATTCAAGCCTGAAGCTGTAACTCTGCATGCTGTTAGACTCAGAAAAAACAAGCAGACTGCTGACATCATCAGAAGTGGTAACCTGATCCAATCACAATGCTTCCCCATAGGATTGGCTGAGACTAACAAAGAGGCAGATCAGGGTCAGAGCCAGCATGATTCAAACACAGCCCTGGCCAATCAGCATCTCCTCATAGAGATACATTGAATCAATGAATCTCTATGAGGAAAGTTCAGTGTCTGCATGCAGAGGGAGGAGACACTGAATGTTTGGATACATTTTAGGCAGCCAGGACCCAGGAAGGATATCTAACAGCCATCTGAGGAGTGGCCAGTGAAGTTATCACTAGGCTGTAATGTAAACACTGCATTTTCTCTGAAAAGACAGTGTTTACAGCAAAAAGCCTGAAGGTAATGATTCTACTCACCAGAACAAATTCAATAAGCTGTAGGTGTTCTGGTGACTATAGTGTCCCTTTAAGTAGAAGATTGAGCAATATGAATGCTGGTGAATACAAACATAGGGTGGTTACAAATAATATGATAACAAGCAGAAAAAATACTGAAAATTCAGAATATGACGAGACAAAACACAAATTACCAGGACTGGGTCCCACGTTGTCTTGCCAGATTACACGGGAGATTGAGACTACGAGGAATAAATAGTGGAATTAATAGTGAATAGAGAGAGTGGGGGAATGCACAGAGTTTATGGAATGATAGAATGTATGTATACTATGTATAGACACACAATCACATCCTAATAATACTCTTGGGTAGCAGCAATGCCTGTAATATATCAACCAAATTTCAAGACCAACACCAATCCTTTCTGGGGTTCTTTAATTTATTATTAAAATGACGGTAAATTGGGGGTTTAATCTCACAGTGGTATTTTTATCTTCTTACCATTTTACTTTTTATTTGTAGTATTTGGTTTTTTTTTACTAGGTGAAGCACTATCAAGAGCATTTTTTTGTCTTTATTATTTGATTTGATTACTTTTTGTATGTTTGGTGATTACTATCACTGTTTTGTCTTAAATCACTGTCGTACTTTTGTTGTACATTTTGGATTCCCGTAATTTGGGAACATTATCTGCTAGTTCAAATGCTAACCGACGTGCATTTATTTGACTGCCCTTAAATGAAACATTTTAAAAATATAAAAAGACAGCAAATACATGATGTGAATCCAGAGTATTCATTCCTAATTACCCCCAATTTTATTTTTAATGTAAAATCCCAACTTTAGTCTGAAAAGAGTCACTGGTGATTATACCATCTACTGTTATAAGGTAATTGTGAGGGACCACCTGGCACTCACCAACAAATCCAAAAATCATCCAGATCGGTTCAGGGGTTCGGGATTTCCATGGAAGTCATAATTTTGACCTACTGTGCACATGGTCCTATGCCCAAAACAGTTCCAGGGAATTAGGGCCAACGGCCGGTCTCTCCTTATGGAGTACAAAAGTACAGAAATCACATACGTTTTTAAAGGGCTCATAGTCTTTTGGCAGGAGGCTGGCAAGCGGGCCCCTCCAAGAACATGTGGCAGAGGCATTTCTGCCACAGTAATTATACCATATAATATAATAGTTTCTGTTCAGTAAAGGTCACAAAACATCACCAGTCTGATACATCTTGCCGCATCTGGATTTGCTGCCTCACTTATGTTGACAAAAAAAACAGCTCCCTGATTGTTGTAATTTGTGGATTGCGAAGTGATGCATAGTGATAGTTACTATATAGCTTCAATGACCTCCAATCGCAGCAAGCATTAAATGTGAGCGTTAAGCAATACTCTGCCAAGTGTTAAAGAATTGCTCAGACATCTATCGGATGCAGTGTTAGTACACTTTTCAGATACAACTAACCGGGCGTTGGTGATACTGATCCTCTTTTACAATGATTTTTAACATTTTAAATTGTCAAGAAATATCAATAGGTCGCAAAATATTTAAAAATTTTAAATATTTCTCAAAATATTAAATCATTTAAAAAATATATCCAAAAAAATCCCAAGTGAATATGCTGGTGCAGGTTCACTTAAAGTACAATAAATATTTAAATATTAAAGTGTCACTAATCTCTGCTCTAAAAAAATGTTCAAACACAGCAAAATATTATACCATTAAAAATGTGATATTACACAAAGCTTTGTGTAATATCACATATTTAATGGTATAATTTTTTGCGCACCCATTTATCTATATATTTTAAAATATACATATATATATCTAAAAATATTAAATTAAGTCTTTCAGATGAACTGAAATTTGATAAACAATGAATTGACCAGAAACCTGAATTAATCCCCCCACCATGCACTTCTCTACCTCACTCCCAAACATTGACCGTGCAGATCAGGCATGCATAGGAATTAGATCCTGACACATAGTCTGGGCAGTACTTCACCGCTAGAAAGTAGAAGATGAAGTGGTTTCAAAAAAGGATTTAGTATTATGAAGATTTGTGAAAAAAATTGAATTAGGTGGAAAATTGCTATAATAATTACACTGGGGGACAGTAAAGACTTGTAAAGAGGGGAAATCATGCATCAGATTCTCTCACAACCTAAGCAATTGGGAGGGTATGTCTACCCAACATACCATACTATTATTGTTCCCTTGACCTGAGACAGATCTTTTTAAATTATGGATTCTCTTGGAGCAGTCTCATCCCAATATCACTTTGCAGGCCATAGTTGCTGAATGCATCCACAGATCGAGATATAAAAGCCCACCCCATTATTTCTACTACTCTGCTGGTCTGGAGAAGTATCACCCACTTATCAGGTCCGACACCATCTCCCTGTTTTCCAGTTTCACATAACCCATTATTCCCAGCATGAATGCACAGTCTGTTGCTTATGTCTCCCCAGGACCCTCCACAATGACATTATTTACTGATAAGCTACATATTTCGTGCTGATACATTATGACCACTTTCTGAATTAGCGAGCCCTGGGCACCAACACTCTCACAAAATGTCCAATATTTACAAATCATGATTTTAATAAAAAATACTATTAGATAAATCTGTCCTCCCTATTTAAAAAAACTAAAAAATTAACTTCATAAACTGTAAAATCACCCTTACTGGAACAAACGACTACCTTTGGCCTTTTCTACTAAGGATTGGAAGAAGATTTTCTTACTCCTGTGTCCCATTGCAAAAGACCAGCTATAAAGTACTGTCCCTTTGACCTCCATTCATTTATACCTTCATTCTCCTCCACTTGCTGGAGATTTAGGAAGGAAGTAGGAACACATTGTCATATTTGGTGGACTTGTCCAGAGGTGACAAATGGTTGGGGTATTTCCTCATGGGTTAGTGGGGCAGTTTACTCTAAGCTTCCTGCTTCTCCATACATTTCTGGTATCTCTAGCTAAATATAAATATTCATCTCACAGCAGCAAAAACGGTAATTACTTGAAATTGGAACTTCTCTAAATTTTCTCCCAGGAATGGTTTATTCTGTAATATTGTTTGTAGCGGAGAGGTAGTACAATCCACAATATCTCCGCTGGTAGACAGGTACAGCATACAATAATCCAGGTAGCGTTACGATATTTATGTGGTTCCCCATGCAAGGGGTTTCCAAAATGACTTTGCAGGGGTTTTCCAGTAGTGGACTACGTGGGGAACTTAACTTACAGGACTATTTCCCACCATGCCCTGCTGTACTGGAGAGATAATCACCCAAGAACGTACTGTTATTTGGATTATCTCTCAGTACAGCAAAATATAGCTTTTTACATACAAATTCATAACTGGAATAATATTCATGTGATTTGTCCGAATGACCCCTTTTTACATAGCTGGGATCTGGGCGCACCATCTGGTGAAATACCGCTCAGATCCCTGCACAAATAAACGAAAGCCATTAGAATTACATTTTCATACGAACATGCATTGTAAGGTGACTATAAGTTGCCCATATCAATATACCAAAGGAAGTCCAGCGGTGTTCGTGAGATCGAGTAGCTGATTTTAGTTCCAGGCACTCGACGACAAAACACTGCTGAGTTTTCGTGGGCAAAGATGGCCTCCGCCAAGTGTTCGGTATACGAACGGCGACCACCCGTGACAGACATTAATGGGATGTTGATACAATGTTGCAATGTTAATGGGAGACACACAACCCCCTTTGTGTGGTCTCCCATTCGGTAGATTCTTCATTATACGAACAGTGTTGAAATTCACAGTTCGTGAAACTACTAGCTGAATGCCCGCGGCATTCGTATTCCGCTAGCATACGAATGCCATCTATTGCATGCAAAACGGAATAAGGAAAGAACATATATCCAAACAGTCCTTAGGGCAACAATATTATGGGTACACAGTCTTAAGTGGCTAGGTTTGCCACACTGTTACAAAAACTTGATTATCTGACACCAATTGATCAATTTCTTACAGTCATTATCAGGAGGAGGGAATGGGTCAGCCCCTGGGCACAGGTCAGGGTTGTAATAAGATAGTTGTTTAAAGTCCCCTCCAATAGATGTTTATTTAGAATGCCATCATGCTAAATATCCATAATATACTATATTTGCAGATAATGTACTTCAAATCGATAGCGCTCCTCTGGTATACTTTTGGTATACCTTTATCGTATCCTTAATGTGGCCCTGTCTCCTTGAGAAATAAGCTATTGTTTAGATTGTTACTGTTTTAAACACGCTTTGTGTGACACGTCTCTATGCAGTGGTACCTGTTGTCATTTTGTATCACAGCGCACTTTACAAGTTCCTCTGTCGAACATGTAGCTCATGCGAAATCTTGAATGTCACTGTGAGATAAAGGTGTTAATTCTGGAACTGATACTGAATGTTTTTATATTTGTGTATTGTTATGCTTCTGTATTTTTGGATATTGAAAAAAATGTAATTTTTTGACTAAATTGGGAAATTGCTCAGACAAGTGGCAGATTTAATGTAAATAAAGTTGTGCATTTAAGGAGAAAAATGCGCAATCAACTGATTCCCTGAATGGTACGGGGTTTGGGACAACGATAAACAAAAAGGATTTGGTAATAAGTGCAGATTACAGACTGGGCTGCCGCGTGCAATGCAGTTGCTAAGGCCGTATGTATATTAATACATAAAAAGGGATATAGTTCACAGGATGAAATTATAATATTGTCTCTTCGTTTTGAATATGTGGTGCAATGATGGGCCCTTGTTTTAAAGAGGATTATTATGAAAGTAGATAATCTGCAGAGGCGTGCTACAAAAATGTGGATGGTGATTGGAAGATTTTAGCTATAAATAAAAGGCAAAAAAACTGGCGCTGTTAACTTCAGAAAAAAGTAACATCATACAAATATATACCGGACCAGTAAAATAGCTGACCTGTTCATTAACAGGAATGTACAAAGAGGGCAAGCGATAACTTGTTGAAACTTGAAAAGAGCAGGGTTTGCCCCCCAGGATAAGGAAGGGTCTTTTAAATAAGAACAGTAAGACTGAGACATTTTATGCCCAAAGAGGTTGTTTTTTTTTAAATCAGATAATGGACAGATTTTTAACGTCTGATCTTGGAGAAGTCTACTAAATGATTCTTTCGCACTATGGACGTGTCAGAGGGAAATAAAATAATAGCAGGTAATGTTACAATAATTCCATAAAACCAGTTCCAGACAGCGAGTAGAACTTCATGCCCAGCATGTGTGACTCTCTCTGTGATTTGATATTTTATTGATGTCGAGATCGCTAATCCATGATTGTAATAAAAGCTTCTGTGTTAATATGAGAATGAAGGAATTTCACCTCTAACTAAAGGTTTTTCTTATCAATGTTCTGAGATGGCGACTCCACGCAGATAGATCAATCCCCCAACAGCGAAAAAAGAGAATTGCAAAAAGACTTCGTACATTCAATTAGCATCATTAAAAAGAGGCCAGTCTCTGTCAGTCCGATGGTACCTTGTCAATTTAAAATAAAGATAAAAATATCAGATTGCAGATAAGAAGTTAAATATATGACTGAATACCGATATATAATTCTTACTTACAATACCATCTACATTATCAGAATAACAATGTTACTAATTCTGTTTAATGCTGTGTATTGTGGTGTATTCAGTAAGCTGGGAAAATTGACAAACGGGTAGCAAATTGGAAACAATTCTTCAGCTTTTGTGGATAAAATGTACATTTTCCAAAACACTTCTCCTCAAATCTTGGTCTAGTTCGTCATGTTCTTTTCACGAAGGAGAAGAGGGGGTGCATGACGCAAGGCCTGTCCCACCTTAGGGTCAAAAATCTGTTTTGTTTCTGAGCATGAATTAACAGAGAGATTGCCTCTCCCCACATTTTAACACTGATATCGCACAATGTAAGCCTAGTGACAGAACGCCTTTACACAGGAGAATCAATCCAGAGACAGAGACAAAAAAAACTTGAAAAAAAAAAAAAGACAAAGAGAAGACGATAAACTCACATTCAAGCAATTTACAGAAAAAAAATCCTCATTCAATCCCAAGTGTCAATCAGATTTCTCCTCGACTTGATAAATTGCTATAAACACTCACTTTAACTATGACAGCCCTGAATATTCTGCTTTGAAAAAATATTCTAATTTCTTAAAAAACTATACTGAATATTTATAAAATAATCTAACTAGGCAGATAATAGCATGGGTTTTTTTTTTTTTTGCTCCTGCTGTATAGCACTATTCCCACTGCTAGAAATCTTCTTTATTTAAGATGAATAACCGATTCTGTTTTGTACAGTCCTGTTAAATAACAGAAAGCTATTTATTCTGGCCGTGTTTAACTTTATTTAGTACTATTATAAATGTATTTTTTCAAATGTAAACAAAAAAAAATATGCTTTCTAATTTTTTTATTCACACCCAAAATCTTCCATTCTCCTTTTTAAAATTGGATCCCTACAACCAACACTTCTTTACTTGCTCAGAGTATTATTCTACGTGCCAAGATTTATAATTTATTAATTAACCTGTAGACAGGGCCCGTGCAAGGATTTTTGGCTACACAGGCGAAGATGTATTTTGCAGTGGTGTCTCGTAATCCCCCTTTTCCTCAGTTGAGAAAAAGGATAAATGAGTCATTTATTACACGTGAGTTTACAGAGGAAGAGGTTCTATTTCAACTGTCAAAAGTAAAGACAAATAAGTCAATGGGACCTGATGGAATACACCCAAAGCTATTAAAAGAGATTAGTGGTGTACTAGCAAAACCATTAACAGATTTATTTAACCAATCATTGTTAACAGGAGTAGTCCCAGAAGACTGGAAGTTAGCGAATGTTGTGCCCATTTACAAGAAAGGTAATAGGGAGGAGTCGGGCAACTATAGGCCAGTAAGTCTTACTTCAGTAGTGGGGAAAGTGATGGAAACCATGTTAAAGGATAGGATTGTTGAACATCTAAAAACACATGGATTTCAAGATCAGAGACAACATGGGTTTACTTCAGGGAGATCATGCCAAACTAATCTTATTGATTTTTTTGATTGGGTAACTAAAATTATAGATCAGGGTGGTGCAGTAGACATTGCTTACCTAGATTTCAGTAAGGCTTTTGACACTGTTGCACATAGAAGGCTTATCAATAAACTGCAATCTTTAAGTTTGGATTCCAATATTGTTGAATGGGTAAGGCAGTGGCTGAGTGACAGGCAACAGAGGGTTGTAGTTAATGGAATATATTCGAAGCTTGGACTTGTCACCAGTGGGGTACCTCAGGGATCTGTACTTGGACCCATTCTCTTTAATATTTTTATTAGTGATATTGCAGAAGGTCTTGATGGTAAGGTATGTCTTTTTGCTGATGATACTAAGATATGTAACAGGGTTGATGTTCCAGGAGGGATAAGCCAAATGACAAATGATTTAGGTAAACTAGAAAAATGGTCAGAATTGTGGCAACTGACATTTAATGTGGATAAGTGCAAGATAATGCATCTTGGACGTAAAAACCCAAGGGCAGAGTACAGAATATTTGATAGAGTCCTAACCTCAACATATGAGGAAAGGGATTTAGGGGTGATTATTTCTGATGACTTAAAGGTAGGCAGACAATGTAATAGAGCAGCAGGAAATGCTAGCAGAATGCTTGGTTGTATAGGGAGAGGTATTAGCAGTAGAAAGAGGGAAGTGCTCATGCCATTGTACAGAACACTGGTGAGACCTCACTTGGAGTATTGTACACAGTACTGGAGACCGTATCTAAATTAGAGGGGCAAAGGTTTAAAAATAATATCAGGAAGTATTACTTTACTGAGAGGGTAGTGGATGCATGGAATAGCCTTCCAGCTGAAGTGGTAGAGGTTAACACAGTAAAGGAGTTTAAGCATGCGTGGGATAGGCATAAGGCTATCCTAACTATAAGATAAGACTAGGGACTAATGAAAGTATTTAGAAAATTGGGCAGACTAGATAGGCCGAATGGTTCTTATCTGCCGTCACATTCTATGTTTCTATGTTTCTATGTTTTGAATTTCTTACCCCCTGTAGTGTATTGTAATACCCTTTAGTGTGTCTTACACCCCCTTGTATGTCTCTTATAACCCCCTTGCGTATCTCTTTCTTTCCCACAGACCTTTGTGTGTCCCTGCCCCCCGGGGCCCTTTGCATGCCTTTTTCCTCCCAAGCCATACAGGCACACAGTCATTCAATCTACACATACAGGTTCACTGTCATACAAACACAGACATACAGTCATACATACACACACAGAGACATGCAGACACTGTCATATAGGGACTTAAGAAATGTAGTGGGGGATAGGAGCTGAAGTATGTTGATGGCTGCAATTGTGGAAAGGGGCTGCAGTATGGAGGCTATGGGCAGCAATTAGAGGAGATGGACTGTAGTGAGGAGGATATGGGAATGTAGTGGGGGTAAGGTCTGTAGTAAAGGAATGGGGGCTGTAGTGGAGTTATGGTGTGTAAAAGTGGGATTATGGGCTGCACGTGGGGGAATAGAGGTTGTAGTGGAAGGGATTTAAAGTAGGGGAGTTAGGGGCTGTGGTGTGATGCACAATGGCAGTATAGTGGAGGCACAGGGTCTGTATAGAAGTGGCAGGCTCTGTAGAGGGGTTGAACACGGACTGTAGAGGGGGACACAGAGGCAGTAGAGTGAGGGACAAGGGCTTTAGATAGGGGGACAGGGGCTTAAGAGGGAAAAACAGGGGCAGTGTCAAAGTGGACAGCCAAACCCTGCAACTTCCATTAGATGTAGCAAATGCCTTTAACAATTATTTTGTCGGTTGCTCCACCAACCTGATTGCCAAGCAAATAAATGACACGCATCCTGAAACTACAAATGTGGATCAGGCCCCACTAAATTTGCAAAGACCCAATATAGACAAGTTCATTTTTAGACCTGTACCCATTAGTGTCATTAAAAAAACACCTTAATCTAAAAATTTTACTAATTCTGTTTAATGCTGTGTATTGTGGTGTATTCAGTAAGCCGGGAAAATTTGGGATTTGGGATTTGATCAGTCTGGACCTGATCAAATCCTAGCAATGCTGTTGAAGCTCAGTGCACCGGCAATTGCTAAACCCGTCACAACCCTAATTAATGAATCCTTTGGAAGACTGCAAGAGACTGCAAGAGTAGTGCCTATCCATACAAGTGGTGACAATACTTTGGTTTCTAACTATCGCCCAATATCATTGCTCCTGGTATTGTCAAAAATCTTAGAAAAATTCGTCCAAACGCAACTATGTGAGTATTACCAACAATCTAACTATCTGACGCATAATCAATCGGATTTTCACCCAAATCACTCCACTACAACTGCCCTCTTAAAAGTTTCCAGTGACATCCAATCTGGCATGGAACAAGGAGACCTAACTGGAGCTATTTTCCTTGATTTTGCCAAGGCCTTTGACACAGTAGACCACGACATTCTACTGCACAAACTAAAAATCTCAGGTATTGGTGACCCTCCATTGACCTGGTTTCGATCGTATGTATCAGATCGAATATGTGTCCATTTCTGACAGCGACTCCCTCCCTCTCCCAGTCACGTGTGGTGTTCCCCAAGGTTCCATTCTCTGCCTCCTACTATTTACATTATTTATAAATGATCTGCCTAATGTCTGCAATTCCTCAAATGTACCCATGTACGCAGACGACACAGTAATCTATGCGAGCAAATCCAATCTACCGCAACTTGAGGCTGTGCTCCAAGACCAGTTTACAGAGGTAGAAAAGTGGATCACAAAAAACAAACTCTTCCTGAACACTGACAAAACTGTCACAATGATCTTTGGAACAGTACCTAAATTACACAAATTACACAATTCCCACCTATGCATCAAAACAAATTCAAATAACACACTGACCGCAGTCCACTTTTTCAAATACTTGGGTATGATATTAGACCCCAATCTATTTTTTGGCCTCCACATAGAAAAGCTTGCATCTAAACTTTATCCAAAACTAGGTGCCCGGTACAGAAACAAATCCTGCCTAAGCCCTACAGTAAAGGAAAAGATTGTACAGCAAATGCTGATGCCAATCATTGATTATGGGGATGTAGTATATGCAATCCCACATTAATAAACTCAATACATTGTATAACTCGTTCTGACGATTTGTGCTACAATGTAATTACAGGACCCACCATTGTGACATGCTAAAAGAACTAAACTGGCTGTCGCTGGAATCCAGACGCACCCTTCATTTTTCCAGCCTTGTGTTTAAGAGCATTTCTGGGAAGCTCCCGCCCTACCTGAACAAATTACTCTCCCCGGCTGTTCCTACCTCCTAAACCTCTGATCCAGTACCAGCACTTTATTTAGTCTACCTCAATACAAAAAGAAAGCAGCCCGATCCTCCTTTTCCTACGACCTCCCGCACACTTTCAAATCTTCCCCAAGCCTAAAGTCCTTTAAGAGATCCCTCTCTACATACCTCAAAACGGGAATGCACCTGTTAGACATGTGCAATTCGTTTCGGGCCAAATATGCAAAATTGCCGAAGTGCTGAATTACCGAGGTCCCAAAGTTCTGAAAATACTGAATTTCCGAAGTGTCGAAGTGCCGAAGTTCCAAAGTGCCGAAGTTCCGAAGCACAGTATTGCCTAAGTACTAATATACTTACCCAGTGGAAGAAGAAGAATGTTACACTGTATACAATTTTAAATAAAAAGTATACAAACGTAGCCAGGATTCAGCTGTAAGCATTTGCAACACTTACAACAATCAAGTAACACACATTCATATAAAATGTAAGTTACTTAGCCTGTCAATGTAACGACAGGAATGAATAAGTAGATAACTGCTATCTACTAAAAGGTTGAAAGACCTGAATTGGTCTTTCAGACAAATTTACTAATACTAAGTAAAGATTACTTAGTATTAGTAAATTATGCCCCAAATCGCTATACCGCGAGTAGGGGCATATCTATTAAACAGTGAGCAGCCTGTGGCCTATTGTCCCATGAGCGGCGGGTGGGGGCCCTTAAGTAAAATAATGGGGGGGGGACCTATTGTCCTCCCCCTGGCCCCCAACCCTGAGCGGTGGGTGGGGGCTCTTAATTAGAATGGGGGGGGCCTAATGTCCTACCCCCTGGTACCTACCCCTGAGCCGTGGGTGTGGGCCCTAAATACTAATTGGGGGGGTGACCTAATGTCCTCCCCCCTGGTCCCCATCCCTGAGCGGTGGATGGGGGCCCTAAATACTAATTGGGGGGGGCCTAATGTCCTCCCCCTGGCCCCCACCCCTGAGCGGTGGGTGGGGGCCCTAAATACTAATTGGGGGGGGGACCTAATGTGGGTGGGGGCCCTAAATTAGAATGAGGGGGAGGACATTAGGGGTGAGGACATTAGATTCCCCCCCCAATTAGTATTTAGGGGGGGGACATTAGGTTCCCCCCCTAATTAGTATTTAGGGCCCCCACCCACCGCTCAGGGATGGGGGCCAGGAGGGAGGACATTGGGCCCTAAATACTAATTGGGGGGGACCTAATGTCCTCCCCCTGGCTACCACCCCTGAGCGGTGGGTGGGGGCCCTAAATGAGAACGAGGGGCGAGGACCTAATGTCCCCACCCCTGGGCTGTGGGTGGGGGCCCTAAATTAGAATGAGGGGAGAGCCAGGGGGGAGGACATTAGGTCCCCCCCAATTAGTATTTAGGGCCCCCACCCACCGCTCAGGGGTGGGGACCAGGGGGGAGGACATTAGGTCCCCCCCAATTAGTATTTAGGGCCCCCACCCACCGCTCAGGGGTGGGGGTGGGGGGAGGACATTAGGTCCCCCCCTAATTAGTATTTAGGGCCCCCACCCACCGCTCAGGGGTGGAGACCAGAGAGGAGGACATTAGGTCCCTCCCTCATTCTAATTTAGGGCCCCAACCAACTGCTCAGGGGTGGGGGCCAGGAGGGGAGGACTTTAGGTCCCCCCCTTATTCTGATTTAGGGCTCCCACCCACCGCCCAGGGCTGGGGGCCTTAAAATACTAATTAGGGGGGACCTAATGTCCTTCCCCCCGGCCCCCACCCCTGAGCGATTGGTGGGGGCCCTAAATAAAAAAAATACCCCCCCAGGTGACTAGGGGTCCACAAACCCCTTGTCACCCCCTCCCCAAAAAAATTAACCCCTACCTACCCCCAACCCTAAAAATAATGAGGGGGGACCATTTAACTAAGTACCTGAAAAAAAAATAAATAAACTTACCATTTGATGTTTTCTTTCTTGTAAAATCTTCTTTTTTCAGCCCCAAAAAAGACCAAATAAAAAGCCATAATAACCAATGCACATAAAAAAAAAAAAAAAAAAAATCCATCTTCACCCATGGAGGGCTCCATGTAGACTGAGCTCTGCAGGGCGGGGGAAGGCTTATAAAGTCTTGCCCCGCCCTGCAGTTAGGCTCAGAGCACTCTGATTGGTGGGTTTAAGCCATCCAATCAGAGAGCTCTGACAGGTAAATGAAGAGACTGACATGTAAGTCTCTATCAGGGCCGGACTGGGAAAAAAATTCAGCCCGGGCATTTTTTTATCACAGCGGCCCACTAAGAAGGGGGCGGGGCAGAGAGGGTGTGTTTTGTCATCACTCATGACATACACGCCCCCTCTCAAAGTGAGCATGTTGGTTCAATGCTCTTCCAGGGCAGACCATGCGCAGAGCTCTGCTGAAGAACTCTAGCATGAGAAAAAAAGCCCTGTATTTGTTCTGCACAGTGCAAGCAAATTTAATAACATGCTTGCACTGTGTTTCCTTACAACTTGTCTCTGGTGTCTCTATAAATGGATACCAGGAGACAAAAGGGCCAGGAAAGAGTATTGTGCATGTGTTTGGAGCCTGTTTGTGGTATTACGTTTGTGCAGAGTGAGCTGGTCATGGTGTGGTATTGTGTAATAAGGTCTGTTTTAGTCGTGTTGTGTTTGTGGTGTAATGTAATGCATATGTGGCTAGGGGCTGTAGAGAATGTGTGTATAGTGGATGTAGCAAGTGTGTGCATACAGGCTATAGTGTGTGTGTGTATAGGTGATTTAGTGTTTGTAGAGAGTGTGTGTTCAGGGAATGTAGTATGTGTTTGCTTATAAGGAATCTAGTGTGCATATAGGGGATCCAGAGTGTGTGTGTGTATATGATCCAGAGTTGGCTAAAGGATCTAGTGTGTGTCTGGAATGTAATGTGTTTAGGGGTGCAGTGTGTGTGTGAGGGGTGTTGTGTGTATGTGTGTATATATATATATATATATAGTTTATATAAATATGTTTGGAAGTATTGTGTATGTGTGTGATGCAGTGTATTGGGGGGTTGTGTGTATGTGAGGGGTTCAGTATGTGTGTGAGGGTGCTGTGTGTGTGAGGGTGCTGTGTATGATGTGTGTGAGAGTGTTGTGTGTGTGATGTGTGTGAGTGCTGAGTGTGATAGTGCTGTGTATGATGTGTGATGTGTGTGAGAGTGATGTGTGAGAGTGCTGTGTGTGAGTGTTGTGTGTTATGTGTGTGAGTGCTGAGTGTGATAGTGCTGTGTATGAGTGTTGAGTGTGATAGTGCTGTGTATGATGTGGGTGAGTGCTGCGATGTGTGAGATTGCTGTGTATGATGTGTGTGAGAGTGCTGTGTGTGAGAGTGCTATGATGTGTGTGAGAGTGCTATGATGTGTGTGAGAGTGCTGCGATGTGTGAGATTGCTGTGTATGATGTGTGTGAGAGTGCTGTGTGTGAGAGTGCTATGATGTGTGTGAGAGTGCTGCGTGTGATGTGTGTGAGAGGGCTATGATGTGTGAGAGTGCTGCGCTGTGTGTGAGAGTGCTGTGTGTGAGAGTGTTGTGTGTTGTGAGTGCTGGGTGTGATAGTGCTGTGTGTGATGTGTGTGAGAGTGCTGTGTGTGAAAGTGCTATGATGTGTGTGAAAGTGCTATGATGTGTGTGAGAGTGCTATGATGTGTGTGAGAGTGCTGCGTGTGATGTGTGTGAGAGTGCTGAGTGTGAGAGTGCTATGATGTGTGTGAGAGTGCTGTCTATGAGAGTGCTGAGTGTGAGAGTGCTGAGTGTGAGAGTGCTGTGTGTGAGAGTGCTGGGTGTGAGAGTGCTATGATGTGTGTGAGAGTGCTGTGTGTGAGAGTGCTGTGTGTGAGAGTGCTGAGTGTGAGAGTGCTGGGTGTGAGAGTCCTGGGTGTGATGTGTGTGAGAGTGTTGTGTGAGTGCTGAGAATGCTGAGTGTGATAGTGCTGTGTATAAATGTTGTGTGTTGGGGGGTAAATAAACAAATAAAAAATTAAGTGGGGGTAAATATATAAAAAAATAAAATAAAAACTAAGCAAAAAAAAAACTAAACCCCCCCCCTCCCTTCTTACCTTTAGCCTGGGAGGGGGGGACAGGCACGTGGTAGCTGGGAGGGGGGGCACCGGCACTCGCACACCATCCCTGGTGGTCCAGTGGTGAGTGAACTCTCTCGCGAGATCGGGGCGTTGCCATGGCAACGCTCCGGATCTCGCGAGAGAAACCCGGGGGAGCTGCAAGACAGAGTTCCGCCGGGTCCTCTCCCTCCCTCCCCAGCCGCAGGTCTATTTAAATGGGCCGGTGAGGGAGATCTTTGATCTCCCCATCGGCCCTCCATGGAAGACAGCGGGGCCGGCGCTCGGATAGCGCCGGCCCTGCATAGACCGGCAGGGGAGATCCTGGGACCTCCCCTGCCGGCCTCGGCCCCACGGCCACCGCGGCCCACCGGGCATTTGCCCGGTGTGCCCGATGGCCAGTCCGGGCCTGGTCTCTATATAGAGATAGATAGATAGATAGATAGATAGATACTGGATAGATAGATAGATAGATAGATAGATAGAAAGATAGATAGATAGATAGATAGATAGATAGATAGATAGATAGATAGATAGATGGATGCTGGATAGATAGATGATAGATAGATAGATAGATAGATAGATAGATGGATGCTGGATAGATAGATGATAGATAGATAGATAGATAGATACTGGATAGATAGATAGATAGATAGATAGATAGATAGATAGATAGATAGAAAGATAGATAGATAGATAGATAGATACTGGATAGATAGATAGATAGATAGATAGATAGATAGATAGATAGATAGATAGAAAGATAGATAGATAGATAGATAGATACTGGATAGATAGATAGATAGATAGATAGATAGATAGATAGATAGATAGATAGATAGATAGAAAGATAGATAGATAGATAGATGGATGCTGGATAGATAGCTAGATAGATAGATAGATAGATAGATGGATGCTGGATAGATAGATAGACATTTCAAGTCAAGGCTTATTTTTAGAAGTCAAAATAAAATGATCATTAATCCTTTATTAGCATATCAAATTATTTGATCTAGTAATTAGTTCACTTCGTATATAGCCAGTCATCTTTTTATTTCCTGGGGTAAATCAAATATTAGAAAAAAATTGTACCTGAATGCATTAAACCATTTTTGTTTTGCCAGTTCCTATGTTCTCTTAAGTACATCGGATAACAACTTGGAGTATTTACAAAAATATTCTTTGCCTATTTATTTATCCTTCAAACATTTTATTTCAAAAGCGTATTAATAAAAAAACCAATAAACCGTGACATCTTATTCTAGATGTGGAATGCGTTTCCCTTGACGCGCAGTCAGCCTTTAGTAAAGTACTGTCATGCCTTACTTAATCTGTTACTTTGATATCGCCGTAGAGTCCTTCGACTCATTAACCCTGAGACAGCAGATTGTCCCAGGACTGTACATAGCACACAATATGAAGGGAGACTCTAAGATGATAAATATTACGCCAGTTGAGAAATCCTCTCATTCCTGAACGCACATAACTTCAGAGAATGGGCACACTCGCTATCAATAAGCAGAAAGCAATAGCAACGATTACAATGGCAGCCCAGATCAGCTGTAAACACAAACAGAATCTCTAACATGGAAGGAGAGATCTAATTAAATACGGCCCGCTCAATGTTTCTTTACGATCAGTCCATTATTAGGAGAGCTTTGGAACGATGGAGCTTAATGCCCCAGAAAACAAGGCTTTTATTGACCTACAGAGGTTACAATCTGGATTTTATTTGCCCAGAGATCTCATTATATGTGGTTTTACTTTCCATGCGTGCTTATTAGTTGTATGTCATAAAATGCTAACAACCACATCAAATCAAATAATCACAAATAATCACATCTCCTCGTGTCATTTATAGGGAATCTTTGTGCCATAAAGTAGTACTGTCCCTTCTTGTTCCCTCAGTGAAGTGGAGGTAAGTAAAGAATGACAGGGGTACCTGACAAGAAATTCCAAATTAACGCACATCCGAAGTATTATATACACACAGTTTATGACCCAGTTTGCGTTACTGGAACCTCCAAGTTCCACCCCTTCTCGCCCTATTATATACCTCCTAACATTGCTAAATCTGACCATACACCTATTTACTAATTGGAGTACTACCTGTGACGAAAGTAACCTCGTCACTGACTTTTGGAGGGGCCTGTTTGCCAGCCTCCTACCCTGTGATTATGGCCCTGTGACGAACTGAACCTCGTCACGGGTTCTTGGAGAGGCCTGCCGGCCAGCCTCTTCCCTCAGGACTATGGGCCCTGCAATATACCTTGCCCAATGCACTTTAAAAGGCTCTGTTCATGTGAGTTATGTACTTTGGTACTCCAGACAGAGAGACCAATCATTAGTCCTAATTCTCTGGAACTATTTTTGGCATGGGACCATGTGCACGGTGTGTCAAAAATAAGACTTCCAGGAAATTCCTGAACCCCTGAACTGTTCTGGGTGATTTCTGGATATGTTGGTCACCTAGATCAGGGCTATCAGGGGATGTGGGTTTTATGTATTTTTGGGGTACTTTTGGGGTGTTTTTAAAAAGTGTGTTTTTTCTGTGCTTGGAGATAATTGGATTAGAATTAGTACAGTTACTGATCCAATTATCTCCCAAGCAGGGAGGAGGGATTGTATGTTTGCTATGGGAGTGTTGTGCATCTAATCATTGCTCTTATTGTTCTGTGTCTTTGTGCCGGAGTCCCCAACAAGGTCCATGTGAGCGTACCCCTTGCATTGGGATTGTCATAAAAGGTCAAGTGTGGCTCCCATTAACAATTTAATGATTTGTTTACCCCTTCATGAAGTCTTGGCTCATGTTTGGGGGATTGGAGAGCTATATTCACAATCTGAGGATTGCTATATCACAATACTCCCTGAGTATAATCATTAGCTCTTATAAGATCTTTTCCTGCTACGCTCTCTGGACTAGGAGAGGTCTATACATTGGAAGCTGAATCTTGGTCTTGAGTCCAGGCTGGGTGGAGGATGGCGAGACCCCAACCAAGCTGCAGCGGTTCCTGGGGTCTACGGTGGTTATGGTGTTCCAGTACAGTGCTTATGGTGCTCGCAAAAACTAGGAAGCAGTGATTTATGGAGGTACCCGGTTGGGGTGCCAGGCGGTTTGTCACACTACCATAATCACCATTCCTGATATATAAAACTAAAGGAAAACAACTAATTAACACGGTTTGGATTTTTGTTGGTAAGGCAACGATGGCCTTTCTCCATCAACCAATTCCAACCCAGCAGCCATTTCCACCTTTAACAGCATTATTAGTCTCTGGCAGTGAACAGGTTAAGTCATGTTCACGATGACGCATACATCACAGTAATCAAGCAATCAAGTAATGTACTAATTAAGGCTTTAGAAAGTGCCTAACGAATTCCTCCAATGGTATGGGTTATAGGCCCTGGCAGCTAATTAGTCATTTCAAGGGAACAACAAATTACGATAAATTCATAATTGCAATTAAGATTATAAGCACTGTGGAAATCACATGGGTGGGTTAGTATAGATTTACAATTAATTCGATTTTTGAATGATGAAAAGTCCCAAATTTGTATTTTCACCAGAAACTTTGCTATTTTTTCTGTTAGAAAGTGGTTCACATGTCAAAATAGAAATAATGCAGGCAATAATGTAAACGAGTTAAATAAAGCACATTGTTGTGTTTTAAGGCTTATTTTTTCAGTGTCATTAGGAGACTGAGGCAGGGTGGTAGGCTTGACTCCCAGCACTCCCGACCCTATACCGACCCTAAACTGAGAAACACATAACCAGATACCTGGGATTATGACAACACTAAAATCTGCAGATACAAAACTTCACATCAAACCTCTGCCTTCTTGATGTCCAGGTTAATCTGCAGTTTCTCAATATATAACACTCTACAGGGAGTGCAGAATTATTAGGCAAGTTGTATTTTTGAGGATTAATTTTATTATTGAACAACAACCATGTTCTCAATGAACCCAAAAAACTCATTAATATCAAAGCTGAATATTTTTGGAAGTAGTTTTTAGTTTGTTTTTAGTTATAGCTATGTTAGGGGGATATCTGTGTGTGCAGGTGACTATTACTGTGCATAATTATTAGGCAACTTAACAAAAAACAAATATATACCCATTTCAATTATTTATTATTACCAGTGAAACCAATATAACATCTCAACATTCACAAATATACATTTCTGACATTCAAAAACAAAACAAAAACAAATCAGTGACCAATATAGCCACCTTTCTTTGCAAGGACACTCAAAAGCCTGCCATCCATGGATTCTGTCAGTGTTTTGATCTGTTCACCATCAACATTGCGTGCAGCAGCAACCACAGCCTCCCAGACACTGTTCAGAGAGGTGTACTGTTTTCCCTCCTTGTAAATCTCACATTTGATGATGGACCACAGGTTCTTAATGGGGTTCAGATCAGGTGAACAAGGAGGCCATGTCATTAGATTTTCTTCTTTTATACCCTTTCTTGCCAGCCACGCTGTGGAGTACTTGGACGCGTGTGATGGAGCATTGTCCTGCATGAAAATCATGTTTTTCTTGAAGGATGCAGACTTCTTCCTGTACCACTGCTTGAAGAAGGTGTCTTCCAGGAACTGGCAGTAGGACTGGGAGTTGAGCTTGACTCCATCCTCAACCCGAAAAGGCCCCACAAGCTCATCTTTGATGATACCAGCCCAAACCAGTACTCCACCTCCACCTTGCTGGCGTCTGAGTCGGACTGGAGCTCTCTGCCCTTTACCAATCCAGCCACGGGCCCATCCATCTGGCCCATCAAGACTCACTCTCATTTCATCAGTCCATAAAACCTTAGAAAAATCAGTCTTGAGATATTTCTTGGCCCAGTCTTGACGTTTCAGCTTGTGTGTCTTGTTCAGTGGTGGTCGTCTTTCAGCCTTTCTTACCTTGGCCATGTCTCTGAGTATTGCACACCTTGTGCTTTTGGGCACTCCAGTGATGTTGCAGCTCTGAAATATGGCCAAACTGGTGGCAAGTGGCATCGTGGCAGCTGCACGCTTGACTTTTCTCAGTTCATGGGCAGTTATTTTGCGCCTTGGTTTTTCCACACGCTTCTTGCGACCCTGTTGACTATTTTGAATGAAACGCTTGATTGTTCGATGATCACGCTTCAGAAGCTTTGCAATTTTAAGAGTGCTGCATCCCTCTGCAAGATATCTCACTATTTTTGACTTTTCTGAGCCTGTCAAGTCCTTCTTTTGACCCATTTTGCCAAAGGAAAGGAAGTTGCCTAATAATTATGCACACCTGATATAGGGTGTTGATGTCATTAGACCACACCCCTTCTCATTACAGAGATGCACATCACCTAATATGCTTAATTGGTAGTAGGCTTTCGAGCCTATACAGCTTGGAGTAAGACAACATGCATAAAGAGGATGATGTGGTCAAAATACCCATTTGCCTAATAATTCTGCACTCCCTGTATGTACAATGACTGACCTCTCAGTTACAGGACTGTGTCCATTCGTATGTCTAAGGAGTGACCAGGTGCTCACCTCAGTTATACAATGTGATGGATATTTGCCAAAGAGCCTGTAGAAGCTTGTGCTAATTTCCAGGTGCCGACAAGCTTTGTAAGGAGCTGTTCTGGTGCTGAAACCTTCCTGGTACTAAAATCACAGACCGACATAGTGATCCTACAACAAGGAAAGTAGACGACAAATAGAAGACAGTGCTCACTGAATTGAGGGATTCTCTGCAATGGGTTAAAAAATAAATAATGTATATAAATCACAACAGAACGAAACAAAAAAATAAATAAATATAATAGTGTATAGCGTTAGTCCCTGTCAAGATATCTAACAAATCTTACAGTCACTAAAGTGAGAAGTAAAGGTTAATTTAAGGTCAAAATATTCAAACTGAAACATTTCAATTAGCAGTGGCTAAGGCCAGTAAGGTTTTGTCATGTATAAATATGGGCATTAAACTCGGGATGAGAATATCATTTTGATCCTTAATTCTATACTCTTTTTTTCCCCCCCCATTTGGATCAACAGCAAAAACAGATGTGATAAAGGCTAAACTTGATGGCCGCATGTCTCAGTCTATGTAACTCAAACATTTCTCTAAATCAGCTATACTTTCAGTTTGGCTACTCTGGCCTTACATTTGAAATTCACTTTGAGTTCTCACCCTATTAGCACTGGCGTACATGCCGCAGTCGCAGGGGTCGCAGCTGAGACCGGGCTCGGCCCACCAGGGGGCCCGGCCGCCCTGCGACCCAGGTATGTACGCCAGTGCAGCCACATTTTGCCAGTGGTGTCACATGGCGGGCGGGCGCGCAAGGGAGCATTCTCCCTTGAGCTCTCTCTGCCCAGGTCCTTCACACGCACCGCACTGATGCTGGAGACGGTATATGACGTCACTCCGGCTCTGGCATCAGCATGCGGCGCGCGAGGGAGCTGAACAGGAGGATCAGTGCTCCCTTGCCTCCTGTAAGACTGGCCGCCCAGCAACCCCACTGGACCCAAAGGTAGGGAGGCTGGGGGATTAAATTAAAAAAAAATGTGAGTGTTTATGTGCGTTAGTGTTTGTTTGTGTGTGTGTCTTTTACTGAGTGTGTTAGTTTGTGTGTGTCTGTTATTGAGTGTGTGTCTGCTAGTGAGTGTCAGTGAGTGTGTTAGTTTTTGTGTGTCAGTGAGTGTGTGTGTGTTACTGTGTGTGTGTCTGTTACTGAGTGTGTTAGTTTGTGTGTGTCTGTTAGTGTGTGTCTGTAAGTGAGTCTGTTTGGTGTCTGTTAGTGTGTGTTTGTCAGTGAGAGTGTATGTTTTGTAAGTGAGTGTGTATGTGTGTCTGTCTATCAGTGAGTGTATGATGTCTGTCATTGAGTGTGTGTCTGTCAGTAAATGTGTGTGTCTGCTAGCTAGTGTGTATGCGTCTGTTCGTGAGAGAGCGTGTGTGTGGTTAAAACCCCTTCAGCACTTACCTTTCTCCAGTGCCGGGCTCCCTTAGCTCTGGGGTTCTCTCCGCCCCTATCCGCCTCTCAGCTCCGAATGCGCTTGCACGGCTAGAGCCGCACGCACATTCAAACTGCCCATAGGAAAGTATTACTCAATGCTTGGAATTCCAGGATCTTCTCACTTAAAACTAGAGGGACCTGGCACCCAGACCACTTCATTGAGCTGAAGTGGTCTGGGTGCCTATATTGGTCTTTTAAGTGTATGTGTATCTGCATGCACTGGCGTACATACCGCAGTCGCAGGGGTCGCCGCCATGTGATCAATTTTCACACTGCCTGTTAGTTCACCTATCGCATTTCCTCTACCCACAGTAACGGGCCTGGGTTTACAGGTACAGCAGCCCCACTATGGAATAGGATGGAGGATGCCCCTTATAGTTAAAGGGACACTACGGACCCCTAAAGCACTTTAGCTTACTGTGCTTTATGTGTGAAGAATATGTCCTCTATTTTTATTTTTACAAAAAGTGTAAATTTCCAGAAATTCAGAAATTGGCACTTTTAAAAATTAACATTGTTACACCTCCCGTCTACCCTCAAACAACAGGTCCTGTTACTTCCTGGTTTGGTTTGCTCAGTGAATCTAAACTCAAGAGGCAGCAATTGCCCAGTGTGCCTCTTGCAAAGACTACTCATTGAGCTGCATTGAGAATTCTGTGATTGGACAGCCACAGAAAATGTGGGCGGGGTTAGAAGGGGAGGGCTTGCAAAATCTGCAGGCAAGAGAACTGCAGGTTTTGCAAGCTGCTTTAAGATGTACCTTAAAAGAAAAACGTATAATAAAATGCATGCATGTTTTCATGTGGGGTATATCTACCAAACAGTGATTGGTTATTTTTATTTTGCATTTGGGCAGTGGAGTGTTCTTTTTGTGCAAATAATCTTATCTCAGAAAGGGACAAGGTAATAAAACTTTGGTGATGATGGGACTGCTCATTTTTGAAAACATAAAAAAGTATTTTTAGTGAAAATCATGTTAAGAAATTTATAGCAGCTAGGAACAGCCACCGACTCAAAGTGTATAAAAAAACCCGACAGCAACATCATAACCAAACACATTACATATACTTAGTCATTAGGCACTTAGTCTTACTCTGCATTATCCTTAATCCTCAGAGACTGAAACAAAATGCAAATAATCCCAAAAGTGAGTGTGCGATTACATTGAAAGTGGCCAAATGCTTCATAGGTTATCCAAATTCTGCTTAGCAGTCAGACTGATGCATCACTCAGAAATATAAAACGTGCAACAGTAAGCCAGCCGCGTATGCAGTGTAATCGCATAGCGCAGCCTCTAAGGATTATGGTGAGAGTATTAAATGTAACCATTATTCCAATTATTTAATTAGACTCACAGGGAGCAGCGTTGCTGTGAAAGGAAGGGGAAGTAACCCGCTCTGTTATTAAACCATTACCTGTTCAGAAAAGGGCTTATTGCAACTCATTTACATGTGTCTCTTACTACATACGTGTACATTGATAAACCTTTTGATCCTCTTCACACACATGCAGACTGAGGAAACATCTGATTGTTTTTACATAATCCGCCCGAACCTTCCTGAAAAGAATAATTTTCTAAAATCCCAAATTGTATTATTTTTAAGCTCTGCCTCTCGTAGTGCGGCACAAGAACTGAACCCGATAAAATGAAAGATGCGAGGTGGCTCTGAGCCTAAAATTACCTGCTTTTATTTTTAACATTATTTTGTACTTCAGGGTTTCTATGTGTTTTGTTAAGAGAGTAAATGATAAATAAAACTGACATGTTTAAAGGATTAAACTGTTTTCCCAGCACTAACTCTGCCATACGGCGGGCGGACGGCAGACCCTGTGCCAGCTACCTGCAGGTATTCGGCAGAACCAAATATAGAAATGGAGAATAAAGGAAGGGGTTTGTGAGAAGCGAGTGGGCGGCAGAAGACGCTGATGGCTCCGGCTCGGGGTAAGGCTGTGTGGGCAAGGTTCCAACGCAGTGAATGCCACCAGTGACGATGGCGCTACGCAACACAGAGAGAAAATCATAGTAATTAGATAAAAGGCAACTAATATTATAGCAAATTAAAAACAGGCATGTGATGGGCGCTGAGCTATTGTACAAACTGCTTAGCTTGTAATGCCAGGTGCATGTCAGATGAGGTTAGCGAAAGATATAATGTATATATATATATATCTGTATAAAATGTATATACAATCATATTACTATACTGAAAGATATAATGTATATATATATTATGTATATACACCCTATACACTCATTATACTATATATGGAAAGATATAATGTGTATTCAATCATATTACTATACTGAATACAGGAGGGGAGAAATTCCAGGTCTGTGTGTAGCTCGCTGCAGGACGGTGCAAATCCAGAAGTTTTAAAGGGTTGTTCCACGCGTCATGGCTACTTCAGTAATTTTAAAGTTGTGGTGTCTGGAGTCTGTCTGTGCAACGTTTTGCTTTGAAACACTGCACATACAGAGATTAACCCATTGCCTTCCAGACTGGCAAATGTCAAATCTATGCAACTTTAATTGCGCAGAATGTCAGTCATTGACTAAGAGCGGTCAGCTGATACTCTCAGCCAATGAACGTCGACCGCAGCACATTCTGTCTTTCTGTAGTGGTAATGATGCTTGGAGTAGCCCATTAAAGCAAAGGAGGTCTGTATTTGTCTTAATGTTAATGTTTTGGGCTCTTGTTTATGCATTATCTGAACCCTGGTCTGGAATGTCTAATTACCAACGTGTATGTTCGCAGAGAGCCATGCAATTTGCAGGATGGTAAAATGTGTGAGGAAGCCGGTAAATGTCAGACAGCGATTAATATTGTCAGTGAAGCAGTCTCCATGGTGGTATCCACTGAATCTACCACCTTTGGGACCTTGTTCCAATGTAGCTCGATAGGCACATCCCTATGAATCAGCTAACATTAGTTACTGTTACTTTGAGATCCAGTGACAGTACGGAACGTCATTGCATGGACATTTAGAGTCCTACAGCCTGAATCTCTGCAGGAGTATACTGTGGGAGCGTAATAATCCCAGGGCTATACTGCATGTAGTTTTCTTTTATGGGATACATTTGCCAAAGTGATTTAGTGACTGACTTTATTACCGTCTATCTTTAATGATGTAATGTCATCAGATAATGAGCCATAGACCCATGAGTGGTGCTTTCACAAGTAAGGTTAGATGGAGAGAAAATGTCTGTCTTTGAAAAGAGAAAAAAAATAAGACAAAAAGTGTCTCTTAAAGTTATCATGAAGCTCGAGTATCTGACATGATATACACCTGAAGACACAAACGAGATATCTTGTGAACCATTCTCTGTATTAATCGTTTTGGACACTTCTAGGTGGATTGCTAATAAAATGAAATTTGCTTTGACAGCGGCAGCCGGCTTGAGCTGTATCCAGTATCCCATTCCTGGCGTTTGACGTGCGATGTTAAGTTAAAGCCACGTGAATCCCTTGCAGCTATGTCATGCTTATTGTAGTTGAAAATGAGCTTTTCAGAGAAAATGTATGAACATTACTTAGTGATGAAAAGGTTATTCATGGGAGGTGAGCCGTGCTAAGCGTGCGTTTTATAAATCACTTCTGTGTCAATATATTCAATCATTCCCATCCTTATTCTAACTCAGGAGAGCCTGAAATCTTGGAGCAGAATCTGCTCTCACTCAATGAAATTACTGAGATCATCGAGATGAGGGTCTAGTATTGGGCATGAAACCGGGACAGGCAGGATGTGGGATACCCAGCACTCACAGACAGATCCTGACAGCGTTGTGTACATTTCAGATCCAAGATATGATTGTACTCCCTGGGGCAATTTTCACTAAGCTCGATTCCTATTGAAAGTGAGGTATAGCGCCCCCCACAGCATGATCGTTTTATTGTATATTGTAAGGAATGTATGAATGCTATATTGGGTTTATAATGGGTGTAATTGGTATTGTAACTTTTTATTAAGCTTGTACTGATATCTGCTGATAATGAGCAATAAAATTGGGAAAAGGAAAAAGATTTAGCCATGAAATTGTCGTAGTACATACTAATTCCCTAAATGGCAGCCAGCGACAGACGACTTTCTCAGTTTATCACCGGTCCCCCGGCAAACCTTCAAACTGGGAGGAAGGAAATGCAGAGATAGTGCAGTCAGGTGCCAGGGGACCCTCGAAGGTAAACTGGCAACATGACGCTCCTACCCCTATAACAACCGTAACACATCTAAAGTTATGGGGTGGGAGTATTCTTTAAGGTAATCTTAGAACTTCTGAACCATCTTAAATATTGATAAAACAAAATCCCGCCAGCTCTTTATGGGCTATTGTGTCAGTGTTGATGAGTAACGTGTCATGTCGCTGAGTTATTGAGTAGATGTAATATACCTTCTTGTAACTTTGTTTGTTTCTTGAAATGAGCTCACAATTCTCTTGCTTTTTCCAAGTCTGATTAATGGAGATATGTGCAGGATGATCTGTGACTCACAGCGAGAATTACAGCATTTGGAGAACTGCAGGCTATAAAGGCAGATACAGAATAATCCAGAG